>JAZKJV010010600.1:0-518645 GCA_037367405.1 Ottelia alismoides | reverse complement strand
TATATTTAGGATATTGATTTAGCCAAAATTCACGGGGTCTAAATAGTGTCTCACACAAAGCGGAGACAACAGTGTCGTTGCTGCGACCCGCAATGAATCCTGGACTAAAATCAACAATTAACCCACGATCTATCAATCAAACAATGACAAGCAGAAAGTGGAGTTAAAATTTATTTTTAACTCTACATAAAAGATGTATAGGTGCAAGTACGTAGAGAGTTCGAACACAGGGAGCAAGGCAGGATGGATCCACAAGTGTGTGTGTGTGTGTGTGTGTGTGTGGTGTGTGTGTGTGTGTGAATGTGATGTATTGTCTACACTATGAAAATGTAAATGTTTTTGTGGGATTTTAATTTTTAATTTTTTTATTTAGTTTTTAATTTTGTATTTTTATTTTTAATTTTCTGATTTTATATTTTCTTTTTATATTATATATATATATATTTTTATTTTCTTTTCATAATTGGAATATATATATTATAAGAAAGGAGGGGATAGAGTATTTATAAAAATATGCAAAAATGCTCAAAAATTCAGAAATAAAATATTTTTGGCCTTTTTATAATTTTTTACTGTTTTTGTGATTTTTGGCTATTTTTTAGAATATTTTTGGTATTTTTAAAAGTCAAAATAAAGGAAAACAGTAACTTAGCTACTGGCTGAAGGTAAAAAAGGAATGAAAAATAACAAACAACCACAAAATTTTCCCAACTAATTTTAAAATAAAGGTAATAAAACAGAGAACCTACAGGACTTGAGTTTTCATTTTTTTGTTTTTTCAAGAATGTTTTAGAATTTTTTGATTTTTTTGGGTATTTTCGAATTTTTAGGGTTTTGGTTTTGAAATTTTTAGTGATTTTTGGACTGACACTAGGATATAACAAAATAGACCTTACGTAATTTCTTTATTTTTTTTAAAGGTGTTTTAATATTTTTTTGGTATTTTCTAAGCTAGACAATAGCTAAAATGTATGTTCTTAATTTTTAATAAAAATGAAAATGCAATAAAATGCAAAATAAAAATGATGGCGTGAAAGTGCAAGTTAACAGGAACCTAATTTGATTTTTGTGGGCTTTTTGGGTTTTTAATGATGCATGAAATAAATAGACAAAACACACAAAAATAACTAAGCCTAGCAGGGGTATAAATGCAAAATGCGAAACATCCAGGAGCACAGTTGCAATTTTCCAACAAATTTTACACTAAATATTTAATTTAATGGACCAATCACAAATATCCAAACCCGCATGGGTACAGGTGCAAAATGTCCACCAGGGCGCGTGAATAGCACACGCCTAATAAGGACCTAGGTGCAATTTTCAAAATGCCCGAGGGCTTACATGCAAATGTTCCAAAAATTTTACACTTAATATTCAAATCTTAGGACTGAAATGAAATACTACAAGCCTGGAGGGGTCCTCTGTAAAATGCCCTCACCTCACGTGTACTGGTCACGTGAGGTGACGCGGCCATGACTAAAATGTAAATAAGCAAAGGTTGGGGGTCTTTATACAAATGTTACAAAATATTTTAAACAGCAAAGGAAAGATTTAGGACTAAATAAAAATATAAAATGGCGTGGGGTATACTTGCAAAATGCCCACACCTGGGCGACATCGGACGGCTGTGGACCGTACACTTGACGCGTGGCGCGCCCTCGACGCGCGATGATGGTTCGGCTGCAACGGCTGAGATCAGATCATCAAGGTGTGATCGACGGCTGATGGCGCAGGTGATCCAACGGCTTCTGCTCGCTTGGGCGGAGGTCTTTGATCGGACGGCTGCAAAGGGTCGACAAAGAACAGGGAAGAACCCGCTGCTAGGCGCGCTTCCCCCGCTCAGATCTTCCTCCTCCGCCGGGCTTCGATGCTCCAAAATGCTCCACTAGGTTCTTGCGAGGTTCTTCTCAACGCCTGGGGACTCAAAACGCGGTGATAGACACCAGGGCTCCTCCGCGATGTCGGAGAAGGAGGAGGGGCCCAGGTATCTCCGGCGAGGTCAAAATCGACCCTAGGTGCGCTTCTCGCTCCAAATACCTGCAGGAAACGTTAAGGAGGTCGAAGGCGAAATTCCTCGACCTCCGACGGGATCTCACAAGGGGGTGAATGACAATAAGGATGCTCGTCGGAGCTTGCTCCGGCGAGGGAACTCGATTGAGCGAATCGATGGATGAAAATGGGAAGGAACAGGGGCTAAATGATCCTAAGACTACAGAGAGTGAAACGGGAACCAAAATAAAGGAAATAAACACCTCAAGGGGGGTACCCGAGGTTGAAATACCTTGACGGGAAGGTCACCGGAGGTGGGGGTGGAACACACCCAGATCGTGGTCGATCCGCCGCCTTGAAGAAGGGAACTTGGAGCTGTCACCTTCAGGAAGCTCGAGCGAGTCCAAGGGGGGAAAGATCTGGATGAATTGTGGTTCAAATATTCAAAGGAAGGTCGGGTGTTCATTATATGTGGTTTGACCCAGCGACTGGGATGCTTCAAAGATCAAGGGATTCGCAGTGATTCAGCGACCCTTTGATCAAGAAAAACTATAGGCGTGAATCCTCGATGCACGGGGACAAAAAGTCAAGAAGGGCGCGGGGTTATTTGGTGAAAGAGTAAGCCTCGAAAAATCCGCAAATCGGAGCAAAAATGAGGTCGGACCAGCTGGAAGAGGGGCAAGTCAGAGCGTTGACCCATCGGTCAACCCTCGGAGGCACCTGGTTGGTCCACGTGGACCAACCAGAAAAAAACCCTAAAATGTTTTATTAATTCATTTTAAAATAGTAAATGGTCGAATTAAATTTAGGTTATTAAATAAAAATATTTATTATTTTATGTAGTATTTTATTCTGATTTTTATTAATTTTTATGATGTATATTTTTACACGTTTACTTTTATACCCTTTATAGGTATAATATCTATATATTTTATTCTTTTATTTTTATTTTGTGTATTTAATTTTATTATTTTTATTTAATATTTTATAAAAATCATAAAATATTTTAATACACACAAATATATTTTTGTTTTATTTTTCTGATATGTTTTGCATATTTAAATAAAATAAAAGTATGTATTATTTAGGTATATTTATAGGTATAATACCTATGTATCTGATATATACAAGTATTTTATTTTGGATTTCTTTTGAGTTTTTATTCTGATTTTAATGTGCACAATTATTATAAATAATATTTACATAATTATAAAAATATAAAGATACAAAAATAATGAATAAATAATAAATTGAATATTTTAATCTGTACAAGTATACAATGAGGGTCCAAAACTCAACTTTCAAACTGTAGCTCCACCAAATGCGAAACCACCGCCATTAAGTAGCTTATTTTAATCTATATACAATTAAAGGTGAGTTTGCTTCATTTGTGAGATACGGGTCTGGGAGTTGGGATTCTGGATTTTTATTCAAACCATAACTTTTCATTTGTACATTGTTTTTATGTGAAATCAATTTTGTATTTTTCTTTATTTAATTATCTACAACTTTCATGTACAAAGTTTCTTTATTTGATGTATAAAAAGTGGAAACACAAATAGGTCCCAAAATGAATAAAAAATGAATAAAAAGAATAGGTATTTTGACTGTGTTTTGACCCTTATCTCCCCCTACTTTATTCGTTGTCGACATATTCATCAAGATGCCTAGGTCTCGGGGTTTCGGGTCATAAAATATTTACAATATTTTATTCTTTTTCTTTTCTTTTATTTATTCTATAATTTTGGCTTTAATTATAGTATTTTATACACTAATTACATGCACATGTATGAATGCTAAGATGTTGTATTTAATGATATTTTCAAGCATTTTCCAGGGTTTTTGAAGCCAAAATGATTGAATAAAGATGATGAAATGTGGATTCATCTTCCCCCTATACTTTACCTTTGCTAGTCCCTAGCAAACACTTATGCAATAAGTGCAAAAAGAAAAAAAAGAAAAGAAAAAGAAGAACTTGGATTAAATTTGATTATCAAACTTGTCTTCACAAAATCAAAGTTTGGAGCTTAAGTCGGACCTTTGTAGTTTTAGTGCAGGCGGAACCTTAATGAGAACCGGATTTGAAATCCAACAGTCTTTGAAAATCCCAAAACTCTGCCCAAGTCTCCTCAATAGCAATGTCAGAAATACTTCAATTCATACGCAAACTCTTACGACTATGAGTCTGACTTGTATAGTGTAAGTGATGGTGGCTCTCCCCAACGAGAATGACAAAGAAACTGACTTCTCCAGTACGACAACCCAATGATTCCCCAATCCAATAACTCCATCCTCGAGGATCGGGGTATTCCCTTCTAAGTTCAAGTGGCAACCAGCTCAAGAGGATGAGGTGAAGAGAAGAATGGACGGTAGCCAGTGTAGCTACCTATCCTGGGATGCAAGACCAGTGTAGTCAAGTCATCCAGCTGCAGGCTCACATATTTGACTTTGGAACTCAAGCTTGCTTATTGGCTTTACACATTTGTACATACTTTGCAGGCTTTTTATTTTTGTACATGCTTGAACTTTTTTTTTGAATACTATATACAGCAGCATTTACATAAGGAGTTTTTCCTCTTGAGCCAGTAGACTATCCCTCTTTTGAAGCTTTATCGCAACCCACAACCTCCTGTCTTTAGACTTCCTTATCACTGGACGGGTTGGGGTGCACTTCCCTCCCTAGAGGAGGACAAATGTTTCCACTTGTATGCGTCTCATACCGGCAAATCCAATCCCCTCACCACTCCAACTGAGTTGAGCCATGTGAAAGGTGCAGGTGTCCAAGTTAGGTCATTATCAACAAGAGTCGCGCGTGTGTTCCGAAATACTCTACTTAGGCAGTCAAGAATCCATTGAACCAAGTCTCATGATCCTCAAAGAATTAAGTCAGCTAGACCTGAAGTACTCAAACCCAGTTCCTATAAGGTTCCTGTTATTAGGTAGATTTTAAGGTCCAATCAAGCTCCAATCTCCGGATTTTACTTAGACTTGTTCAACTATCAAACTCAATCCGAAAAATGCTCATGCTATGCAATGCGATGCAGATAATATTTTTGTGATGCAATTTTTCAAGATTTTGAACTTTTGTGGATTTTTGAAAAGAAGATGCACATGCATTTTTTGTATTTTAAAAGATTTTTCAAATGTTTTTGGATTTTAATTTTGCAAATGTTTTTGGGATTTTTGAAAACAAAAAGTTTTTAGCAAAAAGCTAGGTGAAAATATGTACACGGGAGTGCTTCTTATATATACAAGAAGTGGATTTTAAGAATTTACAAGGGTAAGTGATCAATTTTATACATATATATATATAGATAATGGATTTTGGTGAGATGTATGTATTCCTCAAACTTATTTGACACGAGCTTTTCAAACAATTTTGAAAACTATAGTCCAAAATAATTTTTACAAACATTTTTACAAACATGTACACATATTTGAAAATCATTTTGCAAAGGTTTTCCAAACAGTATATATAGATTTTTCAAATATTTTTGCAACCATTTTTCAAACCATTTGCAAATCATTTTTCAAACATTTTATTTCACACAAAGAAAAGAAAATTTTACAAACCACAAATTTTTACAAAGGTTGAAAACATGTAACAAAACGTTTTCAAAATAGTTTTCAATAGATTTTCACAAAGATTTTCAAACTATTTTTCGAACATTTTACAAAAAACATTTTCACCTGATTTATTAATCAGTTGATATAAAAGGAATTTGAGGAACAAAACACCTTTTTATTAAGGTTTTTAATGGATTTTAAAGAATTTATTAGCCATATTTATTAGGAAAATACGAAAGTACGAGTTATGACTAAAGTATATACGCAGTATATACGACCCCCTATACTTAGCTTGAGCTATGTCCTCATAGATCGGAGAGAAAAGAGAAGACATAACTCATACTAAGTATAGGCAAGTCAAAAGAATAAATAAATGAATCAATGAGAAGTTGACCGTCCCCCCTATACGTATGATCAAATAATCCTAAGTATAGCAGGCTATACACAATGCAGGGAGGGTCAAGGGTGGGAATAAAAATATCATACTCAATTGTCTCCCCCTATACTTAGGATAAAATATCCCTAAGTATAGAGAAGAAGAGGAGACAATGGAGAGGATTGAAAGGAATAGAACAACTCGGGGTGCATACCCCCTATACTTAGGACAAAGTACGTCCTAAGTATGGAAAACTGTCTACAAGGGCGGCACCTTTTTGATAGATAAAGAAGATAAAAAAGGAAAAGAAGAAAAGAAGAAAATAAGGAAAGAAATCAGCAGATGAAAGAGTGATATAGATAGATGAATCTATACAGCGGAAGATGGAATTGATCATCATGTATGAGATGTAGATGATATGAGTTAACGAACACATCTCATACCAGAAGAATGGGGGCAACGTCAATTGTCGACGGGTCATGATCTAGATATAGTTTCAGGCGCTGACCATTGACACGGAAGGTAGAGGAAGATGACTGTTCGGATTTGTCAATACTGCCATTATCATGTACCTTCCTGAACACATAAGGACCTTTCCATTTGCTCTGTAGTTTCCCTGAAAATAATTTCAGCCTGGAATCGAACAAACATACGCGCTGATCTGGCTCAAACTGTTTATGGCTGATATGAGAATCATGTCATGTCTTCACTTTTTCCTTGTACTGTAGACTGCTCGAAAAGGCTATATCTCTCAGTTCCTCCAGGGCTGCCAACTCTGCTCTCCTCTGATCTCCTATACTCTCGAGATCCAATAATAGCTCAGTGACTGCCCAAAGTGACTTATGCTTGATTTCCACAGGAAGATGGCACGGCTTGCCATAGACGAGATGAAAGGGAGATGTCCTAATGGATTCTTGAAGGATGTCCGATAGGCCCACAAGACCGAGTCCAAAAGTTGTGACCAATCTTTTCGGTCTGGGCGGACAACCTTCTGCAGGATAGTCTTGATCTCCCGGTTTAATACTTCAGCAAGACCATTAGTCTAAGGGTGATACGGTGTGGCAACACGATGGTCAATGCCGAACTCTCTGCAAGGGCCCTAACCTTGTCATTGATGAAATGAGACCCCCGTCTGAAATCAAGACTCTAGGTACCCCGAACCATGAAATGATATTTTTCCTCAAAAAATTGCACACGGTTTTAGCATCTGCTGCTCGGGCGGGGATGACCTCAACCCATCGGCTGACATAATCCACAGCGAGCAAAATGTGCTCAAATTCCTGACTCTTAGGAAATGGGCCCATGAAATCAATCCCTCATGCATCAAAAACCTCACAAAAGTGAATGGGTTGCATGGGCATCATGTCTCTCTGTCTGCAGGTTCCCATCTTCTGACAGTCAGTACATCTCTTCACGAACTCGTCTGAATCCTTGAAGAGAGTAGGCCACCAAAGGCCGGATTGAAGCACCTTCTGTGCTGTCCTTTTTCCATAATGATGTCCTCCTGCCTCAATCTTGTGGCAGTATGTGAGGACGCTTTGCTGCTCTTCTTGAGGAATGTACCTCCTCCAGATGTTGTCCCCTCCTTCATGATAAAGGACGTGATCCTCCCAATGGTAAAGCTTAGCCTTCGCCAGAAAGGTCTCGAGCTTCTGCCTGGGCCAACCTTGTGGGACTGTCTTGGTACAAGATAGTTCACAATGTCGGCGTAACATGGGAGCGAGGTGATAGCTAAGATCGCCTCATCTAGAAACGTCTCTGTGATAGGTGCACTGGGCTCAGATTCCTCAAGGTTCTCCAATCGGGAGAGATGATCCGCCACCACATTCTTAACTCCAGGCTTATCCTTAATCTCAATATCAAATTCCTGGAGAAGAAGGATCCATCTGGTAAGACGTGTTTTGGCATCCTTCTTGGCCATTAAGTATCGGATGGCGATGTGATCGGTGTAAATTGTCACTCTAGATCCGAGAATATAAGATTTGTACTTATCCAAAGCAAAGACTACGGCCAGCATCTCTTTCTTAGTCACAGTGTAATTCCGTTGAGCGGCATCCAAAGTCCGGCTGGCGTAGTGAATGGCAAATGGCAATCCATCCCTCCTCTGTCCAAGCACAGCCCCAACGGCAAAATCGGAAGCGTCCATCATGATATCGAATGGGAGAGACCAATCAGGTGGCTGAAGGACAGGAGCCCAAACAACCATACCTTTGAGAGTCAAGACACTTATCATCGACAATGAACTCGTGGTCTTTCGTCAGCAGATCAGTAAGCGGTCAGGCAATCCGACTGAAGTCCTGAATAAACCGTCGGTAGAAACCGACATGCCCCAGAAAAGACCGCAATTGACGCAAATTGGACGGTGGATTGAGTTTTCTAATAATATCCACCTTGTCCAAATCGACCTCCATGCCCCTGTTGGAGACGATATGACCAAGGACCGTCCCTTGAGTCACCATGAAGTGACTCTTCTCCCAAGACAATACGAGATTGACCTCTATGCAGCGCTGAAGCACATGGTCTAGGCAATCAAGACAAGCATCGAACCCGTCGCCATAGACCGAGAAGTCATCCATGAAGACCTCCAAACAGTCACTCATCATGTCCGAGAAAATGGACAACATGCACCTTTGGAATGTCGCTGGAGCGTTACATAGACCAAAGGGCATCCTTCTGAAAGCATATGTCCCAAACGGACAGGTGAATGTCGTTTTCTCCTGGTCTTCGGGCGCAATGGCCACTTGATTATATCTGTAGTACCCGTCAAGGAAGCAGTAATGACTCTTCCTAGCTAGCCGCTCGATAATCTGATCAATGAATGGCAGCGGGAAATGATCCTTCTTGGTGGCCTCATTCAATCGTCTGTAGTCCACACAGACCCTCCAAGAAGTGGGTACTCGGGTAGCGATCTCCTCTCCAGACTCACTCACAACTGTAGTGATACCCGTCTTCTTGGGAACCACATGTAACGGACTAACCCATTTGGAGTCGGAGATGGGGTAGATAAAATCTACGCTCCACCCCTTCGATATTTCTTTCATGACCACATCTCGAAGATTCGGGTTCAGCCGTCGTTGGAACTCACGCGACGGCCTAGCGTCATCCTCAAGATAGATGTGGTAGGAGCACAGAGCTAGACTAATCCCCTAGAGATCAGCTATACTCCATCCTATCGCCTCGTGGTTTCTTTCAAGAATCTCCATCAGACGAGATTCTTGCTCTCCAGTCAAACCTGGTGAGATAATGACTGGGTGCATATCTGGCTCACCTACAAGGAATCAATACTTCAGCGATTGCGACAGAGGCTTCAGTTCTGGACAAGTGGGAGGTGACAGATCTGGCTTCTGATATGTCTGTGTGAAGGCGATCAGGTCTGCGTAGGAGAACTCTCGCTCTGCATGAATCTCTGACGAAGTCTGCTGAATCATCAATACACTGCACCGGCTCACACTCTGTCATGGCTGTTGGCTCAGAAGGAATCAGATACAGCAGATATTCATCAAAATCATCCCAATCAATGTCTGAATCTGAGGGATCTGAAGTAGATGAACACGACTGAAAATCATCAGCACTACTCATCCCAACATTGTCAGCCTCAGGTGTATCCTCATCCAGGGGTGTGCTCTCTAGGCTCTCGACTGCCATAAGCTTTAGATATGGTGAATCTGTAGGCAAGACGAGGGTCTGTGCTACAGGATCTGCCCAGTTGGATTCATCATCTGTCATCACGAAATCACACTCTCGGTGGATGTCTAGCTCTTCCTCTGTCATCTGCGTGGCTTCGCTGGACTCCTCTGAGCATTCTAGTTCTCTGGCTCTGGTTTCATCGATCGTCTCTATTTGTATGGTTTCACCCTCTATGCGAAAACATACCTTCCCACTATCATGATCGGTCACCGCCTTGGCTGTGGCCAAGAATGGACGTCCTAGTATGATGGGGGCATCGGTTACCGACTCAGGGATCTCACAACGAAGTCCACGGGGAATTTCAGGACCTGAATGGTAACGACCACGTCTTTCAACAACCCCTTCGGCCTCTTAGTCGACCTATCAGCAAACTAAAGGACTGTCTTGCTCCTAAGAAGAGGACCAAACTCGAATCGGTCGAGTAAGGCTGCCGGAAGAAGGTTAATCGAAGAGCCGCTGTCTAACAGAGTACAATCAAACTGCTGCTCCTGAATCTCGCATCTGACATAGGGAGCTCCTGCATCTGGTCGCTTGGCTGGCAGTTTGTTTTGAATGGTGCAGCAAGTGAAATGAGTGAGCACATGGATTTGATCTCTGTGGTTCCTCCTCTTCCTGCGGATTGTAGTCTTCTCTTTCAAGTTCTTTTTGAAGAGGGGGATGTGCTCATGTGCTTCCTGTATAGTCAGCTGAATGTGAAATCTGTCAATCATCTGGTTGCTGAACTCTACCTGTTGGTCCTTTTTAGGATTTTCTCTTTTATTCCCCTTCGCCCGGCGGAGTGCTTCAGGGAAGGGGATGGTAGGGGCCTCCGCAGATGGAGGGCTAGGATGATGTTTCTGTGCCTGTGAAGGAATAGAATCCATACCATGATCATCATTCAATACATATGGATCTGAAATGTGAACAGAAACCTTTCCTTTATTCATATTTTTATTTTTCTTGTTACCACAGTCCATAGATACAAAAGGTTGTAACACCACAGAAGGAAGCTCAACAAAAGTAGATGTGGTGGCCTCAGTACCACCAACGACACATGTCTTTGCGGCATCAGCACCGCGCTCTGGCTCTGCATCCAAAATGGTGGCATCAGCACCACCGTCTGCATCTGGTATCATGACGACCTCAATACCGTCGTCTGGAACTCCTTCATTGGTGGCATCAGCACCACCATCTTCAACATCCTCATCTTCGGCATCAGCACCGCTACTCTGCTCATCTAGCGCTCCTGATTCTGCATGTGGTTGTCGCTCAGATGAAGCGTCGTCGACTGACATCCTACCGCTCCTAGTAGTCACAAAATCAGCATCATACAAAGAATAAGACATGTCACTCAAATAGTCACTAGGAGAGGTATCCTCTGTAAACTCTACCTGCTCAGACTTCCTTTTTAGATTGTTCGGGTTTGGTTCAATCTGAGCTGGTATGGCGGCCTTTCCCTTGATGATTTCCCTCATCTCCTGTCGAAACTCATCCATTTCTTGCCGGAAGGATGCTCACTGTTCGGAGAGCAAGCGGGAAAGATCGTCTAAAGCGGGGTTCTCAAAAGCGGGGGCCTGAGAATTGGATGGGTTCCCTTGCGGGAAATGAGGCTGATGCTGCTGGTACTGGGGAGGATTGGAATAAGACTGATGAGGCTGCTGGCACTGTCTCCACTGCTGGTTGTTGTAGGCGGGATGAGGACCATGCTGGTATTGCTGCTGGGCGTACTGGGGCTGCTGCTGATGTGGTTGGCTATTCTATTATCCTTGAGCTGGAGGCTGTTGCTGAGATGAGGAGCCACCGTTGCCCCAACGGAATCTGGGGTGATCGCGACGAATCCCGGGCTGAGGGTACCGATCGTACCAAATCCCATTGACTTACATCAATGGCACCTGCTCGAAGGAGGGTGGAGGTAGAATTGCCAGTGGTTGCTCCAGCTGATAGACCACCATCTGAGTGTCCTGAGATGGTGGTGGCAGTGATGGGTAATACTGTAGCTGATGGACCAGCTCTACCTGAATGTGGTTGACCTGGCGGTACGAGGCAGAGGGTTGGGATGAGCTGCTACTGCCGGCATCAGCTCGTGACCTGGAAGGCTGCTGGGAAGAAGTTTGTGCCTCCTGTACGCAGAGAATCTGCGTCTTCAAGTCACTCATAGTCTTGGCAATCTGGTCCATCTGGGCCATGCCTTGCATCTTCTTCTTCTCGAGGATCTCGAGACGGTCCAGTTTCTCACTTATGATGCCCATGTCGGCTGCGGCTGATTCGGCTTGGGCTGCGGCTGCCGACGAGGTTTGCGGACCGGCATCTATACAGGCGATCCTCTGGAATGATCCCTCTCCTTGCGGGGGCTTCTATTGCGTGTAGACTTGGGCTTGGGCCATAACAGTTGAATTTTCTGCCATCCCTTCATAGATGGCCCAAACATCGTCTTCGCCTTTAAAAAAGTAGGACCCACCACAAGAGGCGTTAACAAGCCCCTACAGCTCCGGTGTCAGCCCACAAAAGAAACTTTGAACTAGATTGGGCTTAGATATGTCATGGTGTGGACACCGGTCGATGAGCTCTCGGAATCGATCCCAAGCTTCATGGAACTGTTCATTAGGGATTATTACGAAGTTGCTGATCATTGCTCTTGCTACGTTCGTCCGGCCGAGAGGGTAATACTTCTTCAAGTATGCGGTCCGGAGATCTGCCCAAGTGTCGATGAACCTCCCCAGGTGTTTGAGCCAGTATGCGGCTCTGACAACCAAAGAGAAGGGGAAGGCTATCATCTTAATGGTTTCCTCATTCATCAGCCTGTCATGAATGGTACTGCAGATCATTTTGAATTCTTGTAAGTGGAGGTGTGGCTTTTCGGTCGGCAACCCATGGAATTTGGGCAGAAGCTGAATAGTGTGGGGTCGAAGCTCGAAATCTCCATGGATGGGAGGGAGTCGGATCCACCGATGAGTGAGGGAAGCTGTCGGATTGTGTAATTCCCTCATGATTGTCTGTGGCGGCCTCTCTTGGTTGGGTTCTCCTCCCTCGTTCTATACTACAGGAATATCACCTCCACCGCCACCGCCCCCAGGTCAGTTTTCTCGCATCTGTGCGATCTCTCTCATGAGGTCACCCATAAAGACTCCCTGATCTCGGATCTGTCTCTGCATTGTCTCCAGGGATGCTAGCAAGGAATTGTTGATGGCGGCTTGATCAAATAAGAATGGAGGGTGCTCATGGTCATCTGGATGCTCTCCTCTGTCAACCATGTCTGGGTTCTCTGAAAAAGCCAAAGAACCCATCTCAGGTGCCGTCAAATGCTCTGAGCTCTGTGATGCACTAAATTCTGAAATTCTTGGACTGAAGGAAGGAGAAGGGTGGTCGAAGGAGAACATGGTGGATGTGAACTCAAGCTCGGAGAGTAGGTCTGGACTCTCCGAGGTTGTCCTAGATGAATGGGGAGGAGTGCTAGATAGCGGTGCTGACAAAGTCGGCCTAAGAGACCTCCTTCCCATCATCGTGATTATTGATAAGAGCAAGATCGAGAAATGAAGAAGAAAGAAGGGAGAAGCAAAATTGCGCACAATTGTGCTGTGTTTTTTTTTTCGACCTAAAATCAACTAGCAATCAAACACAAAACAAGGGGATTCACCAACTCAACACGTGAAGCCGTGAAGGTTCGGCGTTTATCTTTGTAGTTTTTAGCTTGTTTTCAGGAAGATATCTTGTAATGAGTCCTTAGAGCGCTACGTCTATAGGAGAGAGAGTACTGTCAGAAAAGTGTTCCCGTACTTGTCCTCCTCCTGTGTAACCTGTAGCTTGCGCTTTTTAAGGTCCTTGTAACCCTTCCTGGATCCCTACTCAGCCAAAGAAAAGAGGGAGGAAGCTAATAGGCGAAACCGATACTTCGGATCTCGCTTGCAACGGAATCACCCGTGAGCATGCAAGACCCTACTCGAACGCAGACGGTGAGACATACACACCCGTGAAGGTGTGGCCTATGCTCGGTACTTCGGACGAGGTCGATGCTCATACAATAGTGAGTCACTAATGGCGACCAAGCCCTACTCGCCTACGTACGATAGTAGCGCCAATACTTCGAAAATCCAGGCGATACACAAGGCAGCCACAAGCTGGGTTTTTAGCTCTAATCCTTACGAAGCACTGATGAATACCCATTCATCACTCTTTATTCTTATATTTTAGCTACAAAAACCTATGCAAATGCATGTAGATATGTGTAAATAGGAATAATTAGCAAAAGCATGCATTGTGTGAATACTTATAATTAGCATGTTTTTGTGCAAAAATAAAAGAATAAAGAAGAAAAAGAAAAAGAGGGAAATATTTAGAATAAATATTGAGCAACCTAACCCAAGGGAGGGCTCAGCATGGGCCTGACCGCATAAAAAGCCAAGTAGAGGGAGATAGGGGCTCATGTGTAAATATTTGTGTAAATAAATAAATTATATATTTTCCTCACCCAAAAATATGTTGTAAATATTTGTAAATATTTGTACATATTTATAAAGTATAAAAACAAAATAAAAATTTAAAAATCAAAAACTCAAAAACACCCTTTCACCATGTACATAGACCACCTTCCCTATTTATTCAACCTTATAAATAAATAAAATTCTTTTCTAAACTTTTTGTAAATACTCTATGCTATATATTGTAAATAAAATAAATAAAAAGAAACAAAACAAAAATCAAATAAAAATTACAAAATTAAAATTACAAAAAAATATCTTGTACATATGCCATGCATATAGTTGTATATATATATATATATATTTATTTCACCTATGTATATAAATAATAAAAATAAAATAAAAATACCCTTTCATTCCTCATTTTATTCTATAAATAAATAAAATATAAAATAGGAATAAAAATGTATAAAAATAACTAATTAAAAATCAAAATTAAAAACCCTATATTGTATATATACCTATGTATAGACCTATTATGTAAATACCTTATTTTTATTTCCAAAAATTAATTAAAAATCACAAAAAAATAGAAAAAAATAAATTAAAAATATTTCATGTTTTAAGTTTTTGAAAATTCGGTCATTTAATGGCCCAAAAAATCAAATAAAAATTTATGGCTTGGCGGGCTCTGATTGGTCCACGGGGGATTGTTGACCCCCGGTCAACTCCCCCCCAGGACCACCAGAGCCGGGTCTGGTTCGCGGACCCAACTTCTCCCATTTATTCCCACCAGACCCGATCACCATTTCGCCTAAGCTAAGGTCCTAATTACTCCCCATGTATCCGGGAATCTCGCCCGACATTAATCCTAGGGATCCGTGCTCAATCGAGCCGGACCCGAGCTCTTCTTCCCGGACCTGCAACCACATAAAAGCCGAGCTCCGCCGCATTCATTCTCCATCTTTGGCTCGCCACTCTCATTCCCGTGACCTCCATTGCAATCTCCGAGGTGACAGTTCGCGATTGCCTTTGTCGCAGTGAGGAGGGGGTGCCCGGACCATTGATCCGGCGACTTCGCGCCGCCGTGCTCCGCCACTTAGCAGGAGCTCGAGCCTCAGGCAGTGACAACCTTCGAGGCGACGACCAGGAGCTAGCTAAGCTCCAGCACAGTCTTCCACTCCACCCAGGTAGCACTCTAGCTCGCCTATTTAGCTTAATTTTTAGTTTCGCCCAAATCGAAGCTCCGACGTATTCCTTTGATTCCGGCTATATCGTACATCTTCTCGATCATCGGAACACTCAGTCACCTCCGCCATCCCTCGACGCACCTTCTCCGCCCCTTCACTCAACCCAGCTCGCACAGGAGCTGGGATTCGAGCTCCACCGTCCTCCGCTCGCCGGAGCTCGCTCGTCCCGACCCACAGTTCACCCTCACGCCGCTTCTTCGGGTCGAGGCACTTTGCCCTCGACCCGCGAAGCTCTTGAGCTGTTTTGCAGGTCAAGAGGAGGCCATCTGAGGCACCCTCACATCCAGGCCAGGAGCCCATCGCCGCCGAGCTCGCCGGAGCCCCTCCAGGGCTCGGTTGGGCCATCGGAGGCCACCACCAGCTGCGGGACGTCAACGCCGATCTTCTCCGATCCTTGGAGGCAGCTGAGGAGGACCCTAGCACGCATACGAGGCCGGCGAAACTCGCCGGCCACCTGTTCTTCGAGGGACCTCCATCACCGTCCGATCACCCGCAGCTCCCCAGTTTTCATCTTGATCGTCCATCCACGGAGGAGCAGGCACCGTTGATTCCATCGAGGGGCTGATCCGGACCGTTAGCGCAGAGGAGAGAGGTACCAGCACTGCCAGCCGTTAGATCCTCCACGTGCCTCGCCCCGCACCGTCGATCGGCCCACGTCAGAGCAGAGAGAGAAGCGCCCGATACCAGAGCCGTCGGATCAGCTACGTGGCGCTCATCCAGCCGTCGGCGTAATAAGGGGTAATTTATCTTAGGCCCCCTCGTAGTTTGTGTTCTTAATTCCAGTCCTGTAAATATTTTATGCATTTTATTTACGTAGGGTAAATTGCACCTTGGACCTTGTGCTTGTTGAGATTCGCATTTATACCCCTGTTTGTGAGACCCACGTGCTTCGTCACGTGTATATCTGGTGTATTTGCAACATTTATCCTGTAGATCTGGTTGTTTGTTAAATGAATAGATACTTTCTGGTATTTGCATTTATGCCCCTGTGAGCATTTTATTTGCGCATGTGCGACTTTTAGTGGGTTATTTACATCCAAGCCCCTGGACTTTTTGGTACGAGTTACCAAAAGGTCCAAGGACTGGTTTTTATTACCAGAAGGTCCCTGAGTGCCCCAGGCACGCGCCACGCGCGTGACTTGCTGGGTTATTTGCACCTGGACCCCCAGATCTTCGGGTATTTGCACTTAAGTCCCTATGCACTGTGCCCCCTTGTTGATTTTGAATAAAATATCAAACCACCTCCAAATTCGATGAAAATTTGACACATGGCTCCTGCCATGTTGTTGGATTTTTGAGAATTTTTTAGGACAATTTTGATTTTATTTGGTATTTTTAAAAATTCAAAAACATCTATTTTAGCTACTGTCTAGGTTTAAAAATCCCAAAAAAATATAAAAACACCCCCAAAAATTCTAAAAAATTTAGGTACTGTTTCTTGTGTGTTGTTTGATTTTCTAGCCAATTTTGGCTATTTTTCATTGAGTAAAAACCCTAAAAATTGAAAAACATCCAAAAACTCATAAAAATTATAATAAATAATCTAAAAAATCCAAAAACAATAATTTTGGTGCTCAAATTTTCCTTATTTTCTCTAGAATACAGGAAAATGACCTCCAAGGCCCTCTGAGATCCTCAAATATTTTATTTTTGGGTTTTGGGCCTTGCTGGACAGTACCTTATCTTTTTAGTACTGTTTGATTTTTAGAAAATAAAATACACTTTATAAAAATCCCAAAAATTCACCAAAAACACTTAAAAACCTAAAAACATAAAAATAATTTTTCTTGAATTTTTGCTTGATTTTTGGTGTGTTAAATAAATTGCTCAAGTGTGCTTGTTTTTACTTTCTTTTATTTTCTCCACATATTAAAAATCCAAAAAAAATTTTAAAAATAATTAAAAATCACTAAAAATCTTTGTATTTTATTTTATTTTATTTTTACTACTTCGTAGGCCCTAGGCCAACCCGTGCTCCTTGTGTTCGACCCTGGGAGCTATACCAGGTTAATCCCATAGCTAGGACCGCTTGCTTTGTTTTGTTTGACCTTCGATCCGTTTCGCGGTCTGATTTTTCTTGATATACTTCGTCTGAGTGATTGAGGTCGCAACGACCATTTCCAGACCTTTACCTTAGTCATTTAGTCGGGTTATCAGAATGGCGCCGTTGCCGGGGAGCACGGCTTTGTAGTTATTTTTGTCTTTATTTTCGTTTTTGTTTTCGCGGCTTTTCGCGGCTCTTCGGAGCTCGCGGCTTTTGTATCTAGTTTCTTTTTGTTTTATTTTGTTTTATCTTTATTTTCTTTTATTTTATTTTTGTTTTATTCTGTGTGATTATTTTATTTTCCATTTTTGCATATATATCCTCACTTTTATTTTTATTTCTTTTCTTTATTATTTGATTATTCTTTCTGGTCTGACCACTTCTCTTTTCTCTGTCTTGCGAGGGCCCGAGGACCGCGGAGGCGACTTTCGAGGAGCCAGTGCAGTCGCGGCACTCGGAGGCGGCTTCTTTCTCTACGAAGCCGCAGGAGAGAGCGAGAGAGAGAGAGTTGAGTGGGTGAGGTATTAGGATAGATCTTTCATTTATTCATTATTATTGTAATAATACAGGGACACTCTTGGACATTCTTGGACACTTGTGACCGTAGAGGGTCTGTTTCGCCGAGCACCGGTGTGCTCGGGGGACCCATTAGGACCTCGCGGTTTTTCGCGGCTTTCTTCGCGGATTTCTTTTTCTTTCTTTCTGTCTTTTCCGGTTTTGCGCGGTTTTTGCTCGAGCCCCTATATTTAGGACTTTCTGGTGATTGTGACGTAATTGAGTAGGATCCACACACTTAAGGCATATCTGTTCCTATAGACCGTAATTGGACCTACTTAAAATAAATAATAAAAATAACCGACTCGCTAGCCTCCGTAGCCTACGTGCCGTAGCCCGTCCTGTAAAGCGCTACTCCTACCCCCGATTTGTCGGGCAGGGGAGGGACGGGCCAAGACCGGACCCTTTGGCTTGGAGGTCGGTGACCGGTTAGACGGTTCTTCGCTAGAAGTTGCTCGTCTAGGACTCGGCTTCCCGCTGCATCATTTAGCTTAGTTTTATTTCTGTCTTTTATTTTATGCGCGGATCATTTTGCATGTAGAGAGCTGGAGCAAGGTACACATTTCTGACTTTGCATGCATCATTGATTTCTCGTGCATCGGCTTTTTCGACTTCTCCCCCCGATTTTGGACTTAATAACCAGGAGAACCGAAAAATTCGTTAGGCGATTTGTTTGCTTTGAAAAATACCTAAAAAGTGTAACCATAAAATTGGGACTGCTAAAATTATTGACCTTAAAACTCGCTCACCCTAAAAATTCTGTCTTGGGGAGAGCACCCCCCTCATTGCTTGGTTTGTATGCGCGAGAGAGTGACCCGCACACTAGGTAGAGCCCCCCGTTGCGAAACCCGACTGATTACCGACTCTTCCGTGCGGGCCAGTCGGTTGGGTTAGCAGCGGATATCCCAACAGGTCACGTAAGCTCTCTGATATCTTGAGTGTTCACCAAAATAAAATCAACAAGATAATTTGACCGAACTTTTACGGTCTTCAGCTCGCGTTGCGTTGGTGAACCGGGGGTTTGTTTTTAGATCATAATTTTTCCAGATCTCATCCGCCCTACTCGCCAGATCAAGATGATTGGTAGACGATCTCTTAGGCAACCTCTGGTTGCACCGCTTTCGGGCGCGTCTACCTCATCATCTAGGTTGGCTCGCGAGAGCTCAGACCCGCTCTCCGAGCCCGAGTACGACTCCACCCTGTTCCCCCTCGATCCCCTTTCTGACCTTCCTGAGAGACACGAGCCCGAGGAGAGATTGATACACTTGACAGCACCTGAGTTGGGCTCATTTGATTTTGCAGACGTCGACATGGCCGGAGCAGGCAGTTCTGACGATCACTCCCATAGACCAGAGCACATTGTACTAGACCAGGGAGCGATCAACTCCACCCTGATCGCATCACTCGATACAGTTCAGCAGCAGCTCCGCGATCAGGGAGCTTTCATGATTGAGATGAGGCGTGAGTTGGAGAGGCTCAGAGCAGAGCGAGATCAGCAGAGCGAGCCCGAGGAGATCCTGGATGCAGATGCACAGGCACGAGCCGCAGCAGCAGCAGCAGCCGCGGCCGCCGCCGCAGCGGCAGCAGCCGCAGGAGGAGCAGGACCACCAAGACCGATGCGGGATTTACACAATCCCGGATCTACACTGATGCACCATTGGGTGGTGGTTCCAGCTATCGTGGGGGACTTCAAGTTCCCCCCGAACACCTTGCAGATGCTTCCTCGGTTCCATGGACTTGCTACAGAGGAGCCCCACCTCCACCTCCAGGAGTTTTTGATGATATGCAGCACTGTCCACGACAGACATGTGGACCAGGACACGATCAGGATGATCGCTTTCCCCTTTTCACTGGCAGATAGAGCAGCCACCTGGCTGAAGCATTTGGGGAGATTTGTCTATACCTGGGAGCAGCTCCGCACCGAGTACTTGAACAAGTACTATCCACTCGGGCGGACGAATGCAGCGAGGGCCCTGATTAGTAACTTCTCCATGTTCCCCAACGAGCAGTTTCACGAGGCTTGGGAGAGGTTCAGAGAGCTTTTGGACAGATGCCCGCACCACGACATCACGAAGCCGAACCTTGTTCAGAGCTTCTTCAGCGGGTTGTCACCAGAGCTACAGGGCCTGGTGAATGCTTCTTGTGGCGGGTCCTACTTCGCCAAGGACCACGACCAGGTCTGGGCCATTTTTGAGGAGATGGCAGAGAACTACATGATGATGTCCCAGACCCGGCTCTATACTCAGAAGACCCAGCCACATCAGCCAGGACCCGTGCAGTACCAGAGGATAGCACGGGTAGATGCAGGTCCTTCCAGTTCGTCTGCAGTCGCAGCAGCACAGGCAGAGTCATCAGCTGCAGACATGGGTATCATCAGCGATAAGTTGGACCGCATGGAGCTGATAGAGAAGAAGCAGTGCCAGAGTATCACGCAGATGGAGCAGATGGCACAGGTCTTGAGCGACATGAAGACACAGCTCATGTGTCTCCAGGAGGCACAGACGACTTCTCAGCCCCGTCTTCAGTCGTGAGGCGATACCGGCAGCAGCAGCAGCTCGTCCCAGCGCTCCAGCACCCCAGTGCAGCCTAGACAGGTTCACCTTGTACAGGCGGAGCCGTACCAGCAGCCGCAGCCCACCTACCAGTCCCCACCATCTCCAGAGATGCAGATGGTGGTCTACCAGCCGGACCAGCCTCTGGCAGTACTCCCGCCAGCCCCCTTCGATGCCGAGCCGTTGATGGATGTCAACGGGATTTGGTACGACCGCCCCCAGCCTGGGATCCGACGAGACCATCCCGGATTCAGGTGGGGGAGTGGTGGTGCCCAGCCCCAGCAGCAGCCGTCAGGACAGGGAGGGCAGTACTCCCATCAGAGAGACCAGCACCAGCCGCAGCAGCAGCCCCCAGCGTATCAGCAGCAGTCATCCTACGGTCCGCGTCCCTATCAGCAGCAGGGACAGCCTTGGAGACGTGAGCAGCAGGCTCACCAGGGATACCAGCAGCAGCACCCTCCATCCTACCCCTCTTACCACCAGCAGCAGTTCCAGCAGCCTCACCCACAGAGAGGCCACCCGTCGGGCTCCCACGAGAGCCCTGCTTTGGATGATATCGCCCGCCTCCTCACGGACCAGCAGGCCACATTCAGACGGGAGATGGACGAGTTCCGCCAGGAGATGCGGGACCTGGTGAGAGGGAAGGCCGCCATACCAGCCCAGATAGAGCCCAATCCGAACAGCCTCAAGAGGAAATCTGAGCAGGTAGTACATACTGAGTCAGCCACTCCTAGTGACCCATTTGATGATACATCTTCGGATTTATTTGATGCTGATTTTGTCACACTTAGGAGCGGTAGGACCCCAGCAGGCGGCGGCGCCTCATCTGAACACCATCCCGAGGCGCCACAGGAGGAGGAGGAGAGCGGTACTGAGGCCGCTCCAGACGATGACGGTGGTACTGAGGCCACCAAGGATGCTGATCCCACCGGCGGTACTGAGGCCGCCGCTTCACCAGATCTAGGAGGTGGTACTGATGCCACCCATTCAGCCGAGCCAGCCAGCGGTACTGATGCCGCACGACGTCTACCTTCAGCAGCAGCAGAGCAGCCAGCCCGTGGTGGTACTGAGGCCACCGGTGTTCGTACAGAGAGAGATGTTGTTTTTCCTCGTGTTCATGTATCTCGGAACTCTGCTATGAATAAAGGAAAAGGTTTACTTTCTTCTGGTCCCACTGTGGTGCGTGATGTATGTGTGGATCCGGTCCTTGAACCGCTTAGACCTTTTCCTAGTCCTTCATCTGAGAAGGACCCAGTGATCGCCTTCCCTAGAGCCCTTCAGATGGGGAAGGGGAAGAAAACAGAAAATCCCAAAAAGAGAGAGATTGAGGAGTTCAGCCAGAGCATGATAGATCGGTTTCACATTCAGCTGACCCTCCAGGAGGCTTTGCAGCACATCCCCCTTCTCCAAAGATCTTTGAGAGAGAGGACTACAGTCAGGAGGAGGAGGAGGAACCACACTTCAGAGATACATGTGCTGACCAAAGCCACGTGCTTTGCGATCCAGAACCGACTGCCAGCCAAGAGGCCAGATGCAGGGGCCCCGTATGTCAGATGCCAGATTAGTGAGCAGTGGTTCGACCGTACCCTTCTAGATAGCGGATCGTCGATTAACCTTCTTCCGGCAGCCCTTCTCGACCGCTTCGAGTTGGGCACTCTTCGACAGAGCAGGACAGTCCTTCAGTTCGCTGATCGATCTGTCAAGAGGCCGAAGGGGTTATTACGAGACGTTATCGTCACGATTCAGGGCCTGCAATTCCCCGTGGACTTCGTAGTGTTGGACATGGAGATCCATGAGTCAGTGACCGATACCCCCATCATCCTTGGTCGTCCGTTCTTGGCCACAGCCAAGGCGGTGACTGATCATGATAGCGGGAAGGTGTACTTTCGCGTCCAGGGCGAGAGTATACAAATAGAGACGGTCGAGGACTATAGAGCCAGATTCAGATCCCGCTCAGATGCGAGTACAGACTCAGAGCAGCTGACAGACACAGAGCCAGACATCCACCAGGACTGTGATTTCGTGATCACAGATGATGAGGCAGCTTGGGCAGACCTTGAGACACAGACCACCCTCTCACTATCAGACACAGCTGATGCAGAGATGACAGCAGAGGAGAGTCTGGAGAGCACAGACCTGGTTCAGGATACCATTGCGGCAGCAGAGCCGGTCCTTGATCGCAGCACGATGATTCGTGATGGTGGTACTGATGCCACCGCTTCTGATACAGATCCCTCGGATTCAGAGTCTGATTGGGTCGATTGTTATGATCAGATGCCAGACCTGAGTCCATCTGAGCCTAGAGACGAGGAGGAGGTAGATGCAGAGCCGAGCAGAGACAGTACAGTTGAGCCGCCTTCTCCCGATCCAGTTTGCGAGAGTACACTTTCCCTTTCCCAGGCAGATTTGGCCGACCTTGCAGCTTTCACTCAGTTTCTTCCACAGCCAGATTTGTCGGCACCCAGCATTCCAGAGCTGAAGCCGCTCCCTACTTCGCTGAAGTATCGATTCCTTGCAGGCGAGCCAGAGATGTACCCAGTCATCATCTCCGCCGAGTTGACTGGAGAGCAGGAATCCCGTTTGATGGGGGTTCTTGAAAAGAACCGCAAGGCGATCGGATGGAGCGTAGCAAATCTCCATGGGATTAGTCCATCAGTGTGCTCCCACCATATCTATCTCGAGGATGGGGCGAAGCCGTCGCGTGAGTTCCAGCGGCGTCTGAACCCCAACCTGAGAGAGGTTGTGATGAAGGAAATATCCAAATGGTGGGGTGCAGGTTTTATTTATCCCATTTCCGACTCCAAGTGGGTCAGCCCCTTGCATGTGGTGCCCAAGAAGACGGGCATCACGACTGTGATCAGTGAGTCGGGAGAGGAGATTGCTACACGAGTACCCACCTCTTGGAGGGTTTGTGTTGACTACAGGAGACTCAACCAAGCCACCAAGAAGGACCATTTCCCCCTGCCTTTTATTGACCAGATCATTGAGAGACTGGCAGGGAAGAGCCATTATTGCTTCCTGGATGGGTACTCGGGCTACAACCAAGTGGCCATCGCTCCTGAGGATCAGGAGAAGACCACCTTTACCTGTCCCTTCGGCACATACGCTTTTCGACGCATGCCATTTGGGCTATGCAACGCCCCTGCGACTTTTCAGAGGTGCATGCTGTCGATCTTCTCGGACATGGTAGGGGAGTGTTTAGAGGTCTTCATGGACGATTTCTCGGTCTACGGCGACGGATTCGACTCCTGTCTGACTGCCTAGACTGAGTACTCCAGCGATGTATTGAGTATCACTTGGTGCTATCTTGGGAGAAGAGTCACTTCATGGTGACTCAAGGGACGGTGCTTGGCCACATCATCTCCAACAGGGACATGGAGGTTGATCCGGCCAAGGTTGATGTCATTAGAAAACTCACACCGCCGTCCAATCTGAGGCAGTTACGGTCATTTCTGGGGCACGTTGGATTTTATAGGAGATTCATTCATGACTTCAGCAGGATTGCCCGGCCGTTGACCGACCTCTTGACGAAAGACACCGAGTTCCTTGTCGATGACAAGTGTCTTTCGTCGTTTGCTACTCTCCAGCAGTGTGTTATTGAGGCTCCTGTCCTCCAGCCGCCTGATTGGTCTCTCCCATTCGAGATCATGACGGACGCCTCCGATTTTGCCGTAGGGGCAGTGCTGGGACAGAGGAGGGATGGAGTACCATTTGCTATACACTACGCTAGCCGCACATTGGATTCCGCCCAGCGGAATTATACAGTCACAGAGAAGGAGATGCTAGCCGTAGTGTTTGCCCTGGATAAGTTCAGATCATATATCATTGGATCTAGAGTGACTTTGTTTACAGATCACACCGCCATCAGGTACCTCATGGAAAAGAAGGATGCCAAGGCCAGACTGACTAGATGGATCCTTCTACTCCAGGAGTTCGACATTGAGATTAAGGATAAGCCTGGAGTCAAGAATGTGGTGGCGGATCACCTATCCCGATTAGAGCAGCCTGAGGAGACTGAGCAGATTGATCCTATCCGAGATACCTTCCCAGATGAGGCGATCCTTGCTATCGCCTCACTCCCATGGTACGCCGATATTGTGAACTTTCTCGTTGCTGGGAAAGTCCCACAAGATTGGCCCAGGCAGAGGCTTGAGACCTTCCTTGCGAAGGCCAAGTCCTACCATTGGGAGGATCCCATCCTTTACCACGAAGGAGGGGATAGCGTCTGGCGTCGGTGTATTCCTCAGGAGGAACACCATAGCGTCCTCACTTACTGCCACAAGCTTGAGGCAGGAGGACATCATTCTGGGAGGAGAACGGCACAGAAAGTGCTCCAATCCGGCTTGTGGTGGCCTACCCTCTTCAAGGACTCAGATGAGTTCGTGAAGAGGTGTACTGACTGTCAGAGGATGGGCACTTGTGGACAGCGTGATATGATGCCGATGCAGCCCATTCACTTCTGTGAGGTTTTTGACGCATGGGGCATCGATTTCATGGGTCCATTCCCTAAGAGTCAGGGATTTGAGTACATTCTGTTGGCCGTTGATTATGTGAGTCGTTGGGTGGAGGCTATCCCCGCCCGATCCGCTGATGCGAGGACCGTTTGCAGATTTTTGAGGAAGCACATCATCACGCGGTTCGGGGTTCCACGAGTTCTTATTTCTGATGGGGGATCTCACTTCATCAACGACCAGGTAAAGGCACTTGCTAGCGAGTTCGGCATAGATCATCGTGTTGCTACACCGTACCATCCACAGATGAATGGTCTAGCCGAAGTGTCGAATAGGGAGATCAAGACTATTCTGCAGAAAGTCGTCCGCCCTGACCGAAAGGATTGGTCACAGCTTTTGGACTCGGTCTTGTGGGCATATAGGACGTCTTTCAAGACACCTTTGGGCACATCTCCCTTTCGTCTCGTATATGGCAAGCCATGCCATTTACCTGTTGAGCTGAGGCACAAGTCACTTTGGGCAGTCACAGACATACTTATGGATCCAGATGGTATAGGAGACCAGAGGAGGGCAGAGCTAGCTGCCCTGGAGGAGCTTAGAGATGCAGCTTTCTCAAGCAGCCTACATTATAAGGAGAAAGTCAAGGAGTGGCATGATTCTCATATCAGCCACAAACATTTTGAGATTGGACAGAGAGTATGGCTGTTTGATGCGAGGCTTAGATTATTTCCAGGGAAGCTACAGAGCAAATGGAAAGGACCTTATCTGGTTCGGAAGGTACACGACAACGGTAGCATCGACATATCTGAGTTGTCTTCTGAGAGTACCTTCCGAGTGAACGGCCAGCAGCTCAAGCCATTTCTAGATCATGAGCCGCGAGTCGTTGATATTGCCCCTATTCATTTTGCGTGAGATGTGGTCTTTGACTCACATCCAATGCATCTCACGCCTGAGCTTTACTGATCTTCCGCTGTATATAGATCCAGATGTCCATATCATCTCATTCTTTAGTCCCACATCCCTTTCTCCATCTTGTGATTATGCTATACTTAGGGTGCACTTTACCCTAAGTATAGGGGGGATGTGAGACATTTCGGGTATTTCTTTTGTTTCTGTCTACCCCTGTTTTGCTGCCTATACTTAGGGGCATTTCACCCTAAGTATAGGGGGGGTAGACCCTATACATTCTCCACTCGGTTTTCCCTTTTGTGTACAGCCTGCTATACTTAGGATTACTTGATCCTAAGTATAGGGGGAAGACCCGAGATCCTCTTGACTTTTCATTTCCTTTTGTATAGCCTTCCTTTTCACTTCCCTATACCTAGCACGAGTTATGTCTTCTTCATCGCTCTTGACTCTGAGGACATCGTTCGAGCTAAGTATAGGGGGTGTGTATATATTTCTTATATACTTTAGCCATAACTCGTACTTTGTGTGAGTGTGTTAATAAATAAAAATGGCTAAAAAACCACAAAAATTAAAAAATTTTCATGTACATAATCTTCTTTTATTTGCACATACATAGCTAATGTACAAACTATTTTTGTAAAAATGATTTCAAAAATCTTTTGTGTGTAAAGCTTGTGTAAATATTTTTGTATCAAAATTATGTATATAGTACAAAATTTTTCCAAAATGTTTTGAAAATCAAAAAGTTTGCAAAAATCTTGTGTAAATGTGTGTAAATACCTTTTTGCAAAACTTGCACTTCATGCATCATCTTTCATGATTTCAAAACATTTTTCAAAAATTTTTGGCATGCTTGTAAAATTTGTGTAAATATGCATCTTTTTGTACATATGTATATAGTTTTTCTGGATGATAGTTGACATTTAAACTAGCCGGGAATCAAATTGAGAAATGGAGCTTGATTAAGATCTTAATCCACCTAATTTATAAGAGGAACCTTATAGGGCTTAGGTTTAAGGCTTTTCAGGTCCATGATGACTTAATTCTTTGAGTCCACTAGGCTATGATCACATGTCATCTCAATGAGCCTAAGTAGAGCACTTAACAACAACACATGACTCATATAGATTATGGCTTTACTTGGACAACCGCACTATGCACCAAGCTCTCTACGGATGAGGTGGTGAGGAGGCAGTCTTCCTTGACTTGGGGTAGCATATGAGGGTAGTACTTCTAGGCGGAACCTCTCTTCTTCATTTAGTGAAGGAAGTGCGTCTCAACTTGGTCTGGTTGCCATGAAGTCTAACGACGGGAGTTGTGGGTTGCAATAAAGCTTCAAAAGAGGGATAGTCTACTGGCTCAAGAGGAAAAACTCCTTGTATATATGCTGCACATGTATATGTTGTATAGATGCACTCGAAAAAAAAATGTGCAAAAAGAAAAGAACTCCAAAAAAGTGGTGGGTCTGAGAGAAAATGATAATCCCACCGGAGTATGTATATAAGTGCAATAAGCAAAGCTTGGTTTCATGATCCACCTGTTGTAGCTTGCAGCAGGGAGACTTGGCTACACTGTTCAAGCTCCCAAGGGTACTTGGCTACACTGGCCTTGACCCATTCTCTTCTTCCCCCTCTTCTTGAGCCGGTTGTACTTGAACTTAGAAGGGAATACCCCGCTCCTCGAGGAAAGAGTGGCCAGATTGAGGTCATAGAGTTACCTTGTTGGGGAGGGTTGTCAAGTTGCCATTTCTGAGGTGGAGAGCTTAGACCTCACTTTCACAGGACAAGAAAAGATTCATGGTCTTCAGGGTTTGTGATTGATGACTTGTTCTGATCTGGAGCATTGAGGAGTCTTGGTTATAGATTAGTGGAACTTAGAGGCTGTTAGGTTTTAAGCTTAAGTCTAAATAAGGTTCCGACACATTAATAATCCAAAGATCTGATTGAGCTCCATACCCCAATTTAATGAAGGCAAGTTTAATAATCAACCTTGAGCCTTGTACATTCTCTTTTTCTTTTTCTTTTTCTTTCTTTCTTTTTCACTTCTTTTTCAAATAAGTGTTTGCTAAGGGACTAGCAAAGTATAGTATAGGGGGGTGATGAATACCCATTCATCACTCTTTATTCTTATATTTTAGCTACAAAAACCTATGCAAATGCATGTAGATATGTGTAAATAGGAATAATTAGCAAAAGCATGCATTGTGTGAATACTTATAATTAGCATGTTTTTGTGCAAAAATAAAAGAATAAAGAAGAAAAAGAAAAAGAGGGAAATATTTAGAATAAATATTGAGCAACCTAACCCAAGGGAGGGCTCAGCATGGGCCTGACCGCATAAAAAGCCAAGTAGAGGGAGATAGGGGCTCATGTGTAAATATTTGTGTAAATAAATAAATTATATATTTTCCTCACCCAAAAATATGTTGTAAATATTTGTAAATATTTGTACATATTTATAAAGTATAAAAACAAAATAAAAATTTAAAAATCAAAAACTCAAAAACACCCTTTCACCATGTACATAGACCACCTTCCCTATTTATTCAACCTTATAAATAAATAAAATTCTTTTCTAAACTTTTTGTAAATACTCTATGCTATATATTGTAAATAAAATAAATAAAAAGAAACAAAACAAAAATCAAATAAAAATTACAAAATTAAAATTACAAAAAAAATATCTTGTACATATGTCATGCATATAGTTGTATATATATATTTATTTCACCTATGTATATAAATAATAAAAATAAAATAAAAATACCCTTTCATTCCTCATTTTATTCTATAAATAAATAAAATATAAAATAGGAATAAAAATGTATAAAAATAACTAATTAAAAATCAAAATTAAAAACCCTATATTGTATATATACCTATGTATAGACCTATTATGTAAATACCTTATTTTTATTTCCAAAAATTAATTAAAAATCACAAAAAAATAGAAAAAAATAAATTAAAAATATTTCATGTTTTAAGTTTTTGAAAATTCGGTCATTTAATGGCCCAAAAAAATCAAATAAAAATTTATGGCTTGGCGGGCTCTGATTGGTCCACGGGGGATTGTTGACCCCCGGTCAACTCCCCCCAGGACCACCAGAGCCGGGTCTGGTTCGCGGACCCAACTTCTCCCATTTATTCCCACCAGACCCGATCACCATTTCGCCTAAGCTAAGGTCCTAATTACTCCCCAGGTATCCGGGAATCTCGCCCGACATTAATCCTAGGGATCCGTGCTCAATCGAGCCGGACCCGAGCTCTTCTTCCCGGACCTGCAACCACATAAAAGCCGAGCTCCGCCGCATTCATTCTCCATCTTTGGCTCGCCACTCTCATTCCCGTGACCTCCATTGCAATCTCCGAGGTGACAGTTCGCGATTGCCTTTGTCGCAGTGAGGAGGGGGTGCCCGGACCATTGATCCGGCGACTTCGCACCGCTGTGCTCCGCCACTTAGCAGGAGCTCGAGCCTCAGGCAGTGACAACCTTCGAGGCGACGACCAGGAGCTAGCTAAGCTCCAGCACAGTCTTCCACTCCACCCAGGTAGCACTCTAGCTCGCCTATTTAGCTTAATTTTTAGTTTCGCCCAAATCGAAGCTCCGACGTATTACTTTGATTCCGGCTATATCGTACATCTTCTCGATCATCGGAACACTCAGTCACCTCCGCCATCCCTCGACGCACCTTCTCCGCCCCTTCACTCAACCCAGCTCGCACAGGAGCTGGGATTCGAGCTCCACCGTCCTCCGCTCGCCGGAGCTCGCTCGTCCCGACCCACAGTTCACCCTCACGCCGCTTCTTCGGGTCGAGGCACTTTTCCCTCGACCCCCGAAGCTCTTGAGCTGTTTTGCAGGTCAAGAGGAGGCCATCTGAGGCACCCTCACATCCAGGCCAGGAGCCCATCGCCGCCGAGCTCGCCTAGTGGACTCAAAGAATTAAGTCACCATGGACCTGAAAAGCCTTAAACCTAAGCCCTATAAGGTTCCTCTTAGAAATTAGGTGGATTAAGATCTTAATCAAGCTCCATTCCTCAATTTGATTCCAGGCTAGTTTAAATGTCAACTATCATCCAAAAAAAACTATATACATATGTACAAAAGATGCTATTTACACAAATTTTACAAATATGCAAAATTTTTGAAAATGTTTTGAAATCATGAATGGATGATGCATGAAGTGTGAGTTTTGCAAAAAGTATTTACACATATTTACACAAAATTTTTGTAAACTTTTGATTTTCAAAACATTTTGGAAAAATTTTGTACTATATACATAATTTTGATAAGAAAATATTTACACAAGCTTTACACAAAAGATTTTTGAAATCATTTTTACAAAAATAATTTGTACACAACTATTTATGTGCAAATAAAAGAATGATTATGTACATGAATTTTTTAAATTTTTGTGATTTTTAGGTTTTTAGCCATTTTATTTATTTACACACTCACACAAAGTACGAGTTATGGCTAAAGTATATATGAAATATACACACACCCCCCTATACTTAGCTCGAACGATGTCCTCAGAGTCAAGAGCGATGAAGAAGACATAACTCGTGCTAGGTGTAGGGAAGTGAAAAGGAAGGCTATATACAAAGACGAATGAATGAAATAGAAAGTCAAAGAGGGTCTCGGGTCTTCCCCCTATACTTAGGATCAAGTAATCCTAATTATAGCAGGCTGTACACACAAAGGGAAAACCGAGTGGAGAATGTACATGGTCTACCCCCCTATACTTAGGGTAAAATATCCCTAAGTGTAGGCAGCAAAAACAGGGGTAGACAGAAAGAAAAGAAATACCCGAAGGTCCTACATCCCCCCTATACTTAGGATAGAGTGCACCCTAAGTATAGCATAATCACAAGATGAAGAAAGGGATGTGGGATAAAAGAATGTAGTGATATAGACATCTGGATCTATACAAGGCGGAGGATCAGTGAAACTCAGGCGTGAGATGCATTAGATGTGAGTCAAAGACCACATCTCACGCAAAATGAATAGGGAAAGATCAACGACCCGCGGCTCATGATCTAGAAATGGCTTGAGCCACCGGCCGTTCACTCGAAAGGTACTCTCAGAAGACAACTCGGATATATCAATGCTACCGTTGTCGTGTACCTTTCTGACCAAATAGGGTCCCTTCCACTTGCTATGTAGCTTCCCTGGAAATAAACGAAGCCTCGCATCAAACAGCCATACTCTCTGTCCAATCTCAAAATGCTTGTGGCTGATATGAGAATCATGCCACTCCTTCACTCTCTCCTTATACTGTAGGCTATTTGAGAAGGCGGTATCTCTAAGCTCCTCCAGGGCTGCTAACTCTGCCCTCCTCTGGTCTCCTACACCATCTGGATCCATGAGTATATCAGTAACTGCCCAAAGTGACCTTTGCCTCAACTCAACAGGTAAATGGCACGGCTTGCCATATACGAGGCGAAAGGGAGATGTGCCCAATGGTGTCTTGAAAGACGTCCTATATGCCCACAAGACCGAGTCCAAAAGTTGTGACCAATCCTTTCGGTCAGGGCGGACGACTTTCTGCAATATAGTCTTGATCTCCCTATTCGACACCTCGGCTAGACCATTCGTCCGTGGATGGTAGGGTGTAGTAACACGATGGTCTATACTGAACTCGCTAGCAAGGGCCTTCACCTGGTCGTTGATGAAATGAGACCCCCCATCAGAAATCAAAACTCGTGGAACCCCAAACCGCGTGATGATGTGCTTCCTCAAAAATTTGCAAACTGTCCTCGCATCAGCGGCTCGGGAGGGGATAGCCTCAATCCAACGACTAACACAATCGACGGCCAACAGAATGTACTCAAATACCTGACTCTTAGGGAATGGACCCATGAAATCGATGCCCCATGCGTCAAAAACCTCACAGAAGTGAATGGGCTGCATCGGCATCATATCACGCTGTCCACAAGTGCCCATCCTCTGACAGTCAGTACACCTCTTCACGAACTCATCAGAGTCCTTGAAGAGGGTAGGCCACCACAAGCCGGATTGGAGCACTTTCTGTGTTGTTCTCCTCCCAGAATGATGTCCTCCTGCCTCAAGCTTGTGGCAGTAAGTGAGGACGCTATGGTGTTCCTCCTAAGGAATACACCGACGCCAGACACTATCCCCTCCTTCGTGGTAAAGGATGGGATCCTCCCAGTGGTAGGACTTGGCCTTCGCAAGGAAGGTCTCAAGCCTCTGCCTGGGCCAATCTTGTGGGACTTTCCCAGCAATGAGAAAGTTCACAATATCGGCATACCACGGGAGTGAGGCGATAGCAAGGATCGCCTCATCTGGGAAGGTCTCACAAATGGGATCTATCTGCTCAGACTCCTCAGGCTGCTCTATACGGGATAGGTGATCCGCCACCACATTCTTGACTCCAGGCTTATCCTTGATCTCAATGTCGAACTCCTGGAGTAGTAGGATCCATCTAGTAAGTCTGGCCTTGGCATCCTTCTTTGCCATGAGGTACCTGATGACGGTGTGATCTGTGTACAAGGTCACTCTAGATCCAATGATATAAGATCGAAACTTATCTAGGGCGAACACTACGGCTAGCATCTCCTTCTCTGTGACGGTGTAATTCCGCTGCGTGGAATCCAAGGTGCAGCTAGCGCAGTGGATAGCAAAGGGGACTCCATCCCTCCTCTGTGCCAGCACGGCCCCTACGACAAAATCGGAGGCATCCGTCATGATCTCGAATGGGAGAGACCAATCAGGCGGCTGGAGGACAGGAGCCTCAATAACACACTGCTGGAGAGTCGCAAAGGACAAAAGACACTTGTCATCGACAAGGAACTCGATGTCTTTCGTCAAGAGGTCAGTCAACGGCCGGGCAATCTTGCTGAAATCATGAATAAATCTCCGATAGAAATCAACGTGCCCCAGGAATGACCGTAGCTGCCTCAAATTGGACGGCGGTGCGAGTTTTCTAATGACATCAACCTTGGCCGGATCAACCTCCATGCCCCTGTTGGAGATGATATGGCCAAGCACCGTCCCTTGAGTCACCATGAAGTGACTCTTCTCCCAAGATAACACCAAATGGAACTCTATACATCACTGGAGTACTCGGTCCAGGCACTCAAGATAGGAGTCGAATACGTCGTCGTAGACCGAGAAATCGTCCATGAAGACCTCCAAACACTCCCCTACCATGTCCGAATAGATCGACAGCATGCATCTCTGAAAAGTCGCAGGGGCATTGCATAGCCCAAATGGCATGCGTCGAAAAGCATATGTACCGAAGGGACAAGTAAAGGTGGTATTCTCCTGATCCTCAGGAGCGATGGCCACCTGGTTGTAGCCCGAGTACCCATCCAGGAAGCAATAGTGGCTCTTCCCTGCCAGTCTCTTAATGATCTGGTCAATAAAAGGCAGGGGGAAATGGTCCTTCTTGGTGGCCTTGTTGAGTCTCCTGTAGTCAACACAGACCCGCCAAGAGGTGGGTACTCGTGTAGCAATCTCCTCTCCCGACTCACTGATCACAGTCGTGATGCCCGTCTTCTTGGGCACCACATGCAAGGGACTGACCCACTTGGAGTCGGAAATGGGATAAATAAAATCTGCGCTCCACCATTTTGAGATTTCCTTCATGACGACCTCTCTCAGGTTGGGGTTCAGTCGTCGCTGGAACTCACGCGATGGCTTCGCCCCCTCCTCGAGATAAATATGGTGGGAGCACACCGATAGACTAATCCCATGGAGATCTGCTACGCTCCATCTGATTGCCTTGCGATTCTTTTCAAGAACCCCCATCAAACGAGATTCTTGCTCTCCAGTCAGATCGGCGGAGATGATGACTGGGAACATCTCTGGTTCGCCCACAAGGAACCGATACTTCAGCGAAGTAGGGAGCGGCTTCAGCTCTGGACAGCTGGGTGCTGGCAAATCTGGCTTCGGAAGAAGATGTGTGTATGCTGCTAAATCTGCCAAATCTGCTTGGGAGAAAGAAAACGAGCTCTCGCAAACTGGATCTGGAGAAGGTTGCTCAACTGTACTGTCTCTAATCTGCTCTGCATCTACCTCCTCCTCTGCTGAAGGCTCTGGTGGGCTCAGGTATGGCATCTGATCATCGCAATCTGCCCAATCAGACTCTGAATCCGAGGGATCTGCATCAAACAGGGTGGCATCGGTACCACCGTCACACAAGGTGGCCTCAGCACCACCATCACTAAACTCTGTGTCGCGGTCGAGAACCGGCTCTGCTGCCACTAAAGTATTCTGTACCAGGGCTGTGCTCTCCAAGCTCTCCTCTGCTGTCATCTCGGCATCAGCTGTGTCTGAAAATGAGAGGATGGCCTGTGTTGCGGGGGCTGCCCATGCTGCCTCGTCATATGTGATCACAAAATCACAGTCCTGGTGGATGTCTCGCCCGGCATCTGTCAGTTGCTCTGTATCTGTGCTGGCCTCTGAGCATGCTCTGTCTTTGGCTCTGTAGTCCTCGACTGTCTCTATTTGTACACTCTCGCCCTTGACGCGAAAGTATACCTTCCCTCTATCATGATCAGTCACCGCCTTGGCTGTGGCCAAGAACGGACGACCGAGGATGATCGGGGTATCGGCCACTGAATCAGGGATCTCCATGTCCTGCACTACAAAGTCCACGGGGAATTTCAGGCCCTGAATCGTGACGATAACGTCTCGCAACAACCCCTTCGGCCTCTTGACAGATCTATCAACAAACTGAAGGACTGTCCTGCTCTGTCTAAGAGTGCCCAACTCGAAACGGTCGAGAAGGGCTGCCGGAAGGAGGTTGATAGACGATCCGCTATCCAATAGAGTCCGGTTGAACCTCTGCTCACTAATATGACATCTGACATATGGGGCTCCTGAATCTGGCCTTTTGGTCGGCAGACGGTTCTGGATCGCGAAGCACGTGGCTTTCGTCAGCACATGAATCTCTGACTGGAGGTTCCTCCTCCTCCTTCTGACTGTGGTCCTATCTCTCAACGATCGCTGAAGAAGGGGGATGTGCTGCAAAGCCTCCTGAAGGGTCAGCTGTATGTGGAATCGGTCGATCATGCTCTGGCTGAACTCCTCCTGCTCTCTCTTTTTTGGGTCTTTTTCTCTTTTCTTCCCCTTCCCCATCTGAAGGGCTCTAGGGAAGGAGATAACAGGGTCCTTCTCAGATAAAGGATTAGGAATAGGTCTAGACGGCTCGACGGCCGGATCCGCACATACATCAATCACCACAGTGGGACCAGAAGAAACTAAACATTTTACTTTATTCAAAACAGAGTTCCGAGGTACATCAGAATGATGAAAAATAACTGCTCTCTCTACATGAACACCGGTGGCCTCAGTACCACCATGGGCTGGCTCTGCTAGACGTCTCGCGCCCTCAGTACCGCGTGCTGGCTCGGCAACTCGGGTGGCGTAAGTACCACCTCCTCGAACTGGTGAAGTAGCGGCCTCAGTACCGCCGGTGGAATCAACATCCTTGGTGGCATCAGTACCACTGTCATCATCAAGAGCGGCCTCAGTACCGCTCTCCTCCTCCTCCTCTGGCGCCCTGGATGGATCCTTGTGTCGTCGCTCAGACGAGTGATGAATCTGTGATTCATCACTTCAAAAGTCAAAAATAGAGCCTTGTTCCCGAGAAAATAGATGCATATTTCTGTTTATATTGCATAAATAACATTCATGCATACATTCATAATTCATACATTTTAGCAGTTCAATTGCATTTAAATAAGAAGCCAAAAATCCCTTGTAAAATATCTACTCACTAAAATAGCCTCTACTCTATAATATGTACTCCTTAGTTAATAATATAGGGAAGAAGGCCAAAAGTTTCCCTTATAATTTAGCCAATAAAGCCTCAGAACCCCTGTACACTAAAATGCACATAAATCCCTCTTACAAACTCCGAAATAGGTCTACTTACTCTTATAATACTACACATTGAAAGACCTTTAAAATGAGACTAATTTCACCCAAATTGGAGCTTGTATGAGAAAGTTGGGTTTTTGGGCCACTTTGTATACTACATAGGTGTATAATTGTATCTTAGTATTTATGTATCGTATTTGACCTCATCTCCGTCTTTGGTCACCATGAAACTTGTAGATCTCATCGAGATATACAACTTTCATGTTTTGAGTTTTTCCAAATTCGGCCCCCTCTTCTCTCTACACATGTATCTTCTTCCAACCACTCACAGCAGGCCACGTGGCGCCCTCTGGTTGCGCCACGCGGCCTGCTCCCCTTGCCTCATCCGCCTGCATCCTCAACCGTTAGATCCTCCTCTTTGATCCAACAGCTCAGTCTTCTCCACGTACGCCTCAAATCCCCACCATTAGATCATCTCCTGCCTTCAATCCGCACCATCCGCCCGCACCTCTTCCAGAGCTCGCCACGTGGCGGCAGATGAACCATCCGCCCGCGCCTCTTCCAGAGCTCGCCACGTGGCGGCAGATGAACCATCTGATCAAGCCCATCACAGCCGCTCCTCCGTTGGCGTTCCTCGTCCCTTCGATCATCTCCATCTCCTCATCCAAGTCGTTCGCCCACGCGTCGCCCAACTCCCTCCACATGGCGTGATCACGACCCATCATCACCGCGCCCCGATCTAATCCTACCCAGCCATTACCTCTTCGATCACCACCGTTGGATCACAAGATCCAACGGTGGAGACTTCGTCTCCTACCTCCGGGCCCCCCTCTCTCCCACGATCTCGATCTTGCGCGAGACGTCGCCCCCTTTCTATTTTCGTCTCCGCCTCATCCACCCTCTCCAACCACCAACACCACCACGATGGAGACCACTCCTCCCTCACCCTCGCCAGCTCCCTCGCTTCCCACGAATCCCACCAGAGTCGCCCCACGTCGACCACAAACCTCACCTCGTCACCAGCCAACCCATCACCTTCATCCTATAAATCATCGCCCTCCGGCCACTGTCACGCTCATCTGCCACTCCAGAGAGCTTCCCTGAGCTCCGAGCTTTCGATTGGTGACAACAATTCGACGATTCCGTGAGCGACGAAGGGCTTCTTCTCCGACGAGATCCACGGCACCTCCGCCGTGTCGCAGCCACTCCTCCGAGCAGCTGCTGGAGCTCGGGACACCACCGGTCCCTTGAGCGATGACCTGGACCCCAAAAGGGAGGTCCAATCCCCAGGTGAACCCCTCCATCCATCTCCGATCTTCGATTCCTTTTTCTTCACATTTTCTCGCATTTTATTTGTTGTCAACGGTCACCCTCTCGCTTCCATTCCATCTCGCCGAGCTTCGCGTCGAAGCTCCCATCTTTGCGGTAGCTTTCACGACCTCCGACAACACACTTCAACCTTCATCAGCTCCAGCTCCGCCACTTGGCCGGAGCACCATCGCCTACCCATCTCCATCGCGCCTTAGGCCTCACCGACTACCTCCACCTTCACCAGTGCACGCCCGAGCTTCGGCTAGTCTTCTGACCTTTGCAGGTACTTCTTTTTGTCACTGATCGGAGCTTGGCCGGAGACGACTTCGAGCTTCATCGTCATCAAACTCCAGACCACCTCCTTCACTCCTGAGGCCACCGGAGGCTTCGTCGACCATCCGCGCATCTTCCGAGATACCTCTGACTCGCCATCGACCTTCACTGACGACAGGAGGGAAGGGCAGAGCAAAGACAGCTACGTCGAAGCCCCGCCTTCTCCTCCGCAGGAGGCGAAGGGCCGTGGGGAAGACGTTCAGCCACCGTTCGATCATCTGGATCGAACGGTGAGAAGCCAGCCATGTCGCCTCAATCTGCACCCGTTGGATCTCTATTAATCCAACGGCACCCAAGCACGCCACGTCGCCAAGCATCGGAGTAGTCCAAGGCCGTTGGATCCTCTTCGATCCGACGATCGCTGATCAGCCACATCACCCACATCACACAACCGTAGGATCAGGCGGATCCCACGGTCAGAATCGTGCCACGTAGCCTCGGCCCGAGCCACCTCTCCGAGCCTAGGTTCGGGAAGTCCGAGCCTCACTCCAGACCTCCACCGTCGCCCGAGCCTCACTCCGAGCCTCCGCAGCCATCCGAGCCTAGGCCGCCCACGTGAGGAGCACGTGCGGCCTGGGAAATTTACACAGAGGCCCCTGGAGCTTTCACATTTGCAAAAAGGTCCCTGTGAAGCTGAGCCCACGTGAGGAGCACGTGCCCTGTGGAGAATTTGCACAAGAGTCCCCAGCATTATAGGTAATTGCATTTTAGTCCCTGTCCGCATATTTGCTTATTGTATTTTTAATTTCCTGTATTGCATTTATACCCCTGTGTTTGCACGCGTCCCTAGGTTGCATTTAACATCATTTTTCATATCTAAAAATTGCATTTTGTTGAGAAACTTGTCCTCTGTCTATTGGTCCACGTGTCACATTTTTGTAATTTCAGTAGAATTATTAATGAATTAATTGGTGTATTTTTGAAATATTTTGCCCAGTGACACCTTTTAATTTGTAGTTAATTCTCTGTGCTTCCAAAAATCATCAAAAATTCACAGTAGCTTAAGGACAGTATTCTTAACATACCATAAAAATTTCATGCCATTTGCACACATATCGAGGCCTAAATAAATTGTTGAGTGATTTTCTTTTATTAATTTTAATTAATTCATTTCACAGTGAAATTAAGATCTTTCAATTTTCCTGGATCCCTTATCATTAGTGCTATCTAGGATAATTTTAGTTCTTGAAAAAATTGTGGTTTGTTATTTATTAAAAATTAAATATTGAAAATCACCCGGTCTGCTTATTTAATTCACAGTAAATTTATTTAGTGTCGAAAATTTTTTGTGGTTTTTAGCCATTTTATTTATTAACACACTCACACAAAGTACGAGTTATGGCTAAAGTATATATGAAATATATACACACACCCCTATACTTAGCTCGAACGATGTCCTCAGAGTCAAGAGCGATGAAAAAGACATAACTCGTGCTAGGTATAGGGAAGTGAAAAGAAAGGCTATATACAAAGAAGAATGAAAAGTCAAGAGGGTCTCAGGTCTCCCCCCTATACTTAGGATTAAATAATCCTAAGTATAGCAGGCTGTATACTAAGGAAAAACCTGAGTGGAGAATGTATAGTGTCTACCCCCCTATACTTAGGGTGAAATATCCCTAAGTATAGGCAACAAAAACAGGGGTAGACAGAAACAAAAGAGATACCCAAAATGTCTCACATCCCCCCTATACTTAGGGTAAAGTGCACCCTAAGTATAGCATAATCACAAAATGAAGAAAGGGATGTGGGACTAAAGAGTGTAGCGATATGGACATCTGGATCTATACAAAGTGGAAGATCAGTGAAACTCAGGCGTGAGATGCATTAGATGTGAGTCAAAGACCACATCTCACGCAAAATGAATAGGGGCAAGATCAGCGACCCGCGGCTCATGATCTATAAATGGCTTGAGCCGATGGCCGTTCACTCGAAAGGTACTCTCAGAAGACAACTCAGATATATCTATGCTACCGTTGTCGTGTACCTTTCTAACCAGATAAGGTCCCTTCCATTTGCTCTGTAGCTTCCCTGGAAATAATCGTAGCCTCGCATCAAACAGCCATACTCTCTGTCCAATCTCAAAATGCTTGTGGCTGATATGAGAATCATGCCACTCCTTCACTTTCTCCTTATAATGTAGGCTGTTTGAGAAAGCTGAATCTCTAAGCTCCTCCAGGGCAGCTAACTCTGTCCTCCTCTGGTCTCCCATACCATCTGGATCCATCAGAATATCTGTGACTGCCCAAAGTGACTTGTGCCTCAGCTCAACAGGTAAATGGCATGGCTTGCCATATATGAGGCAAAAGGGAGATGTGCCTAAAGGTGTCTTGAAAGACGTCCTATATGCCCACAAGACCGAGTCCAAAAGCTGTGACCAATCCTTTCGGTCAAGGCGGACGACTTTCTGCAGAATAGTCTTGATCTCCCTATTCGACACTTCGGCTAGACCATTCGTCTGTGGATGGTAAGGTGTAGCAACACGATGATCTATGCCGAACTCGCTAGCAAGTGCCTTCACCTAGTCGTTGATGAAGTGAGATCCCCCATCAGAAACAAGAACTCGTGGAACCCCAAACCGCATGATGATATGCTTCCTCAAAAATCTGCAAACTGTCCTCGCATCAGCGGCTCGGGCGGGGATAGCCTCCACCCAACGACTAACATAATCAACGGCCAACAGAATGTACTCAAATCTCTGACTCTTAGGGAATGGACCCATGAAATTGATGCCCCATGCGTCAAAAACCTCACAGAAGTGAATGGGCTGCATCGGCATCATATCACACTGTCCACAAGTGCCCATCCTCTGACAGTCAGTACACCTCTTCACGAACTCATCTGAGTCCTTGAAGAGGGTAGGCCACCACAAGCCGGATTGGAGCACTTTGTGTGCCGTTCTCCTCCCAGAATGATGTCCTCCTGCCTCAAGCTTGTGGCAGTAAGTGAGGACGCTATGGTGTTCCTCCTGAGGAATACACCGATGCCAGACGCTATTCCCTCCTTCGTGGTAAAGGATGGGATCCTCCCAATGGTAAGACTTGGCCTTAGCAAGGAAGGTCTCAAGCCTCTGCCTGGTCCAATCTTGTGGGACTTTCCCAGCAACGAGAAAGTTCACAATATCAGCATACCATGGGAGTGAGGCGATAGCAAGGATCGCCTCATCTGGGAAGGTATCACGAATAGGATCAATCTGCTCAGACTCCTCAGGCTGCTCTAAACGGGAGAGATGATCCGCCACCACATTCTTGACTCCAGGCTTATCCTTGATCTCAATGTCGAACTCCTGGAGTAGAAGGATCCATCTAGTCAGTCTGGCCTTGGCATCCTTCTTTGCCATGAGGTACCTGATGGCGGTGTGATCTGTAAACAAAGTCACTCTAGATCCGATGATATACGATCTGAACTTATCTAGGGCAAACACTACGGCTAGCATCTCCTTCTCTGTAACCGTGTAGTTCCGCTGGGCGGAATCCAATGTGCGGCTAGCGTAGTGTATGGCGAATGGAACTCCATCCCTCCTCTGTCCCAGCACTGCCCCTACGGCAAAATCGAAGGCATCCGTCATGATCTCGAATGGGAGAGACCAATCAGGCGGCTGGAGGACAGGAGCCTCAATGACACACTGCTGGAGAGTCGCGAAGGACGAAAGACACTTGTCATCGACAAGGAACTCGGTGTCTTTCGTCAAGAGGTCAGTCAACGGCCGGGCAATCCTGCTAAAATCCTGAATGAATCTCCTATAAAATCCAACGTGCCCCAGAAATGACCGTAACTGCCTCAGGTTGGACGGCAGTGCGAGTTTCCTAATGACATCAACCTTGGCCGGATCCACCTCCATGCCCCTGTTGGAGATGATGTGGCCAAGCACCGTCCCTTGAGTCACCATGAAGTGACTCTTCTCCCAAGATAAAACCAAATGATACTCAATACATCGCTGGAGTACCCGGTCTAGGCAGTCAAGACAAGAATCGAATCCGTCGCCGTAGACCGAGAAATCATCCATGAAGACCTCCAAACACTCCCCTACCATGTCCGAGAAGATCGACAGCATGCACCTCTGAAAAGTCGCAGGGGCATTGCATTGCCCAAATGGCATGCGTCGAAAAGCATATGTGCCGAAGGGACAGGTAAAGGTGGTCTTCTCCTGATCCTCAGGAGCGATGGCCACTTGGTTGTAGCCCGAGTACCCATCCAGGAAGCAATAATGGCACTTCCCTGCCAGTCTCTCAATGATCTGGTCAATAAAAGGCAGGGGGAAAATGGTCCTTCTTGGTGGCCTGGTTGAGTCTCCTGTAGTCAACGCAGACCCTCCAAGAGGTGGGTACTCGTGTAGCAATCTCCTCTCCCGACTCACTGATCACAGTCATGATGCCCGTCTTCTTGGGCACCACATGCAAGGGGCTGACCCACTTGGAGTCGGAAATGGGATAAATAAAATCTGCACTCCACCATTTCGATATTTCCTTCATCACAACCTCTCTCAGGTTGGGGTTCAGTCGCCGCTGGAACTCACGCGACGGCTTCGCCCCCTCCTCGAGATAGATATGGTGGGAGCACACTGATGGACTAATCCCATGGAGATCTGCTATGCTCCATCCGATCTCCTTGCGGTTCTTTTCAAGAACCCCCATCAAACGGGATTCATGCTCTCCAGTCTACTCGGCGGAGATGATGACTGGGTACATCTCTAGCTCGCCCGCAAGGAACCGATACTTCAGCGAAGTAGGGAGCGGCTTCAGCTCTGGAATGCTGGGTGCTGGCAAATCTGGCTGCGGAAGAAAGTGAGTGAAAGCTGTTAAGTCTGCCAAATCTGCCTGGGAGAAGGAAAGCGCACTCTCGCAAACTAGATCGGGAGAAGGCTGCTCAACTATGCTGTCTCTGATCTGCTCTGCATCTGCCTCCTCCTCATCTGTAGGCTCAGGTGGACTCAGGTCTGGCATTTGATCATCGCAATCTGCCCAATCTGACTCTGAATCCGAGGGATCTATATCAACCGTGGTGGCATCAGTACCACCGTAAAGCAAGGTGGCCTCAGCACCACCATCACAGAAAATCGTGTCACGATCAAGGACTGGCTCTGCTGCCTCTGTGGTATCCTGAGCCAGGGCTGTGCTCTCCAGACTCTCCTCTGTTGTCATCTCGACATCAGCTGAATCTGAAAATGAGAGGATGGTCTGTGCTGCAGGATCTGCCCAAGTTGCCTCATCGTCTGTGATCACAAAATCACAGTCCTGGTGGATGTCTGGGCTCTGCGTCTGTCAGCTGCTCTGAATCGGTGCTGGCCTCTGAGCGGGATCTCTCTCTAGCTCTGTAATCCTCGACCGTCTCTATTTGTATACTCTCGCCCTCGACGCGAAAGTACACCTTCCCGCTATCATGATCAGTCACCGCCTTGGCTGTGGCCAAGAACGGACGACCAAGGATGATGGGGGTATCGGTCACTGACTCAGGGATCTCCATGTCCAACACTACGAAGTCCACGGGGAATTTCAGGCCCTGAATCGTGACGATAACGTCTCGTAACAACCCCTTCGGCCTCTTGACAGATCCGATCAGCGAACTGAAGGATTGTCCTGCTCTGTCGAAGAGTGCCCAACTCGAAGCGGTCGAGAAGGGCTGCCGGAAGAAGGTTGATCGACGATCCGCTATCTAGTAGAGTACGGTCGAACCTCTTCTCACTGATCTGGCATCTGACGTACGGGGCCCCTGAATCTGGCCTCTTGGCTGGCAGACGGTTCTGGATCGCAAAACACGTGGCTTTCGTTAGCACATGGATCTCTGAAGTGTGGTTCCTCCTCCTCCTCCTGACTGTAGTCCTGTCTCTCAAAGATCGCTGGAGAAGGGGGATGTGCTGCAAAGCCTCCTGGAGGGTCAGCTAAATGTGGAATCTGTCGATCATGCTCTGACTGAACTCCTCCTGCTCTCTCTTTTTGGGACTTTTTTCTTTTTTCTTCCCCCTCCCCATCTGAAGGGCTCTAGGGAAGGGGATCACAGGGTCCTTCGCAGATGAATGACTAGGAAAAGGCCCAGACGGCTCGACGGCCGGATCCACACATACATCACTCACCACAGTGGGACCAGAAGAAGCTAAACCTTTTCCTTTATTCAAAATATAGTTCTGAGGTACATGAACTGAAGGAGAGACAACATCTCTATCACAACAAACACCGGTGGCCTCAGTACCACCATGGGCTGGCTCTGCTACTGCTGCTGCTGCTGGACGTCTCACGGCATCAGTACCGCGGGCTGGCTCGGCTCTGATGGTGGCGTCAGTACCACCTCCTCGATCTGGTGAAGCGGCGGCCTCAGTACCGCCAGTGGGATCAGCATCCTTGGTGGCCTCAGTGCCACCGTCATCGTCTGGAGCGGCCTCAGTACCGCTCTCCTCCTCCTCATGTGGCGCCTCTAAAGTATCCTCATGATGAAGCTCAGATGAGGCGCCGCCGCCTGCTGGGGTCCTACCGCTCCTAAGTACAACAAAATCAGCATCAAACAGATCCGAAGATGTATCAACAAATGGGTCACTAGGAGTGGCAAGCTCAGTGGAATCTACCTGCTCAGACTTCCTCTTGAGGTTGTTCGGGTTCGGCTCAATCTGTGCAGGAATGGCGGCCTTCCCCCTCACAAGGTCCCGCATCTCCTGGCGGAACTCGTCCATCTCCCGTCTAAAAGTGGCCTGCTGGTCCGTGAGGAGGCGGGCGATGTCATCCAAGGCGGGGCTCTCATGGGAGCCCGACGGGTAGCCTCTCTAGGGATGAGGCTGCTGGAACTGCTGCTGCTGAGGGGGGTAGGAGGTAGGGTGATGCTGGTATGCTGGGTGAGCCTGATGCTCACGTCTCCACGACTGTCCCTGCTGCTGATAGGGACGAGGGATGAAGGATGATGGCTGGTGTGCCTGGTATGCTGGGGGCTGCTGCTGCGGCTGCTGGTGATCTCTCTGCTGGGAGTACTACCCTCCCTGACCTGACGGCTGCTGCTGGGGCTGGGCACCACCACTCCCCCACCTGAATCCGGGATGGTCTCGTCGGATCCCAGGCTGGGGGCGGTCGTACCAAATCCCGTTGACATCCATCAACGGCTCGGCATCGTAGGGGGCTGGCGGGAGTACTGCCAGAGGCTGGTCCGGCTAGTATACCACCATCTGCATGTCTGGAGATGGTGGGGACTGGTAGGTGGGCTGCGGCTGCTGGTACGGCTCCGCCTGTACAAGATGAACCTGTCTAGGCTGTTGTAGGGAGCTGGAGCGCTGGGACGAGCTGCGGCTGCTGCCGGAGTCGCCTCGCGACTGGAAGACGGGGCTGTGTGAGCCGTCTGTGCCTCCTGGAGACACATGAGCTGTGTCTTCATGTCGCTCAGAGTCTGTGCCATCTGCTCCATCTGAATGATGCCCTGGCACTGCTTCTTCTCAATCAGCTCCATGCGGTCCAACTTCTCGCTGATAATTCCCATGTCCGTAGTGGACGACTCTGCTTGTGCTGCTGCGACTGCGGACGAACTGGATGGACCTGCATCGACCCGTGCTATCCGCTGGTACTGCACGGGTCCTGACTGCGGCTGGGGTCTCTGTGTGTACAGCCGGATCTGGGACATCACCATGTAATTCTCGGCCATCTCCTCGTAGATGGCCCAGACCTGGTCGTGGTCCTTGGCGAAATAGGACCCGCCGCAAGAAGCGTTCACCAGACCCTGAAGCTTTGGCGTCAACCCACTGAAGAAGCTCTGAACTAGGTTCGGCTTGGAGATGTCGTGGTGCGGGCATCTGTCTAGGAGCTCTCAGAACCTCTCCCATGCCTTGTGAAACTGCTCGTTGGGGAGCATGGAGAAGTTGCTGATCAGGGCCCTTGCTGCATTCGTCCGCCCGAGTGGATAGTACTTGTTCAAGTACTCGGTGCGGAGCTGCTCCCAGGTGTAAACAAACTTCCCTATATGTTTCAGCCAGGTGGCTGCTCTATCTGCCAGTGAAAAAGGGAAGGCCATCATGCGGATCGTGTCCTGGTCCACGTGGCGGTCGTGGACAGTGCTGCAGATCATAAGAAACTCCTGGAGGTGGAGGTGGGGCTCCTCAGTGGCGAGTCCGTGGAACCGAGGCAGTAACTGCAGGGTGTTCGGGGGGAACTTGAAGTCCCCCACGATCGCCGGCACCACTACCCAGTGATGCATCAGAGTAGATCCGGGGTTGTGTAAATCCCGCATCGGTCATGGTGGTCCTCCTGCCGCGGAGGCTGCCGCTCGTGCATCTGCATCAGGTATCTCCTCGGGCTCGCTCTGCTGATCTCGCTCTGCTCTGAGCCTCTCCAACTCTCGCCTCATCTCTATCATGAACGATCCCTGATCGCGTAACTGCTGCTGAACTGTCTCGAGTGATGCGATCAGGGTGGAGTTGATCGCTCCCTGGTCTAGTACAAAATGCTCGGGCTGACGGGAGTGATCATCTGAACTGCCGGCCATGGCGACGTCTGCAAAATCAAACGAGCCCAACTCAGGTGCTGTCAAATCCAATCAGTCTCTCCTCGGGCTCGTGTCTCTCAGGCAGGAAAGAAAGGGGGTCGAGTGGGAACAGGGCGGAGTCGTACTCGGGCTCGGCGAGCTGGTCTCGGCTCTCGCGGGCCAACCTAGATGATGAGGTAGACGTGCCCGAAAGCGGTGCAGCCAGAGGCTGCCTAAGAGAGTGTCTACCCATCATCTTGATCTGGTCGAGTCGGGCGGATGAGATCTGGAGCAACTATGATTACAAGACAAACCCCCGGTTCACCAACGCGACGCGAGCTGAAGACCGTGAAAGTTCGGTCAAATTATCTTGTCGATTTTATTAGGTGAACACACAAAATATCAGAGCGCTTACGTGACCTGTTAGGATACCCGATGCTATCCCAACCGACTGGCCCGCACGGAAGAGTCGGTAATCAGTCGGGACTAGCACCGGAGGGCTCTACCTAGGGTGCGGGTCACTCTCTCGCGCATCCAAACCATACAATGAGGGGGTTGCTCTCCCCAAGACAAAATTTTTAGGGTGAGCGGTTTTTAAGATCAATAGTATTAACCAGTCCCAATTTTATGATTTCTCTTTTTAATCTTTTTCAAATAAAAACAAACGGCCTAACGAATTTTTCGGTTCTCCTGGTTACTTAATCCAAAACAGGGGGGAGAAGACGAAAAAGCCAATGCGCGATGAAATCAATGATGCATGCTGAGTAAGAAATGCGTACCTTGTCTCCAGCACTCTACATGCAAGTGATCCGCGTAGAATTGAAAGACTGAAAAGAAACTACCCTAAATGATGCAACGGGAAAGCCGAGTCCTAGATGAGCAATTTCTAGCGAAGAACCGTCTAACCGGTTACCGCCCTCCAAGCCAAAGAGTCCGGTCTTGGCCCGTCCCTCCTCTGTCCGACAAATGGGGGTAGGAGAAAGTGCTTTACAGGACGGGCTGCGGCACGTAGGCTACGAAGGTAAATGAGTCGGTTATTTTTATTAATGATTTTTAGTAGGTCCAATTAACGTTCTATGGGAACAGGCAATCAGTTAGGTGTGGGGATCCTACTAATTACGGCATAATCACCAGAAATTCGTAAGTCTAGGGGCTCGAGCAAAAACCGCGTAAACACCGGAAAAAGGCAGAAAGAAAATAAAATAAAACCAAAACCGCGTAAAAACCGTGAAAAACCTAAGGGTCCCCCGAGCACACCGGTGCTCGGCGAAACAGACCCGCTAAGCAAGTCCACAAAGAGTCCAAGTCTCTGAGAGTGTCCCTGTATTATTACAACAATAATCAAAAACAAAAACCTACTCTAATCCTCACCCACTCAACTCTCTCTCACTCTCTCCTGCGGCTCCGCGAAGAAAGGAGCCACCTCCGAATCCCGCGGTTGCGTCGGCTTCTCGAAAACAGCCGCCTCGGTCCTCGGGCCCTCGCAAGAAAGAGAAGAATGGTCAGAACCAATAATCAAATAATAAAATAAATGAAAATGGAAATAAGGGTATATGTGCAAAAATGCAAAATAAAATAAACACTCAAAATAAAACAAAAACAAAAATAAAAGAAAAAGAAAATAAAACAAAATAAAGTGAAAATAAGATATAGACAAAAAGCCGTGAAAAGCCGCGAGCTCTGAAAGAGCCGCGAAAAGCCGCGAAAATAAAAACGAAAAGAAAATCAAAACTACTAAGCCGTGCTCCCCAGCAACGGCACCATTCTGATGAGCACGAAAACCCGAGCGACTAAGGTAATCAGGTAACTCTACGATGGTCGTTGCGACCTCGGTCACTCGAGCGTGTCAGTCAAGAAAAAATGAACCACTAAAGAAGATAAAATCGATCAAAACAAGAGATAGCAGTCCTGCTATGTGATTAACCTGGTATAGCACCCAGGGTCGAACTGGCCAGTGGCCTCAAAATGGCCTGGAGGTAATTTTCCTGTAAAGTAGATAAAACAAAGAAAATTTAGGTACCAATTTTATTATTTTTGGGTTTTTAATTTATTTATTAGAATTTTTATGGGGTTTTGAGAGTTTTTAAGTTTTTAGTGTTTTCCAGTGGTGAAAAACAGCCAAAATTGGCTAGAAAATAAAACTAAGCAAAGTAAACAGTAGGTAATTTTTATAGAATTTTTAAGTGAGTTTTTATATTTTTTGTGATTTTTCAAACTAGACAATAACAAAAATTAAGGTTTTTGATTTTTTAAAAAAATCAAAAAAATCAGAAATGTCCTCAAAAATCCACAAAAATCCTACACCATGGCAGGAGCCTTGTATCAAATTTTCGTTGGATTTGGAGGTGATTTGATATTTTATTCAAAAATAAAGGTAGGGTACTGTGCACATGGACTGAAATGCAAATACCCAAAGTTCTGGGGGTCCTGGTGCAATTAACCCAGGAAAACACGCGCCACGCGCGTGCCTGGGGCACTCAGGGACCTAAATATAAGAAAAATAAGTCCCGAGGACTTATTGGTAACAGGTACCAAAAGTCTAGGGGGCTTACCTGCAATTTACCCAAAATATCACGCACATGGGGAAATAAAACACGCACAGGGGTATAAATGCAAATATTCAAAAACTTTCATTCATTTAAGAACATCCAGAACTACAGGGGGTCTAATGCAAATATCCCAAACAAATCACGTGTCGAAGCAAGTGTCCACAACTGGCAGGGGTATAAATGCAAATAACTAAAGCTCAGGGTCCAATGTGCAATTTAACCTAAAACTAAACAACTGATTTTCATATTTACAGGACTAAAACGAAATAAAAATAAAAGCGGGGCCTAAGGGTAAATTACCCTTTATTAAGCGGGGGAGTTGGATGCGCGCCACGTGTAGATCGGACGGCTGCTGGCAGTGGGCGCTCCGGATCGTCTCTCCTCAGATCGGACGCTGCTGGTGGCTCCAGGGATGGACGGCCCGGATCAGAACTGGAGCGAGGGGGGTCGATCGACGGCGATGGAGGGTCCTCGAAGAACTGGTCCCCGGCGAGCTTCGACGGGCTCGTGCGTGCACTGGGGTCCTCCTGGGAGCCTTCTGAAGGTCGGAGAAGAATCGCTGAAGGCTCTCGCGTCTGCCGGTGGGCTCCGATGATCGAGCCAAGCTCCGGGGAGCTCGGACGAGGACGGCGGAGCTGGGTCTCCTGGCTGAGTGGCAAAGGGTCTCAGACAGCCCTCGTTTCGACCTGAAAAGAGCACCCGAAGACTCACGGGTCGAGGGCAAATTGCCTCGACCCGGTTAGGCGAAGTGGGGGTGGCTGGTGTGTCGGGACGGCGAGCTCTGACGAAGGGGGTAGACGGAGGAGCTCGGTTCCCAGCTCCTGTGCGAGCTGGGTTGGGTGAGTGGGTGTAGAAGGTGCGTCGGGAGGAGGCGAGGGTGTTGGTCGATTCCGATGGTCGAGATGGGTGACGGAATGGTTGGAATCGAAGATAAACGACGGCGGCGCAAATTGGGGGTAAATGGAAATTAAAGGAAATGGCGGAGCTAAGTGACTACCTGGGTGGTCGGAGAGACTGGGGAGGATCTGGGGATGCTCCTGGTCGTCGCCTCGAGGGTCGTCTCGGCCCGAGGCTCGAAGCTCTCGCAGGTGGCGGAGCTGCGGCGGCTACGTCGCCGGATCAATGGAATCCTCCTCCTCTCCTCGCTGCAACAGGTGGAGGCGCTAGCTGTCACTCTCGCGGTCTCTCTGGAGCTCACAGGGAAGGAGGCGAATGGCCAAAGATAGAGAGAGAAGGTGGCGGAGCTGCAGCTATATACGATTAGGGGTCCGAGAAAGATGGGTCTGGGCAAGCTCAGGAGCGCGCGAATCCCGAGGGAGCGGCTCCGGCGAGGATGTCGGATGCAAGGTGAAGGATTCAGACCCGGGATTTAGGGAGATGGGTGTCGGATTAAGCAGGTAGAAATAGGAGAAATCGGGCCGGGTGCTTACATCTGCAATAGGTGGTCCTGGGGGGGGGGGGTAGTTGACCGGGCGGTCTACATCCCCAGGACCCAATGGGATTCGGCCACGTGGCTGGGTCTTGAAGTGACAAATAAGGGTAGCTGGAGGCCGAATTTGCAAAAGCCCAAAACATGAAATATTTTTCTTTTATTTTTTTCTATTTTTTGGTGATTTTTAATTAATTTTTGGAAATAAAAATAAGCTATATACATAATATGTACTATATAGGTGTATATACACTGTATAGGGTTTTGATTTTTGATTTTTAATTATTATTTTTATAAAATTTTATCCTTATTTTATATTTTATTTATTTATAGAATAAAATAAGGAATAAAAGGGTATTTTTATTATTTATATACATAGGTAAAATAAATACATATATACATTGATATACATGGTATATGTACAATGTATTTTTATATTTTTAATTTTGCTATTTTTATTTTGTTTTTATTTTAATTGATTTTATTTTATTTATTTACAATATATAACATAGATTATTTACAAAAATTATAAAAATTAATTTTATATATTTACAAGGCTAAATAAATACATAGGTGTGGTTTATGTACATGATGAAAGGGGTATTTTTGATCTTTTTGATTTTTAACTTTTTATTTTGTTTTTATATTTTTATAAATATATACAAGTATTTACAAGCATATTTTTGTTGAGGAAAATATATTTTTATTTATTTACATAAATATTTACACTCATGAGCCCCTATCTCCCTCTACTTTGGCTTTTATGCGGTCAGGCCCATGTTGAGCCCTCCCTTGGGTTAGGTTGCTCAATATTTATTCTAAATATTTCCCTCTTTTTCTTTTTAGTCTTTATTCTTTTATTTTTGCACAAAAACATGATAATTATAGGTTTTTACACAATGCATGCTTTTGGTAATTATTTGTATTTACATATATCTACATGCATTTGCAAAGGTTTTTGTAGCTAAATATAAGAATAAAGAGTGATGAATGGGTATTCATCAGTATGGTTGTTCAATGCTAGGCTGAAGATTTTCCAAGGCAAATTGAAGTCTAAGTGGACGGGCCCATTTATAGTCTGTACGGTGCATGATATTGGATGTGTCGAGATCTCAGATCTCGCAGATGACGCACCGACATTCCTAGTGAATGGGCAGCTGTTGAAGCACTTCGTCGAATCCAATGAACAGTTAGTCCATGTGGAGGAGATTGTATTCATGCGCGAGACAGGATACAGCAGATACACCTCAAGCCGCGTATGAGACCTTGCAGCAGTGAACTCCAGCCATCAGCGGCATCTTGAAAGATTCACACCGACTCATCTGTGTATACCATCAGTCTTGTACATCCTATCCTTTACCGCCGCGATTCTAGTAACCCATCCCCACATCATCGAACCATTATCTTGGACTATACTTAGGATGACCAGATCCTAAGTATAGGGGGGAGGGGTCACCTGGGTCGGTTCACTGTACATTCTCCATATCACATTGGTCCTCATACTCATTTCCTACTGATACTTAGGCTGACCTGAGCCTAAGTATAGGGGGGACCGATGCCCGCATTGATACTCATCCACTTCCCATCTCTCTCTCGTCCGTCCCATTTTTCTGATCTTCTGCTACACTTAGGCTGCCAGAGCCTAAGTATAGGGGGGCAGGACGACTTCTATACATTGTTAATACTTTAGCTCTCCTACGCTTAGCACTAGCTATGTCTTTTTCCTCGCTCTTTGTGCTCTGAGGACATAGCACACACTAAGTATAGGGGGGCGCGTGTATATATTACATATATACTTTACCCATAGCTCGTACTTTCGCGTATTTTTGTATATATTTTACAATAATTACGGGTGGGTAAAAATCGAAAAAAAATGAAAAATAATAAAAATAAAAATAGGCTTCTTATTTACTCTTGCATATCATCTCTGCATATAAAAAGAAAATAAAAAGAGTCTTGCATTTTCATAGCATGACATCTCATCTCATCTGCATACTTTGCATATGCAAAGTGAAAAGCTAGTGGGTTCTGGACCAAGTTATGAGTAGATATTGAGGATGGACTTGATTTGACCTTAATCCACCTAATTTCAGAGGAACCTTATAGGAACTGGAGTTAAGATTTCTCAGGTCAAGTGAATTAATTCTTTGAGTCCGCATGTCTATGTTTACATGTCATCTTGATTAGTCTAAGTAGAATATCTCGCGCATACGCAGGATTCTTTTAGATAATGACCTAACTTGGACAAGCACTATGCACGTAGCTCTTCATTGATGAGGTGGTGAGGAGGTAGAATCCTTTAGCTTGGAGTAGCACACGGGTGGAAACATCCGTCCTCCTCTAGGGAGGGTAGTGCATCTCAACCTAGTCTGGTGGTGTTGACATCTAAGGACAGGATGCTGTGGGTTGCAATAATGCTTCAAAAGAGGGATAGTCTACTGACTCAAGAGGAAAAACTCCTGATGTACATGCTGCACTTTGAAAAAAAAATGCAAAAACTCCAAAAAAATCAGACAGGACCAAGAAAAAATAAAATACCTGTCGGAGTATGTATACTAGTAAAGAAATGCAGCTGGATGACTTGGCTACACTGGTCAGGCATCCCGGGATAGGTAGCTACACTGGCTACTGTCCATTCTCTTCTCTACCCCCTCCTCTTGAGTTGGTCGCACTTGAACTTAGAAGGGAATACCCCGCTCCTCGAGGAAAGAGTTACTGGACCGGGTTATTGAGTTACCTTGTTAGAGGAGGCTGGTTCCGAGCCATTTCTGATGTGGAGAGTTACATTTCACTTACACAGTACAAGTAAGAATCATAGTCATCAGAAATTTGCGTTTGAGGATTTGTTCTGACCTGACTATTGAGGAGTCTTGAATAGAAGACTTGTGGAACTTGAAGTCTGTTAGGTCTTAAGTTCAGGTCCAAATAAGGTTCCGCCACACAATTAATCCAAAGGTCGAGTCAGGCTCCATTTTAAACTTTTGTTCATGACCTTGGTATGGAACCCAAAATCATTTCACTCTTGCATTTCATTTAGTTGCTCGGGGACGAGCAAGGTTTAAGTATAGAGGGTTGATGAATCTGTGATTCATCACTTCAAAAGTCAAAAATAGAGCCTTGTTCCCGAGAAAATAGATGCATATTTCCCTTTATATTGCATAAATAGCATTCATGCATACATTCATAATTCATACATTTTAGCAGTTCATTTGCATTTAAATAAGAAGCCAAAAATCTCTTGTAAAATATCTACTCACTAAAATAGCCTCTACTCTATAATATGTACTCCTTAGTTAATAATATAGGGAAGAAGGCCAAAAGTTTCCCTTGTAATTTAGCCAATAAAGCCTCAGTACCCCTGTACAATAAAATGCACATAAAGCCCTCTTACAAACTCCGAAATAGGTCTACTTACTCTCAGAATACTACACATTGAAAGACCTTTAAAATGAGACTAATTTCACCCAAATTGGAGCTTGTATGAGAAAGTTGGGTTTTTGGGCCACTTTGTATACTACATAGGTGTATAATTGTATCTTAGTATTTATGTATCGTATTTGACCTCATCTCCGTCTTTGGTCAACATGAAACTTGTAGATCTCATCGAGATCTACAACTTTCATGTTTTGAGTTTTTCCAAATTCGGCCCCCTCTTCTCTCTACACATGTATCTTCTTCCAGCCACTCACAGCAGGCCACGTGGTGCCCTCTGGTTGCGCCACGCAGCCCGCTCCCCTTGCCTCATCCGCCTGCATCCTCAACCGTTGGATCCTCCTCTTTGATCCAACGGCTCAGTCTTCTCCACGTACGCCTCAAATCCCCACCATCAGATCATCTCCTACCTTCAATCTGCACCATCCGCCCGCGCCTCTTCCAGAGCTCGCCACGTGGCGGCAGATGAACCATCCGCCCGCGCCTCTTCCAGAGCTCGCCACGTGGCGGCAGATGAACCATCTGATCGAGCCCATCACAGCCGCTCCTCCGTTGGCGTTCCTCGTCCCTTCGATCATCTCCATCTCCTCATCCAAGCCGTTCACCCGCGCGTCGCCCAGCTCCCTCCACGTGGCGCGATCACGGCCCGTCATCACCGCGCCCCGATCTAATCCTACCCAGCCATTACCTCTTCGATCACCACCGTTGGATCACAAGATCCAACGGTGGAGACTTCGTCTCCTACCTCCGGGCCCCCCTCTCTCCCACGATCTCGATCTTGTGTGAGACGTCGCCCCTTTCTATTTTCGTCTCCACCTCATCCACCCTCTCCGACCACCAACACCACCACGATGGAGACCACTCCTCCCTCACCCTCGCCAGCTCCCTCGCTTCCCACGAATCTCACCAGAGTCGCCCCACGTCGACCACAAACCTCACCTCGTCACCAGCCAACCCATTACCTTCATCCTATAAATCATCGCCCTCCGGCCACTGTCACGCTCATCTGCCACTCCAGAGAGCTTCCCTGAGCTCCGAGCTTTCGATTGGTGACAGCAATTCGACGATTCCGTGAGCGACGAAGGGCTTCTTCTCCGACGAGATCCACGACACCTCCGCCGTGTCGCAGCCACTCCTCCGAGCAGCTGCTGGAGCTCGGGACACCACCGGTCCCTTGAGCAACGATCTGGACCCCAAAAGGGAGGTCCAATCCCCAGGTGAACCCCTCAATCCATCTCCGATCTTCGATTCCTTTTTCTTCACATTTTCTCGCATTTTATTTGCTGTCACCGGTCACCGTCTCGCTTCCATTCCATCTCGCAGAGCTTCACGTCGAAGCTCCCATCTTCGCAGTAGCTTTCACGACCTCCGACGACACACTTCAACCTTCATCAGCTCCAGCTCCGCCACTTGGACGGAGCACCATCGCCTACCCATCTCCATCGCGCCTTAGGCCTCGCTGACTACCTCCACCTTCACCAGTGCACGCCCGAGCTTCGGCTAGTCTTCTGACCTTTGCAGGTACTTCTTTTGTCACTGATCGGAGCTTGGCCGGAGACGACTTCAAGCTTCATCGTCATCAAACTCCAGACCACCTCCTTCACTCATGAGGCCACTGGAGGCTTCGTCGACCATCCGCGCATCTTCCGAGATACCTCCGACTCGCCATCGACCTTCACTGACGACAGGAGGGAAGGGCGGAGCAAAGACAGCTACGTCGGAGCCCCGCCTTCTCCTCCGCAGGAGGCGGAGGGCCGTTGGGGAAGACGTTCAGCCACCGTTCGATCATCTAGATCGAACGGTGAGAAGCCAGCCATGTCGCCTCAATCCGCACCCGTTGGATCTCTATTAATCCAACGGCACCCGAGCACGCCATGTCGCCAAGCATCGGAGTAGTCCAAGGCCGTTGGATCCTCTTCGATCTGACGGTCGCTGATCAGCCACATCACCCACATCACACAGCCGTAGGATCAGGCGGATCCCACGGTCAGAATCGCGCCACGTAGCCTCGGCCTGAGCCACCTCTCCGAGCCTAGGTTCGGGAAGTCCGAGCCTCATTCCAGACCTCCACCGTCGCCCGAGCCTCCGCAACCATCCGAGCCTAGGCCGCCCACGTGAGGAGCACGTGCGGCCTGGGAAATTTACACAGAGGCTTCTGGAGCTTTCCATATTTGCAAAAAGGTCCCTGTGAAGCTGAGCCCACGTGAGGAGCACGTGCCCTGTGGAGAATTCGCACAAGAGTCCCCAACATTATAGGTAATTACATTTTAGTCCCTGTCCGCATATTTGCTTATTGTATTTTTAATTTCCTGTATTGCATTTATACCCCTGTGTTTGCACGCATCCCTAGGTTGCATTTAACATCATTTTTCATATCTAAAAATTGCATTTTGTTGAGAAACTTGTCCTCTGTCTATTGGTCCACGTGTCACATTTTTGTAATTTCAGTAGAATTATTAATGAATTAATTGGTGCATTTTTGAAATATTTTGCCCAGTGACACCTTTTAATTTGTAGTTAATTCTCTGTGCTTCCAAAATTCATCAAAAATTCACAGTAGCTTAAGGACAGTATTCTTAACATACTACAAAAATTTCATGCCATTTGAACGCATATCGAGGCCTAAATAAATTATTGAGTGATTTTCTTATATTAATTTTAATTAATTCATTTCACAGTGAAATTAAGATCTTTCAATTTTCCTGGATCCCTTATCATTAGTGCTATCTAGGATAATTTTAGTTCTTGAAAAAATTGTGGTTTGTTATTTATTAAAAATTAAATATTAAAAATAACCCGGTCTGCTTATTTAATTCACGGTAAATTTATTTAGTGTCGAAAAATTCCAAAAAAATTAGTGTAGATCATTTTCATCATCATTAATCATCTGGCCAATTTTTAGAATTTTTGGACTTCATTTGATATTTTAAATAAATAAAACGATAAATTGGCCTGCATGTTTGCATAAGTCTACATAGAAATTAAAAAGAACAAATAAAAATAGACTTCCTCGAAAATCCAACACTTGGACACTTGCTAAAATTCACTTAAGGAGACAGATGCCTCCCTGAGATCGACCTTGGACTTCACCAAGTAAAAAAAATCTGCCGCTTAAAATTAACTTAACATTAATTGATAAGTGGTTTTTGACTAGCCTCTCGTATCCGACTGCAACGAAATACTAACATTAATTTGGACAAAAATTTGACCGAATTAACCTAGGGTGCGGGACGCTAATCAATGAGGCGCCGTCTGCTGGTGCTCTACCGCTCCTAAGTGTGACAAAATCAGCATCAAAAAGGTCTGAAGACATATCATCAAACGGATCACTAGGAGTGGCATGCTCAGTGTAAACTACCTGCTCAGACTTCTGCTTCAGGCTGTTGGGATTCGGCTCTATCTGTGCAGGGATGGCGGCCTTCCCTCTCATGATGTCCCGCATCTTCTGGCGGAACTCGTCCATCTCCCGTCTAAAAGTAGCCTGCTGGTCCGTGAGGAGGTGGGCTATGTCGTCCAAGGCGGGGCCCTCGTATGGTGGACCATGAGAGCCCAACGGGTAGCCTCTCTGGTGTTGAGGCTGCTAGAACTGGTGCTGCTGGTGAGAAGGGTAAGAGGAAGGATGCTGCTGCTGGTGTGGCTGGTGAGCCTGCTGCTCACGCCTCCAAGACTGTCCCTGCTGATAGGGACGCGGAACGAAGGATGACTGATGCGGTGACTGGTAGACTGGGGGCTACTGCTGCTGGTGATCCCTCTGTTGGCTGTACTGGCCTCCCTGGCCAGACGGCTGCTGCTGGGCTGGGTACCTCCACTCCCCCACCTGAATCCGGGATGGTCTCGTCGGATCCCAGGCTGAGGGCGGTCATACCAAATCCCGTTGACATCCATCAACGGCTCTGCGTCGTACTGGGCTGGCGGGAGTACTGCTAGAGGCTGATCCGGCTGGTATACCACCATCTGCATGTCTGGAGATGGTGAGGACTGTAAGAGGGCTGCTGCTGCTGGTACGGCTCCGCCTGTACAAGGTGAACCTGTCTAGGCTGCTGAAAGGAGCTGGAGCGCTGGGAGGAGTTGCTGCTACCGCCGGTATCGCCTCGCGACTGAAGACGGGGCTGTGAAGCCGTCTGTGCCTCCTGGAGACACATGAGCTGGGTCTTCATGTCGCTCAGAGTCTGTGCCATCTGCTCCATCTGAGTGATGCCCTGGCACTGCTTCTTCTCGATCAGCTCCATCCGATCCAACTTCTCGCTGATGATACCCATATCCGCAGTGGATGACTCTGCCTGTGCTGCTGCTACTGCGGATGAACTGGATGGACCGGTGTCGACCCGTGCTATCCTCTGGTACTGCACGGGTCCTGGCTGCTGCTGGGGTCTACCCTGAGTATAAAACCTGGTCTGGGACATCACCATGTAGTTCTCGGCCATCTCCTCGTAGATGACCCAGACCTGGTCGTGATCCTTGGAGAAGTAAGACCCGCCACAAGAAGCATTCACCAAGCCCTGGAGCTCTGGTGTCAGCCCGCTGAAGAAGCTCTGCACAAGGTTGGGCTTCGAAATATCATGGTGCGGGCATCGGTCAGTCAGCTCACGAAACCTCTCCCATGCCTCATGAAATTGCTCGTTGGGGAGCATGGAGAAGTTGCTGATAAGGGCCCTCGCTGCATTGGTCCGCCCGAGTGGATAGTACTTGTTCAAGTACTCGATGCGGAGCTGCTCCCAGGTGTAAACGAACTTCCCCAAATGCTTCATCCAGGTGGCTGCTCTTTCTGCTAGGGAAAAAGGGAAGGCGATCATCCGGATCGTATCCTGGTCCACCTGACGGTCGTGGACAGTACTGCAGATCATCAGAAACTCCTGTAAGTGGAGATGGGGCTCCTCAGTAGCGAGTCCGTGGAAGCGGGGGAGTAGCTGCAAGGTGTTCGGGGGGAACTTGAAGTCCCCCACGATCGCTGGAAGTACAACCCAGTGGTGCGTCAGCGTCGATCCGGGGTTGTGCAACTCCCTCATCGGTCTCGGTGGTCCTCCTACCGCGGTTGCGGCAGCTGCGGCTGCTGCTGCGGCTGCTGCATCAACATCCTCTGGGATCCTCGGCCCGTCTCTCCTCTGATCTCGCTCTGCTCCCTCAGCTCGCATCTGCTCCATCTCTCTCCTCATGTCGAGCATGAATGCTCCCTGATCCCTCATCTGCTGTTGTACGGTCTCTAGCGAGGCGATCAGGGTGGAGTTGATCACACCCTGGTCCAATACTAAGTGCTCTCCTTGGGTGCGATCCTCAGAACTACCAGCCATGACGTCTGCAAAATCAAATGAGCCAAACTCAGGTGCTGATAAGTCTGCTAATCTCTCCTCTGGCTCATGTCTCTCAGAACCGAAAGAAAGGGGGTCGAGGGGGAACAGGGTGGAGTCATACTCGGGCTCGGAGAGCTGGTCTCGGCTCTCGCGGGCCAACCAAGATGATCGGGTAGACGTGTCCGAAAGCGGTGCAGCCAGAGGCTGCCTAAGAGAGCGTCTACCCATCATCTTGATCTGGTGAGTAGTGTGGATGAGATCTGGAGAAACTATGATCGGCAACCAAACCCTCTTTTCACCAACGCAACACGAGCTGAAGACCGTAAAGGCTCGGTCAAATTATCTTGTCAATTTTATTAGGTGAACAATCAATCTATCAGAGCGCTTACGTGACCTGTTAGGATACCGATGCTACCCCAACCGACTGGCCCGCACGGAAAAGTCGGTAATCAGTCGGGTATAGCACTGGAGGGCTCTACCTAGTGTGCGGGTCACTCTCTCGCGCAATCAAACCAAGCAATGAGGGGGTTGCTCTCCCCAAGACAATTTTTTTAGGTAGAGTGTCTTTTAGGGTCTATAGTTTTAGCAGTCCCAATTTTATTGTTTTTCTTTTTAATATTTTTCAATAAAAATAACGGCCTGACGAATTTTTCGATTCTCTTGGTTATTTAGTCAAAAACAAGGGGGAAGAAGACGAAAAAGCTGATGCGCGATGAAATCAATGATGCATGCAGAGATAGAAATGCGTACCTTTCCTCCAGCACTCTACATGCAAGTGATCCGCGCAAAAATTTAAAGACAGAAAATAAACTACCCTATATGATGCAGCAGTGAAAACCGAGTCCTAAACAAGCAAGTCTACTCGCAGAACCGTCTAACTGGTCACCGCTCCTTCAAGCCAAAGGTCCGGTCTTGGTCTACCCCTCCTCTGCCCGACACATCGGGTTTAGGAGAAAGCGCTTTACGGGGCAGACTACGGCACGTAGGCTACGAAGGGGATGAGTCAGTTATTTTTATTAATCAATTATTAGTAGGTCCAATTAATCACACTATAGGAACATGCAGATAATTAGGTGTGGGGATCCTACTAATTTCGGCACAAGCAAGCAGAAAATCCTAAGTCTATGGGCTCGATGAAAAACCGCTGAAAACCGGTAAAGGCAGTAAAAAGAAACCAAAACCGCGAGAAAAACCGCGAAAAACCTAAGGGTCCCCCGAGCACACCGGTGCTCGGCGAAACAAACCCGCTAAGAATTCAAGTCCACAGTCCAAGAGTGTCCCTGTATTATTACAAATAATAATCAAATAAAATGAATCCTAAACTAAACCTCTCCTACTCAGTCTCTCTCTCACTCTCTCCTACGGCTCCGTGTAGAAGGGAGCCACCTCCAAATTCCTCGGTTACGTCGGCTTCTCGAAATCGGCCGCCTCGGTCCTCGGGCCCTCGCAAGAAAAGAGACAAGTGGTCAGACCAATAAAAATAATCAAATAATAATAAGAAAAATAAATGAAAATAAAATGAGAGTATATATACAAAAATACAAAATAAAATAAACACTCAAAATCAAACAAAAGCGAAAATAAAATAAAATAAAATAAAATAAAGCAAAAATAAAATAAAAACAAAAAGCCGCGAAAAGTCGTGGGCTCTGAAAGAGCCGCGAAAAGTCGCGAAAATAAAAATAAAGTAAAAATAAAACTACTAAGCCGTGCTCCCCGGCAACGGCACCATTCTGATGACACGCCAAGTGACTAAGGTAAAGGTGCTAAATGGTCGTTGCGACCTCGATCACTCGGCTATGTCAATCAAGAAAAATAGACCACAATATAGATAAAATCAAATCGAAATCAAGATAGCGGTCTTGCTATTATTTTAACCTGGTATAGCTACCAGGGTCGAACACAAGGAGCACGAATTGGCCTCGCAGCCTACGAAGTAGTTAAAAAGAGAATAAAAGGAAATAAAAAGGTATTTTTGGTGTTTTTAAGTCTTTTTATATTTTTTTGGATTTTTAGTTAATTAAGAAAATAATAAAAACAAGAAAACAACACACTTCAACAATTTATTTAATGCACTAAATATCAGCCAAAAATTCTAATAAAAATATTTTTGTGTGTTTTATAATTTTTACTGTTTTTAGTGAATTTTTGGGATTTTTCTGATGTTTATTCAATTTTCTAAAAATAAAACAGTGCAAAAAGATCAAAACAATGTCTAGTCAATCTTAAGGGGTCTAGATAAAATATCTAAGAACCCCCAAAAAGCCTAGAGGTAATTTTCCTGTATAGTAGACACTACAAAGAAAATTAAGCCACTGGATTTATGATTTTTAGGTTTTTAAATTATTTATTATAATTTTTATGTGTTTTTGAGTGTTTTTTAATTTTTAGGTGTTTTAAGTAATGAAAAATAGCCAAAATTGGCTAGAAAATCAAGCACAACAAAACAAACAGTAGGTAATTTTTTGTAATTTTTAGCTAGATTTTTTGGGATTTTTAAAGTCAGACAGTAACAAAAATAGATGTTTTTGAATTTTTAAAAATATCAAACAGTGTCTAAAATGTCTCCAAAATTTATAGAAAATTTTACATCATGGCAAGAGCCATGTATTGTACCCACTTAATGGTCTAGTGGTAGTACGGTGTGTCTACCACACAAAAGACCAGGGTTCAAATCCCACTCTTGCAGTGGTTGCGTTAGGTAGTCGACGGCCAGCGTAAAAATTAGTCGAATCTTTCAACATGGATTTGAGCAAGAATCCATGTAGCCGACCCTACTTATAGTGGGAAAAGGCTTAGTATATATATATATGGCAAGAGCCATGTATCCAATTTTCATCAAATTTGGAGTTGATTTGCTATTTTATTAAAATCAAATACAAGGGCTCAGTACACAGGGACCAAGACGCAAATGCCAGGAGTCCTGGGGGGTCTGGTGCAAAATACCCAGGAGATCACGTGCGTCGCACATGCCTGAGGCACTCAGGGACCCAAATGTAATAAAAACTACTTCCGAGGACTATTTGGTAATAGGTACCAAAAGTCCAGGAGGTAGTCTGCAAATAACCCATGAATATACGCACATGCACAATAAATTCACGCACAGGGGTATAAATGCAATATCCAAAAAGTATTCATTCAATCCATAACATCCAGAACTACAGGGTATAGAATGCAAATACACCAAAGAAATCACGTGACGATGCACGTGGTCCACGTAGACAGGGGTATAAATGCAAATAAAGAAAGTACGAGGTCCAATGTGCAAATAAACCAGAAATAAAATAGCTACACTACGTATTTACATGACTAGAAGATAAATGCAAAAAGTAAAGGGGCCTAAGGACAAATTACCCCTTATTAAAATCTCGAGGGCTGGATGCGCGACGCGTGGCAGATCTGACGGGTGAAGTGGTGCGCTGCACACTCAAGGATCCCTCGGCGCGATCCGATGGCTGGAATACTGCCACGTGGACGATCAGACGGCTGCAAGGCGACGTGGGTCTGCAAAGGTGGGCCTCGCTCGGATCGGACGGCTGAGATCAGTCCTCCATTGATCTGACGATTTCTGCAGCTCCGCGAAGGAACGGTCAGGATGTGATCTGGAGCGGGAGGCTGATCTAATGGTTGCTGGAGGTCTTTGAAGAACAAGTGGCCGGCGAACTTCGCCGGCCCAGTATGCTCGCTCCGAGCCTCCTCGCGGGGCGCTGATGATCGGAGAATGGTCGGTGTGGGTCTCCGCGTCAGATGGGGATCTCCGATGACCCGACCGAGCCCTGGGGGGCTCCGGCGAGGTCGGCGGAGGAGCGTCTCCTAGCTCGAATAGGAGGACCTCAGATGGTCCTTGTAATACCTGCTAAATAGGTCCAGAAGACTCGCGGGTCGAGGGCAAACTGCCTCGACCCGGTTAGGCGGGGTGAAGATGGTCGGAGGGTCGATATGGGCGAGCTCCGGCGAGGGTGAGGACGGAAGAGCTCAAACCCCAGCTCCTGTGCGAGCTGGGTTGAATGGGAGTATGGAGAACGCGCGCGAGAGGAAGGCGGAGGGGATGGTATGGTCCGATGATCGAGTGAAAGGCGGGGGTGGCCGGAATCGGAGATGAACGGCGACGGCGAGATTTGGGGGTAATCTAAAATTAGCGAAAAGGAAAGGCCGAAGGGTCTACCTGGGTGGACGAAGAGACTGTGGACGAGCTGGCGATGTTCTGGGTCGTGGCCTCGAGGAGCGTCTCCCTCCGAGGCTCGAGCTCCTGATGTGGGCGGAGCACGGTGGTGATACTCGCCGAATCGATGGGCCACTGCCCCTCTCCTCGCTGCGACACTTGTTGGAGCAAGCTGTCACTCTTGCCAACACAGTGGAGGTCACTGGGGGTGGAGCGAATGAGCCAAAGATGCAAATGAAGGTGGCGGGGCTCGAGCTATATATGTGTGCAGGTCCGGCTAGAAGAGGTCGGGTAGGCTATTCTAGAGCGCGGATCTCGAGGTGGAGGCTCCGGCGAGGGTCTCGGATGTAACATGAACGAGTCGGACCCGAGGTTCAGGTGATAGGGAATCGGGCTTAGGTGCGAAATTAGGGAGAAATCGGGTCGGGCACCTAACCCGTGGGAAGTGGTCCGGGGGGGGGGGGCAGTTGACCGGGCGGTCAACAATCCCCAGGGCCAATGGGTGAAGGCCACGTGGCAGATATTTGAAAGTGAAATTAATGGTAGCTAATGGCCAAATTATTAAAAAGTTAAAACATGAAATATTTTTCTTTTATTTTTTTCTATTTTTTAGTGATTTTTAATTAATTTTTCAAAGTAAAAATAGTGTATTTACATAGTAGGGTTATATACAGGTATATATACAATATATAGGTTTTTAATTTTAATTTTTAATTTGTTATTTTTATACAAATTTATTCCCATTTTGTATTTTATTTATTTATATCATAAAATAAGGAATAAAAAGATATTTTTATTTTATTTTTATTATTTATATACATGGGTGAAATAAATACATATGTACATTTATATACATGGTATATTTACAATATATATTTTTAGGTTTTTAATTTTATTATTTTTAGTTTGTTTTTGTCTTAATTGTTTTTATTTATTTACATTATATAATGTAGAATATTTACAAAAATTTTGGAGATTAATTTTATTTATTTACAAGGCTAAATAGATATAAGATAGATGGTCTATATACATGGTGACTATCTACATGAGTGATGTTTTTGTTTGCTTTTTGCTTTTTATATTTTTATCTTGATTTTATATTTAGAAATATATACAAATATTTACAAGCCAATTTGAGTCTATTTTTGTGAGGAAAATACTTTTATTTTATTTACATAGATATTTACACACATGAGCCCCTATCTCCCTCTACTTTGGCTTTTATGCGGTCAGGCCCATGCTGGGCCCTCCCTTGGGTTAGGTTGCTCAATATTTATTCTAAATATTTCCCTCTTTTTCTTTTTAATCTTTATTCTTTTATTTTTGCACAAAAACATGCTAATTATAGGTTTTTACACAATGCATGCTTTTGGTAATTATTTATATTTACACATTTCTACATGCATTTGCAAAGGTTTTTGTAGCTAAAATATAAGAATAAAGAGTGATGAATGAGTATTCATCAGTCCTCTACAAAATGGCCACACCTCACGTGGGCTAGTCATGTGAGGTGATGTGGCCGGGGACCTAAGTGTAATATTCCAAAGTTTAAGGGCCTAAATGTAAAGTTTAAAAAAATAATTAAACGGTAGTTGAAATATTCGGGGCTAATTATTAAGTACAAAAGCTAGTGGGCCAAGATGCAAAATACCCACTCCAAGGCTCGGATCAGATGGTTGAGGGCACTCTACTTGCCATGTGGCATGCCCATACATGACGATGACGGTTCACGATCCTGCGACTGAGATCAGATCCAACGATGGCGATCGACGGCTGTAGTGTGTGGAGATCCAACGGTTGCTGTAGCGCTTGGGGAAGGGCATCGATTGGACGGTGCTGGAGACCAGAGGAAGAACAGACGAAGAACTCGCGTTGGCGAGTTTGAATCGGGCACACCGAGTTCCTCTAACCTCCCACAACGTTCTAGAGGTTTTATACTCGTTCCTGCACTTCCGAAGAATCCACCAGGCGGCTCAAATGGCTCCAGGGACTGCTGATGGCTCCTTGGAGGACAGTGGTTTTCCGGTGGGCATGGGAAGGCTCCTTCAGCGGAATCAGAGACCCAGATGCCTCCTACAGGTCCTACAAACAAGATAGAAATGCAGCAGCACACGAGAGAAAGATCATGGCTATTATTGGTGAAAATTATGCGAGTTATGGAATGGGGAGCGGTGGCCGGAGCTCAAGAGCTTCGTCGAGGTGTTTGAGAGCGAAATCGACTCTAATTACTTGGTTAAACGACAAGGTAAAAACACGAAACTAAAGATGGGACTTGCAGCTAAATAACGACAAAAAAATCAAAGGAAAAATGGCATCGACTGGCCGAAGAACCAGGAGATGAGACCTTGACGCTGGAGGCTGGAGAAGGTGGTGGAAGAGCTCCTTAGCTCGCCTAGATCCGCTCCCAAGGAGGTGGATACGAAGCTGTTACCTTCGTCAACCAGCTCAACCAGCAAGAGGGCAAAAAGAGGTTCAAAAAGTGAAGCGAAGAGAAGGATCGACTTATGTACAATGACTGAGCGACTCCAAAGATCAATGAAGATATGACGAATTCATGATCCATTCCCCGAGGAAAGTCTTGGGCGTGTAAGATCAATCTACGTGGAGAAAAAGTGTAGAAGGATGCCAGTCCGATAAGTGAAAGCCTCGGTTTGTAAAAAATCGAGAAGAAGAGAGCGGTCAAAGATCTGATGGTCGCAGACTTGGGGTCATGGAGTTGACCATCGGTCAACGGATGGCGTGGCCTGATTGGGCTACGTCATCTATAAAAAGATAAAAAAATAAATAAAAGATTTAAAAAAATCAATTAAAATTAATAAAGTATTTATTAATTTTATGTTATAAAATAAAGAAATATTTATTATTTTCTAAAGTATTTTTATGATTTTTATTTATTTTTTATAGTTTTATAATTACAAGTTACCTTTTAGGGTTATATATAGGTATATTCATCTACATATTTTAATCTTTTATTTTATTTTGTATTTTTTAATTATATTAATTTAGTTTATTACACTACAGGCAGGTGGGTCTAAGGGGACGGTCAAAGACCGTCCTCTTTGTAGGTATAACCGTCCCCTTTGATCAAAGGGGTCGGTTTACAAACCGTCCCTTCAGACACCGTCTCATTTGATTAAATGGGATGCTTCTGACAACCGTCTCATTTAATAAACCATTGGGGATGGTTGTATCCGTCCCTTACACGATTATTATTAGGGACGGGTACAACCGTCCCTAATGGTCAACAACATTTTGAGACGGCCCCAGAAAACTTTTGGGGACGGTTAACACCGTCGCCTATGTTAGGTTTTAGGGACGGTTGTGACCGTCCCTTCTACTTTGCAGGTCTTTTGCGACGCCAACAGAAGCCTGGAAGATTCTATAGCGACGTCAACAGAAGAGTATTAGGGACGGTTGTAACCGTCCCCTCTTCTAGTAGCGTCTATAGCGACGCCAATAGAAGTGTATAAGGGACGGTTTAAACCGTCCCATCTGCGCTTTGTTAGCGACACCAACATTACCGTATTGGGGACGGTTATAACCGTCCCCAAAAGTCTTCGTGAACTGTTCGCGCTGGGGGACGTTTCTGTAGCTCTATAGGGGACGGTTACAACCGTCCCCAATACACCAAGATAGGAAAAAAATTCCTAAATTCTTGGTGTCTTCCCTACATCCTCTGCAAAACAAATAACCACAACATTCAACATCCAAACATTATGAATATCATAGACTCAACACGAATATCATAAACTCAACATTCAACAACACAACATCAAGAATCAAACAACACAACATGAATATAATTATAAAGAAACACAATCATAAACTCAACATGAAGAATCATTACAATCATAAACTCAACATGAAGAAACGTTATGAAGTCTACATAATGTTAGGCATTAATAAAAAACCTTACAATAAAAAGATCAAAATTAAATTAAGATGTACTACATCCATGCTGCCTACTCAGATGCGCTACTCCCGTCACTCTTATCGCTTTCCTCCTCACTCCCCTCATCGTCGCCGAGTTGTGTAGGTTGTACGGGGGCGTGGCTTGGCTTTGAAGACGGCTTATTAAGGATATGACATTCGCCATGTCCATACGCATCTGGGCCATCTCTGCATCTTGTGCAGTCATCTTTACCTTTACTTCGCGCAGCTCCCTCTCTCTTTCTCTCTGGCTTCCTTGCGAGGAAGACTGCGACCCACCTACATCACCCATTCCGTACCATGCACGGATCATTTCGCCATATCCTCCGCAACGGATGCATCCATTGTGTTCTAGACCAGTGGCTTGATGGAAGGTATCATCGGCCGTCAACGGGGGAGTGCTCGTCCCCGTGCTATCCAACGAGGAGGTGGTAGAGAGCCTAATCATTTCTTCCTGCATTTAAAAAATATAAAATAATTTCAATATATTACCATAAGTAAATCTATAAGTAAAAAATGCATTTATACTTACATGAATTGGTGCGTAGGCGTCATCAACACACTGCACTTCTCCTCCTAAATCTCGGCTCTTTGACCCAGCAAAAACCTCTATGCGGGTCATTTCTCTTTCATTTTCCCTCAACTTAAAAAATAAAAAAACTTCTTAAAATGAATTTTAGACTCAGAATTATTAGTTTTAAACATTTTTAAATACTTACAAAGTCGTCCTTCAGTTGGTTGGTTTTCTTCCTTCCCATCTTATGCGTGGACCTAAACCCTTTCGAACGATTCGCCGTATTCTTGGAAGAAATTGACTGAAATTTAACAAAGTCAGTATAAACATAAAACAAATAATTAAGAAAACTATATACATACCGCAAAATCCTCACTGGACCAAAAATGAATCAGCTCCCTCCATTGCTCTGGCATAACACCAGGTGGGACATTCTGCACAAGCTGCTCATATGGAATCTGGGGGTTGAAGTACTAAAAATGGAGAAATAAATATCGTCAATATCTAAATCTTTTGATAATAAAATATAAAAAAATTTTACCTTAGCCTTTATGCGTCCCTTATATCGACGCAACAACTCAGCAGTATGGGAGAGAATCTGAGAATCGACATGGGTATTTCGTTCCCATGTAAATATAGCCTGATACAACAAATATAATAACGATTAGCTCAATAAAATTAAAAAAAGGTATTTTTAGATTTTAGAATACCTCCAAATCAGAAAGTATGGTAGCCTTGACAGCATAAGGAAGCTGTCGGAAGTCGTGGGTAGTGATGGGGACGCGTGCACACGCAACCTGGCCAAGGTAGCTCTGAAACTCCATGGAGTTCTCTCCTACCGCATCTCCGCCAACAATGCGTACATGTAACGTCTGCCCGGGAGTAAGTCGGTCTAAGAATCTACACTGAGACGGTCCACGCCATCTCTGTGTACCTCCACTACCTGCATCAGAAGAACCTCCCTGTGGCTGCTAGGGAGGTTCAGGAACCTCCCGAATACGTCTAGGTCTGGGAGTCATACCTGCAATTCAAAAGTGGTTATTTTAAACAAATTATTTACATATATCCGAATAAATTCAGCTATTTTAAGAGAAATAAAAAATAGTTAAAAAAATTCATTACCTATTGTTGCTTGTGCCAATGTCGTTGTCTAATACTTCATTAATAAATTCAGCTGAGTTACTTTGATATGCAACATCATTGTCTACGTAATCTTCCTCTTCGTTAACATCGAAGAAATCTCTTGGGGTTGTTCAAATGGGTATAATCCATCCACTAGCTGAGTTATCTTGAACATAGAAGATCCGTTCCACCTGACTAGCAAGCATATACGGCTCATTGGTCTGCAACCGACCTGTTTGCTTCAAAGAGAGAACTCCATTTCTATCCTTCTTGTAACCTAATCCAACACGACCCACATCAAACCATATGCAATGAAACAGAACACATCTTGCATCATGTGTAAAACTGATTTCTAAAATATCAATAATCTCGCCATAGTATCCGTCAATTTCACCACTAAGATCGGCCTTTACAATTACTCCAGAAAGTTGTGATGTTTTATTTTCATCAATTGACTTTTTCCGAAATCTGAATCCATTCACAATATAGCCGGAATGCGATACTACTAATGAGTACAGACTCTTGTGGATATATCGAGATTTGTGTTCCACCGTTCATCTTTGGTTACTTTAAATAATTTAATTTTATCCCCGAACCATTTAAGAAATTCTGACTTGTTGCTGGTTGTTGACTGAAACTTTTCAAAAAAAAGAATCAACCTCGTCTACTTGCATCAGAATATAATAATGGATAAGGTCTCTCTCATCGTCTGAAATACTACGACGAGTACTCTTAAAGATAGCTTGTCCATTTTGTTGAAAAATCCAAAGTTTGATTGGATCTTCTGTCCACAATTCACCATCGTTATTTCGTTCAAACGGGTCGAATCTAATACTCTTACCGTCATCCATATACATGTCACAAAATGTGATACATTCTTCACATAAATATCCCTCGGCAATGCAACCTTCTAGTGCGGCTTTGTTAAAAACCATATTCTTTAATTTTCGTAAGTATCTTTCAATTGGATACATCCAACGATACTGTACAGGACCTCATATTCGAGCTTCGCTGGCAAGATGAATAATAAGATATACCATTATATCGAAAAATGTAGGTGGAAAGAGCGGCTCCATCTTACATAAAGTGATAACAATATCTGTCTCTAGTCTGAACAATACTTCAGGATCTAAAATCTTTGAACACAATATTTTAAAAAACTGACTCAGTTCAATTAATGGCTGCAAGACATCGGGATGTACAACTCCTCTAATAGCCAACGGGAAATGAACTTGCATCAATACATGACAATCGTGACTTTTTAATGACGATATCTTCCTTTCAGCCATATTTACACATCTGCCTATTTGAGATGAGAATCCATCTGATACTCTAGTTGATTTAATAAAATTGAGTATCTTATCTTTGTCAGCACTGGATAAAGTATACATTGTTTCTGGAATTATAATTTTAGAATTCTCTAACTCTATCGGATGTAGTTCGGGACGGATACCCAACTGTATTAGATCACGTCTGGCTCGCAAACTGTCTTTAGCAGTACTAGAAATATTTAAAATCCCCAAAATATTTTCCATAACATTCTTCTCTATATGCATCACGTCCAAGTTATGACGAACCTGTAAAGTATGCCAATAGAGTAGCTCCTGAAAGAATATACTCTGTTTTCGCCATCCACCGGATGCCTTCCTCTTAAATAATCGACATAGAGAGTGGTTGCCCAAATTTTGTTGTTCTATCCACAATGCACTTCCTGATCGACGAATCAGACTTAATCGGCGTCCAAATGACTGTCCATCAAACTTGAAATTATTTTCACTTCTTAACCATCGATGACTTACGGGTAAGAAACGACGATGTCCCAAATAACAATGCTTCATACTCGCTGTTAGCCATATCGAATGTGTTTTATCTATACAAATCGGACATGCGAGTTTACCCTTCGTACTCCATCCCGATAAATTGGCATATGCAGGAAAGTCATTAATTGTCCACAATAAAGAAGCACGCATTGTAAAGAACTCTTTCTTTACCGCGTCATACGTACGCACTCCAGAATTCCACAGAATCTTTAATTCATCAATCAACGGTTGCAGATATGTATCTATCGCATTACCTGGTCCCTTTGGACCAGGTATCAATAACGTCATCATCATAAAAGAAGATGTCGTTGACATCCATGGTGGCAAATTATATGTAACAATAATCACTGGCCAAATAGAGTAACTCGTACTCATATTTCTGAAGGGATTAAAACCGTCAGAAGCAAGACCTAAACGTACGTTTCTTACTTCTTCAGAAAACGTTGGATACATTTCATCGAATTTCCTCCACTCTTCTGAATCGGACGGATGCCACATAACACCAGTTATATCTTTCTTTTTGATATTACTGTGCCATATCATCATCTTTGTTGTTCTTTCATATGAATATAATCGCTGTAATATGGGAATCAAAGGAAAGAATCGTAAAATCTTCTCCGATTTTTTCCTTTTCGAATCATGACCCAAATTTTTATATCTGCTACTTTTGCAGTCAGGACATGTACATAGATTTGAGTAATCCTTCCAATATAAAATGCAGTCATTCGGACATGCGTCAATTTTCTCGTAGTTTAATCCAAGTGCCCGAAATCTGGATTTAGCGTCCTTCCAATCCTTTGGAAAATTTTCTGGATTATTTAATATTGTCCTAATCAACTGTAAGACATCTGTCATCGTAACCGTTGTACACGGATTTTTCACTTTTATCTTAAACATTTCCAGAAGAAAACACAACCGAGACATTTTGACTCCGTCACATAATGGCTTTTCTGCATATCTATTTTTTCAAGTAAGGAATCCGGAGGTGAATCCATCAGTTCATCAGTGTTATATCCTCGAATGTTATCTATCAACTCAAACATAGCATCACGGCCATGTACTCTTTCAGGGACATCTCTTTCATTATCAACTTGGTCATTAATTTCTTCATCCAAAATAATTCCTTCACCATGATAATGGAGCCAAAAACCATTTAAAATCAAATGTTCGTAAACCATGGTTCGATTTTGTATCAAAGTGTTCTTGCATCTTATGCACGGACAATGTATCTTATCTCCTTCACCTCCTACAATATGATAGAGCGACTCAAATCGAAATGCCCAGTCTAAGAATCCCATAACCCCTTGGTTATATGTCCGATAATCATCGAATCTTTTATTCATCCAACTTTTGTCCATTGCCTATTATAACATCCAAAGTTAATAACTATGTTTTACTACTATGTTTCTAATCTAACTATGTTTTAAAACAAGACTTACAAGCATTTACCTAAATTAATAATCTTTTATCACTAAAAGTATTTAATCATAATCAAGATTAATCTACTATCTTAAACATTTTAGATAAGCATTTATCACTAATAAGCATTTTTCACAATTAAGCATTTATCCACTATTTTTTAATCTACTATATTAAGCATTTGACTAAACTAATAAGTATATTAAGAAAATATGCAATCATAAGCATGATGAATATATAAAAAAATAATAACAAAACTTACAACCAAGTAATGCGGCGGGCAAGGCGGCGGACGGGCGGCGGGCGGACGGGCACCAGTTCAGGTCGAGGAGGAGGGCGGCGATGAGAGGGAGGAGGAGGACGAGGGCGGTGGCGAGAGGGAGGTGGAGGAGGGTGGCGGAGAGAGGGAGGAGGAGGAGGAGGAGGGCGGCGGCGAGAGGGAGGAGGAGGAGGAGGGCGGCGGCGAGAGGGAGGAGGAGGAGGAGGGCGGCGGCGAGAGCGAGGTGGAGGAGGAGGTGGGCGGCGGTGAGAGGGAGGAGGAGGAGGGCGGCGGCGAGAGGGAGGAGGAGGAGTGAGGAGGGCGGCATCGAGAGGGAGGAGGAGGAGGAGGACGACGGCGGCGAGAGGGAGGAGGAGGACGGCGGCGGCGAGAGGGAGGAGGAGAAGCAGGAGGACGGCGGCGATGAGGCTTTGGAGAGGGAGGAGGGCGAGTCACGTGATAATGAGGAAGACTCGCATCTGCCGGAGGGTATATGACCATCGGGGACGGTCACACAACCGTCCCCTATATGAATGATCGAGAACGATTATGAGTGAACCGTCCCCTTTTAGTAGGGCAGAGGGGACGGTTTTGCAACCGTCCCCTATAACAAACTATCGGGGACGGTTACAACCGTCCCCTATAGTTTTGTATAGGCGACAGGTACAATGGAGTTATGGGGATGGTTATAACCGTCCCCTAAAGTTCCCGGCTGACAAAAAAACGAACTGGGGCTAGCCTATTTAGGGACGGGTAAATAACCATCCCTAACGGTTTTTTGTATAGGCGACGGGCACAGTGGAGTAATGGGGATGGTTATAACCGTCCCTTAAAGTTCCCGGGTTGACAAAAAAACAAACAGGGCTAGCATATTTAGGGACGGGTAAAGAACCGTCCCTAAAGGTCACTTAATGGCGACGGTCGATATTAACCGTCGCTATTACATTAGAAAGGCGATGGTTTGCTACTGACCGTCCCCAATACTGTTATTGGAGACGGTTACTTCTTGACCGTCCCCAATAAGCGTCCCCAAAGGACGTCCAATTTGTAGTGTTATTTTAAATATCTATAACTTAATTTTATACACTTAAATATATTATTTCTGGTCTATTATATACAATTAAATAAATAGTTGTATAATCTATAAGTATAGATATAGGTATTTTACATATGTATTGTATACAAGTATTTTATTTTTATGTTTTATTTAGTGTTTTATTCTAATTTTATTATGCACATATATTTTAAATAATATTTATAAAATTATAAAAATATAAAAGAATAAAAATAATGAATAATAAATAAAATGAATATTTTAATCAGGTATAGTATACAATAGGGGTCCAAAATCTAACTTTCATACCCTAACTCCAAAAAATATGAAATCACATTTATTAAATAGCTTAATAAAGGTTATATACAATTAAAGGTGATTTTGATATATTTTGAATTTTTATTTGAGAGATATGGGTCTGGGAAGTTGGGATTTTAGAATCTTATTTAGATCATATCTTTTTATCTGTACATTATTTTGTACGAAATTAATTTTGCATTTTTCTATATTTAATTATCTACAACTTTTATGTTCAAAGTTTCTTTATTTGAAGTATAAAAAGTAGAACTAAAAATAGAACCAAAAAAAAGAAAATGAATGAAATAAAAGATAATGTTTAGTGGTTTTTGACCCTTATCTCCCCCTACTTTATTCCTTGTCGACCTAGTCATCGAGATACCTAGGTCTCAGGATTTTGGGTTATAAAATATCTTCAATATTTTATTCTTATTTTTTTTCTTTTCTTTATTATATAATTTTGGCTTTAAAAATCATATTTTATACACTTTTTACACACAAATGCATGAATGCTAAAATGCCTAAATGAAGCCTATTTACAGCATTTACTAGGATTTTTAAGGCCACAATGATAGAATAAAGATGATGAAAAGGAGATTTATCAGTCCTATCACCCCAGTGAGACCCATGGCTTAAGCCATGTTGCTCTGCCACTCCGACAGTTGCTTGAGTTCGCAGGACTTGTTGACTTGCTCGAGCGACTACCGTAAGTCCCCTAGGGACCTCAACCCCAGCTCCTCCTCCATCCGACAACCATCTCTGATCAGAAGCTCCGACAATGCTTCACTGCCTGGCACCCTCATCCACCGTTGGAGCTTCAACTCGCCTCCAACTTCCTCGTAAGGTCTTCATCATTCTTCCTCGACCATCAGACCAATGTACGGAGTGCGGAGGAGACATCCATAACTCGCTGGAGCCCACCAAATCCACAGTAGGCAGTGTCATCACTAATTCCCATTATTTTTACTTTCTTGACTACTCATTTTTTCTCAATCCTTTCTGTGGTTGACTGCACAGATCTAGGTCTTTTTGTCGATAGTGATCTATAGTTAGTAGAGTATACCTAAAAGGTTAATTCATATAGATGAGCAGTCCTTGAGGTCTCAAGTTATCATTTCTAAATCATAAGTTTAGAACTTATTCATTGGATATGGATCTAAATTCAATTCAATACAGAAATTTCAAACTCTCTTATTTAACTTTTAATTTATGGCATGATTTTTGATCTAGATTTTTATACGTTACTTGTATGAAAATCCCAATGCTCTCATTTTAAAACAAGAGATTAGGAGTTGATCATTAAATTTAGATTCAAGTTTTTGAATCAATGTAAAAGTCCCAACTTTTCTTATTTAGTCATGAGATTAGGAGTCATTCATTAAAAATAAAATTAATCTCAACTTACATGCCAATTCATTCCCAATCTCTCCATTTTTAGCCATGAAATCAGTGGCTAATTGATGTTCTAAAACTAAACTTGATTATATCCAAATCATCCTAAAGTTCTCCTCACTCATCAGGAAATCAATAGCTATTCACAGATCTAAAGTTGGATCTTACATGCATGTTAATCTCCTCAAATATCTTAATTTTGCTCAAGAAACAATAGCAATTTAATGATCTGAATTTGGATTTTAAATATACGGTGATCACCCTCAAATTTCTCAATTTTGCTCATGAAATCCAGTATAATAGTGGACTAATTTTAGCACAAAAATGTATGCAAATAACCCAAATTTCTTCTATTTTCAATCATGAAATTAGTGCCTAACAGTGGACAGTTTTCTGCACTAAAATGTATGCCATTCTCCCCCAATTTCTTTCTATTTTAAAGTATGAAATCAAGTATAACAATGGACTGAATTTAGGTCCTAAGGTAAGCAAACTACTCTAAATTTCTTTCAATTTTAAATCATGAAATCAAGTATAACAACAAAATGAATTTGGGTCTTAAAGTATACAAATTACTCAAAAATTCTTTAAATTTTTAATCATGAAATCAAGTATAACAATGGATTGATCTTATCACCCAAGAATACTTGCAAATAATCCAAATTTCTTTCAATTTTCAATCATGAAATTAGTGCATAATAGTAGATTGTTTTTAGCACTAAAATATATGCAATTCTCTCCATCGAATTTTCCAACTTTAGATCTTGAAATCAGTGGTTGAATTTATATATAACATGCATGCATTCACCCCTAAAATCTCATTTTAAAGGCATAAAATAAATAGTTATATAAGGGGTTAAAATTTAGGTTTTTAAGACATGGATGGCAACAAAAGGAGGGGAAGAATTGTACCTTTGAATCTCCAAAATTGGAGAATCAAAATGTATCAAAATGGTTGTATGCAGTAGTTTCCAAGTGTTCAACAAGGGAGAAGCAAGCCCTTGGCAAGATCTCCAGCTCTTGGGGTTGTTGCAGCTGGAAAGGGGGTTGCAACAAGGGCTTCAGCAGCCCTTTGTCTTAGCTATTATCCACCGCTACAGCAACAGTAGCATGCATCAACGGATGCATGCAACATACCAAGGAAGAAGCAAGTAATGGGTGTAGCAGCACCCCACATGGATGAAGTTACAGCATGCCCTGTGGCATGTGGGTCGTAGCGACTATTGTTGCTGCTTGGAGAGCAGCAACATGAGCAAGAAACTCTAGCTGCGGCTTCTATGAAGAGAGATGCAAGAGCCCCAACGAGAAGATTTGAGGCAGTAAGAGCTTAGATACAACAACTGGAATTGGTATGAGATTTGGACTTCTCGATGTAATTTTTTGGAGTAATTAAGAGAGGATCGATGTTTATATAACCAAGGAGATGAGGGCTTGGTTGTTTACATGTGGAGAGGAGTAGAGGGGCAAATGATGGGAGAGGGGGACATGGTTGTTGTACTATCTGTTGTATTTGAAATTCAAAATTTTATTTCTTATTTTTTATTAACATCTTTCTCACTTATTTGAGATATCAAAGTCATCCGTATTTCTACCTCGAATCTTCGATTATGATTTACAATATCTCATTTTGATTGTTTATGCATGATGATTAAACGATATAAATTTCACACTTTTCTAATCCAAGATGGATACAGAAATTAACGAAAATACGATCTCAATTTTTTTATCAAAATTTGTGATTTTAAATTATCAAATGACCAATCGATGAACGATCGATTTTATTGGTCTTATTTCGTCGAATCGAATTTTATGCTAGACTCAGATTGTTTTGTGGTTTGGATTTTATGTCGTGACTTTCTTGATGGAACGTTTTACGATGTAATTGATTTTTGATTGATTGATCCCAAATAAATTTTGATTTATTGTCTATTAATTTATGATCTATATCATTTAATATCGATCGATAGTTTTATTCGATCAAATGGACCATAATCGGATCAGGTTCGGTTATTTGGATCCGGATGTCATATTTTTTAATTTAACTATGTACATGTATTTCAAATAATATCTACAAAATTGTAAAAAAAGTGGAAAATATAAATAATATTTTTATTGATTATTGTATACATGTATAGTGTATATTGGGGGCCTAAAAGTTAACTTTTACAACTTAACTCTAAATTAGATGAAACCACTTCGTTAAATAGATAATATATTTTATGAACAATAAATGTGAGTTAGGTGAATTTTAAGCTTGTATGGAGAAGATACATGTATGGGAAGTTTTCTTTGCGAGTTTTTACTCTATGTGTCCCATGCACACTTTGCACTATTTTTGAATGAAATAATTTTTGTATTTTTCTTGTATTTTTATGTACAAGTTTCATGTTCAGAGTTTATTGATTTGAGGTACAAAATAATGAAATAAAATAGGTCCCAAAATCTATTCCTTGGAGAATAAAAATTAGGGTTTTTGTGTATTTATTGACACATATCTCCCACTACTTTATTCATTGTCGACAAAGTCATCATGACGACTAGATCCCAAGGTTTAGGGTCACTCAGTATCTTTGACACTTCCTTCTTTTTATTTTCTTTTCTTTATTCTTTTATTTTGATTTTAAATACAATATTTTATATAATATTTAAAATACAATTAATGAGTGTTATTTATGTAATTTAATGCTATTTAGATGCATTTAACAAGGGATTTAAGGCCAAAATGAGTGAATAAATGTAATGAAATGGGGATTAATCATCCCCTTGTACTTGCCTTTGTTAGTCTCTAGCAAATACTTATGCCTATAAGTGCAGAAAAGAAAATAAAGAAAAGAAAAAGAAAAAATTGAAATGATTTTGATTCTTAAACTTATCTTATTAAAATCAAAGTTTGTAGCTCAGTAAGACCTTTTAGACTTTTGGTTGTTCATAACCGCATCAAGGTTAAGAAATGTGACACAATAACCCTTACGTTCCATAATCCTTTTATCCAGTTCTAATCACAGTCAAGTCAGAACCATCCTCACAGTCGCATACTCTCATAATCTTGAAATGACATATACATGAGTGTGAATTCTTCAGCTCTTCCCAGATAAACCGATGAACTACAAAAGAGTCTGCTCCCCTGGTAGCTAGCTAGTCCTCGTGGAGACAGACAACTCCTTCTAAGGTCAAATGTTGTCAGTATTTATAACTGAAAAGGAGAGAAGCTAGAAGAATTAGAAAAGAAGTGGGAATGGATTAGTGTAGTTTTCATTCTCCTGTAAAGCACGGTCAGTGTAATCGATCTTCACCAAGAAGCATGTTTTTTTGTTTTTCCTGGAAGCTCCATATTTTTGTGGAATTTTTGGTGTCAGTTTCTTCTTTGGATTTTTCTTTGACTACGCATTGCTTTGCATTCTTGTTTTTATCATGATGGATATAGAGCCTTTTGGTTCTCCCATATTTTGGGATCTTAGAAAAAGTTACGCGATGCCGACAGACCATTCCTCATCCGAAGCATTGTCTGAATCAAGTCTCCAGTCTTTGGATATCATGATTACCAGAACAAGTGGGTTAGAATATCGGTTTCAACAATCCTCGAGAATGGTTCCTGAGCCACCCTTGACGAAGCAGCCTAACATCATCCTGACTTAGACACTAAGAACTTTCAACAATCCATCTGGGTTGAGCTGAGAGTTAAGTGCAAGGTTTCTAGTCAAGCCATTATCTCAAAAGTCTTATTGATGATAGTTATACACAATGAATCAACTCATGAACACAGTCTTATGAAACATAAATAACTAAGTTAAGGTGACATGAAGCATCCCAATTTCAGTCCTTAATGGGATTAAGGTCTATACTAAGTTCCAATCTTCAGATTTTATTTCAGACTTGCTCAATTGTATTGATCATTTTGAAAATGTAAATGTTATGTACAATGCAAGAGAAATATTTTTGTGAAACTATTTTCTATTTCTGAACTTTTTATAGATTTTTGGACAAAAGTTTTGCAAATTTTATGCAGATTTTTGAAAAATATTTTGCGAATTTTTATGGGTTTTGAATTTTGAGTTTTTTAGGGATTTTTTGAATAAAGGTTAGTGAAAGAATTATGTGTATATATTTACACGGGAGTGCTTCTATATTTAAAAGGGTTAGGGTGTATCCTACACATAGAATTCACAAGTTGATTGTTAGTTGTTTTACGAGTTCTATATACAGGTTTTATACACTTTTCACAACAACTTTTATTTGAGTAGTTATAACATAAAGTTCTCAAAATAATTGAAAGCGTTTTGACATCATTTTAAAATGTATTTTTACAAATATTTTTACAAACATTTACAAAATTTGAAAATCATTTTGCAGAGATTTTTCAAACAATATATATATTTTTTTAAAAGTATTTTGCAACCATTTACAAACCATTTGCTAGATTTTAAAAACATTTTGTTCAAACAAATAAAAGAAGATTTTGGCAAACAAAAGATTTTTACAAAGGTTTGAAAATATTTTACAAATATTTTTCAAATGGTTTCAAAAGATTTTCAAGATAATTTCCAACCATTTTTTCAAATCATTTTGCAAATAATTTTTAATTAGTTTATTGCTTGTATTTATAAATAATTATGAGTATTTTATTAAATAGACATGTTATTAGAAATACGCAAGCACGAGTTATGATTAAAGTATATACAATGTATATAGGACCCCCTATACTTAGCATGAGCTATGACCTTATAGATCAGAGAGAAATGGATGACATAACTCTGACTAAGTATAGAAAAGTCTATACTATAATGACTAAATAATGAAAGAATGAGAAGTCGACTGTCCCCCCTATCTTAGGATCAAGTACACAAAGCGTGAGTGTTAAGATTTGGAATGCACAAAATCATCAGCTCAATCTGTTTTCCCCTATACTTGGGGTAAAATATCCCTAAGTATACCAAGAGTTGAGAAGACATGTGAGGGATAAAAGAATGAACAACACGGGATACTCATCCCCCTTATACTTAGGACAGAGTACATCCTGAATATAACAATGATGAAAGGGATGAAGATCTTTTGGAAGAATTAGAGATGAGAAAAGGAAAAGAAGAAAAGAAGAAAATAGAATAATAATTTTATGTGATTTTCATCTCAAATATCTGATCCATTTATCTCTGTAAGCTCTTCCTGAATACCACTTGGATGGAATCTACAATGGATAGGAATGTATCGTGCTCTAGGTATGCCTTCACTAACTGTCTGTTGAGCACAAAAGGTCATGCGCTAGGTGACAACTGAAATATCAATAAGCTTCCATTGTCACGCATAATTTTTATTATGAACGACCCGATCCACTTGCTCTTTAGTTTTCCTGGAAATGTTTTTAACTTTGCGTCAAACAACCACACCTTCTATCCATGTTATAAAGTCTTCCAACGAACATAATTATCATGTCATTTCTTGACTTTGTCTTTGTATATTAGGTTGTTGTCGTATGCATAGTCTCTGAATTCTAGTAGGCGGTTCATATCAACTTTCATGTTTTCCCAAATTTTTCGGAATCCAAGTTACACATATTTAATGCCCATAAAGATTTATCTGACTTGTCATAGACGAGACGGTAGGGATACATGCCAAGAGGACACTTGTATGCCGTGCGGTAAGAATCTAACTGAGTCGAGCAACTGTGATCAATTCTTCCTATTAGGTCGTACAAGTTTATGAATATCATCCTTATCTCCATGTTTGAGCATTCAACTAAGTCATTCGATTGTGGGTGGTACAATGTTACACACTATGTTCAATTTGGTATTCCTTCATCAATGTCGTGACTTATTTATTCATGAAATAGCTTCCCCCATCGTATATTACAAGTGTTGGTACTTCAAACTGTGAGATGATGCTGTCTTTGAGGAATCGGCGGACGATCTAATTATCTTCGACCCGGGCAGGGATTGTCTCCACCCAACGACTGACATAATCTGCGATTAGCATGTTGTACTCATAACCCGAATTGTTAGGGAACAAAACCATAAAGTCAATGCCCCATGCATCGAAGACGTCCGAAATCTGAATGTATTTCAGAGGCATTGTATCACGGGAACTGATATTTCCACCCATTCTATGATAGTCAGTGCATCTTTTGACATAATCAGCTACATCATTGTAGAGTATTGACCACCAAAGGCCACATTAAAGCATTTATGTTGCCGTTCTCTTGCAGAATGGTATCCACCAGCTTTAAGTTTGTGATAATATTTTAAGACACATGTAATCTCTTCCCAAGGTATACACCTCCTCCAGATGAAATCTGCTCCCTTACGAAAAATATATGTGGATCCTCCCACTGATAGAAATGGATGTCTGACAAGAATTTATCAACTTTAATCTTCAATCAACCATGCAGAGTCTTCTTAAAGACAAGGTAGTTGATGATATTTGCATACCAAGGAGTGAGGCGACAGAAAGAATTACATCATCTGGAAAGATTTCTATGATTGGAATTGAATTCTGTCTGGGAGCTTCAATCTCAACAATTCTTGAAATATGGTCTGCCACAACATTTTTGATGCTAGGTTTATCTCAAATTTCTAAATCAAATTTCTGTAGTAGAAGTATCCACTAAATCAGATGAGGCTTGGCATCATTATTGCTTTTAAGGTACTTGATGGCAGAGTAGTGTGTGTAGATAATGACCTTGGATCCTATTAGATGTGATGTAAACTTCTATAGGGCAAACATTACGGGTAGCACTTTTTCTCTGTGACTGTGTAGTTCTTTTGGGCCTCATCAAGTGTTCTTCTACTGTAATGAAATGCAAATGTGAGTCTATCCCGTCTTTATCATAGCATAACACCAATTGCATAATTGCAAGCATCCGTCATGATCTCAAAAGGAAGAGATCAATTGAGTGATCGGAGGATAGGAGCACGTGTGATGAGGTCCTTCAATAGATTGGAGGACTGGAAACCTAATCATCGGCTACAAAATCGGTCTCCTTTCCTAAAAGCTCAGTCAGTGATCGGATAATCTTGCTGGAATCTTTGATAAATCTTCTATAGAATCCCATGTGCCCTAAAAATGACCGGACTTGATTAAAATTTGTTGGTGGCTTAAGTTTAGAAATCACGTCTACCTTGACTGGGTCAACCTTCATGTCGCGCTTGGAGATGACGTGATCTAGTATAATGCTTTCAGTCACCATAAAGTGACTCTTCTCCCACGAAAGCAAAATATTTACTTTGCAACACCTTGTCAAAACTCGATCTAAGTAATTCAAATATTGATCAAAACTGTCACCATATACCGAGAAGTCATTCATGAATACTTTGAGGAAACTACCAACCATATCTGCAAAAACTTCCAACATGCATCTCTGGAATGTAGCGGGTGCATTGCACAATCTAAAGGATATTCTGTCAAATCGAAGGCATAGGTTCCAAACAAATAGATGAAGGTATTCTTCGCTTGATCTTCTGGCGTATGGCGACTTGATCGTATCCAGAGTAATCGTCCAAGAAGCAGAAATATTCTTTCGCGGTCAATCTTTTGAATATCTAGTCGATGAAGGGCAATAGAAAGTGGTCCTTCTTGGCGGTGAGATTTAGGCATTTGTAATCCATACAGACACACCATGAAGTTGATACCCTGGTCAGAATCTCATCTCCTTTATCATTGACCACAATGGTGATCCCAGATTTCTTGGGCACTAAGTACATGGGACTCACCCACTCGAAGTTGGAGATGGGATAGATGAATCATGCATCACATCATTTTGTAATTTCTTTCAAGACAATCTCCTGCAGGTTGGGGTTCAATCTACGCTGAAATTCCTGGAAAGGTTTGTTGTCTTCTTCGAGGTAGATGTGATGTGAACACAGTAACCGATTTATCCCATGAAGATCCGTTATATTCCAGTCTGATGCCTTGCAGTTTCTTTCAAAAACCTTAAGCAGACGAGATTCATGCTATTCAATTAGATGGGAATTTATAATGACCGGATGCATATATGTTCATCAGCAAGGAATGCATATTTCATGTTTAAGGGAAAAGGTTTGAGCTTTGGCGGGGTGGGAGTCAGCTTGGTGGCAACTTCAGCATCTGTAAAAGGGGCCAGATCTTTCATCTGTTTGTTGTCCATGATTGTGCATTCAGAATCTGATTTCAAAACATCACACAAATCTGCAATAGAATCTTCATGCTCGGACTAGGATGGATGCTTAATCATTTCAGAGAATCCATCAGCGAATATCTCATCATCAAAGACATCAGTGAATCTGATTGCCTTATCCATGTCTTCCTCAGAGGAGAGGAATTCTTATGTTTTTCGTGTCATCCAAGAACAAATCGGTGTCTCTGATTTCAGCTAAAAAGTCACAGACTTCTTGTCTATGTGGCTCGAGCTCTCTCATAACAGATACCACTTCAGCTAGTTTTGATTTTGGAACCATCTCTATTAGCATTTTATCATTGTTGGAGCGGAATGTGATCTCTCTAGTGTCACAATCCGCTGCTGCTTCGGCTGTCTGGAGGAACAACCGATCAAGGATGATCAAAATGTGGAGCAGAGGTGTAGAGGTGTCCATATCTAGGTCAATGAAATCAACATGGAACTGTATCCCTCAAACAGTGACAATCACATCCTCCAACATGCCCCTGTGCCGCCTAAATGATATGTCTGTGAATTGCAGAATCATCTTTGTGGGCTTCAACGACCCCACACCAAATTCAAGGAGCAGGGAAGAAGGCAACAAATTAATAGACAATCCATTGTCGAGTAGTATGCACTCGAATTCTTGATTGAAAAGCTGGCATCTAACGAGCGGAGCTCCCTTGTATTTCTTTTTATTCGGGAGATTACTTATGGTATTGGTAATGGCCATGGTGAGAACGTGCGTCTCTAGTTTTCTACTTTTGTTCTTGCGGTTCAGACACATAGAGTCCCATTTTCACAATAGGCATGTATTGCATGCCTTTAAGCAATGACATTTCAAGCATGATGTCTTGCAATATTTTCACAATGTCAAGATCAGATAAAGCATTTCAATTTTTTTACTATTTTTGCTTTAATTGCTCAAGGAAAAGGAATATGTACATCATAAGAAACTGTCTTTTGTAAATCTTTTACCATATCATTGTATACATGTAGATGGAAAAATGTAAAGAATCATCTATATTCTATGGACCAAAAAAATCCACAGGCTTGACTCCATCAGTTGGCGCCAGTTCAGCTACGGTCGCTTGCTTCTCCTTATTAGCACGACTTTTCTTTGACTGCTGCTTTATTGTTTAGTTTTCTTGTTTTCTTCATTTTTTTATATTTTTGTGTGGGTGATGCATCAACATAAAATCCTTTGGCCCCTTCTGCTAGCCTGGCTGAGGACTCACCATCGGTCGCTTTTTGATTTCCCTTTATTATCGCCGTGTCCTACCGCTCCTGAGAGTTACCGAATTAGATAAAGCAATATTTTTACCTGAATTGGGTGGACATTGCAGACTACATGCTCCTTGTGGTGGAAGTTGTTCGGATTGGCTTTGACCTATGCTGAAATGACAATTTTGGTGATTGCCAGGTTGTCTATCTTTTAGCTCATCTCAGCCATATTTTTGATGGACTAGGCCAAACAATCGAGGGTCGGGTTAACTAGCACGACCTTGGAGAATTCAGCTTGGTATGGCCTATAACTGTGCTGGTATGAGGGAGGTTGTTGCTGATAACCTCGGGAATATTGAGTAGGAGGGGTAAGAGAAGGATACTACCGGTTCTGCGGTGAGGAGTGTTTATGTTGATAATGAGAAGCCAGTTGCTGATAGTGCTGCTGACGGTATCTGGATTGCTGGTAATTCAGCTTCCAGGTATACCCATGCTGCAGAGGCTGCTAGTGACAAGACTGGTTGGCCTGGAAGTTCCACCCTCCTTGTTGTTGGTGGTATGACTGATTGGTTGTGTTCTGAACTTGGGTTTGTCCTTGAGGACGAGTCAGTTGCTGATCATTTCTTCAAACGCTATTCACCTCTTCAATGCGCGGGGGATGTGGAAAGCATGGCTCGAGGTACTGGGTCTATGTCTCATTTGACTGTTAAACAACCGTCTATGTTTGCTGTTGCGGCTGCTCTGGTGCCTGCACAATATACATATTGGACCTGAGGTAGGATGGGACTCAATTGAGGCTGATGTTGCACTGGAAGTTCCTTCAACTCAGCAAGAGTGTCAGGGGCAGCTGCCACAATGTTGCAGGCACTGATAGTGTTTACCACTAGCTCCAGCTGCTTGGTGATAGTGTCCAGCTAGTCCAAACTCTCCATTCTTTGTTCGATCACAACGAACTTCTCTAAATCTTGTGATCTCTTCTTTATGATGTCTACCTTGGACAAGTGATCAATCTACGATTTATTATGTTTTTATACCTTTTATTAAGCAAAAATCATGTATAATTAGTTGTATTTTTCTTTATTTTGTGCATAATTTCATCTCATTAATTTCATATGCATTGCATTTCAAATCATCTAAAAATTCCATAAATATTTTATTTACAAAAATTTTGCATTATTTTATTTTGTATTAAATGCACTCTCCAAGCCCATATCGAGTTTCTAACTAATATTTTTTCTAGGTCTAGTTTGGAAGATGCCCAAAGGGGCTCTTATCCTTCTCCATCTTCATTTGCAAAAAAATGGAAAAAAACACACTAGAAGACAAAATAGATGGCATCATGCTGATGTCAGGATTTAAAAAATAAAATAATAAAAAAGGGCACTGACGTCAGCGCTGACGCCAGTTCCATCTTCAACCTCCAAGAGAATCGTAGGAGGCGCACACCCCCTCCGCTCCCCTGCGGCACAACGATACCGCGCACCTCCTCCCCTCCCCGCCTTGCCAATGCCCCCTTGTCTCCTCCTCTCACTTGACCTTTATAAGAATGAGGAGGAGGGCCCAATGGAGAGTGCATCTAGGAGGGAGCCCATCGCCACCACCCTCGCTCCTCCTCGCCACCGCCTCGTCACTGCTCCACACCACCGCCGCTGCCATCCCTCACCACTACCGTTCCTAGTCCTGCACCACCCTCCGCTGTAGGGCTCCGTCGCTCTGCCTTGCGACCTCCAGAAAGAAGAAGTAAGGGGTCCTCCTTTGTAATTCCGAGTTTCTTTTAGTTTTTTTAAATTATTTTGAACCATTCTATAATTTTATGAATTATTTCTGTAATTTTCCCATCTCCTGATTTTTATATTCTACATCATTTGTAACTTTTTTATTCAAGTTTCTGATAATTACTTTTTAATCCTTCAGAGACCTTGCATATTTTTCAAAGTTTAATGCTTTCTCTGTAATTCACCCTTTAAGTTTTTTAAATTGGCATATTTTCTTTTTATCCAGATATATTTGCTTAATTATAGTTACACCCTTAACTTTCAATTTATTTGCAATCAAGTCCTTAAGTTTCTTTAAAAATTGCACAAATGCCCCTAGCACTTCAAAAATAAGCAAAATTACAAAAAAATCCAAAAATTTCCTAGAAAATTCATGTATTGTCCTTATGATGCTTAGAACTAGTGATCGTACTACCAATGCATTTTAATATCATAAAATAAAAAGGAAAAAGGAATTAGTTTGGTTCAATAAAGTCAAAAATGCCCTTATAAATAGAATAAAAATTCATGTAAAATATTCGAATCCTTATGGATTGATCCTCTACTTGTCATGTGCTTTATTTGATATCTATTTGCCTATAGTTGAATAAAAACTATCTAAATATCTCAGTTTTCATGTGTGCATGCAACGATGCATAAAAACACACTTTTAGCGCACCAAAAATCCACGTCTTCATTTTGGCATCATTGCGGGGACTCGGCAACTTTCGCATTTTATTTTAGCATGTTTATCTTTTATTTTTTGGAAGCTAATTCCATTTATCTTTCATTGCATGCTAAAAAAATCAAAAAAAGTGGATCCATCTCGCACTCTCTTGTTCTCTCTCATTCTCTTTAGCTCAAATTCTAGATCCAACAAGCCACACGCTATAAGATCCTTTCAACCACTTAGGCATTTCTAGGTGCTTGCATTTGTGCGTGTATAAAAAAAATCAATGAAAATCATAAAATCAACTTCCTCTATTGCATTCATCTCTGTGGATCTCTCTTCCTTTGACGACCAATTTAACAAGAACACGATTGAGTTGCTCGCCTAATCAGATAAGTTCCAGAAAGTCACAGCGTGGATCGGGTGAAAGCAGTCGAAAGTGCTTGAAGTGTTGCACATTGTACACAATTGCACATGTACAAACTGAATCCTAGGTCAGAACAAAAAATCTTACATAGATTTCTTGACTACTGAATTTAAAACTTTAACCACTTTTCAGTGAGGGAAACCTTGGTAGAGTGGGTGATTAAAAGACACTATATTTAGCACCGTCCTCGAGAAATACGTGTAGCGGTTCTACGGCCCATATACTTGCACTTGTACCAGTTGAAAGTGGATGCAACTAAGCATAGGAAAAAGGGACAATCCTTAAATCTACACCTAGATTTAGGTCAATCTTTTTACGTGCTTGAATTTTTGTGAACAATAAATTAAAATTTCGAAAAGATAACCGCTTCTATGTCATGCGTTGTGTTTGTGAATTAAACATTGTCATGTGTTTGAAATAGAAAATCTTAAGGATTTTGATGTGCCAATTCCTCTTGGGTCGTTAACTAAGTATATATGTTCAATGACTTCATTAACACGTTACATGAAAGTAGATTACAAGCCCTCATCTCTATATCTTTTGCAAAACTAGGGATCTTGGAGATGACACTTATCCTTCTATTCTGATCAAACAAGGGCCCAGAATATTGTGTTTAATGAAGGACGACATTAAAGAAATATTAATACTAATGGAAGAGTAAGAAAATAAGAAACTTAAGTTCACAAAATCGATCAATTTCAAAGAAAATTCCATACCATGAGATCCATTCTTGGAGGACCTCCCCAAATTTTTACCACACTCAGATCTCCACTCACCTGGTTTTATAGGGCCATCAACTTTTAAGGAGCATCATTCATTAGATATCGATTGATCATGTCATCCCCTATGTACACCATCTGAATTATTTGAGGATATCATTGGAGACAAGCATGTGGGATTTTATGAAATCGTCAATGAAGGAAAAGAAGACGTTCTTGATCAAAATCGAGGAACAATTGTACAATATGATAATCTAGACTTTGACAATATAAAAGAGGAGTTTCTCGGTTCAATCATGTTTCCTTCCACTCCCATTGATCTTGAACCAAATAATTTTATTGGCATTCTGGATGCTCACCATGTGATTCTCGAAAGTTGCAACGCTCTAGAAACAGATAATGTGAATTTGAACAAATTTGAGGATTCTGAATTTAAGACTTCATGAGTCAAGTGACAAAATTTCTAAGCTGGATATTATCAGAATAACTGATGAGTTTGTGAGTGAAAATGAGAATAATTTTGGTGAAGAAGAGATTGATATTGATTCATGGGAGAATTCAACTTCTGAGATAAAATCTGAGGGCAGAGATGAAACTGTTTATGATTCATGCAATGAAATCTTGGATGACATGAATGAAGAAACTGAGAGATTGAGTGTTGCGTACCTTTTCTCAACAACCCTTGATCAAGTGCCATAAGTCTTCCTCGATGACTCTCTCTGGGATGAGAAAACAATGTCTACCTTTATTTCCTTCCGACATGGGAAGAAGAGCAATTTCACTCGGTGTATGAGCTCGGGATGACCTTATCCCCTCTGATCCTTTCTGGATCAAAAATCAAGGAATACCTCCAAGCACTTGAGGATGACTGACTTTCCAATTCAGATGCTCACCCTTGGTTGGACCCATCGTATGTGGTCACGTCCTCATTGGTTGCTATTACAGAGGAAGATCAACTGATTACATACATGCTTCAACCCTCCCACCCTCCGGTACTCCAAATAATCGAACATGTTGAGGTTGAATCCCGATGGCATGATCTTAATTTTGATTTGGAATCTACAAATGTTTCCATCCAAGATAACTATAGTGATATCACAGAGAGAGATGATTATGAATCAAGGAAGGTATTTGAGGATTTCATACTTAACTTGCTCAACTTTCCAACTCCATCTACTAGTTTTCCGCACACTACCATCTCCAACCACTTACCTCACCACGTCATTTCAAAAACGAATGCCGATCATATTCGGAACACGGATTATTCCTAACCCAAGAGCCTGGCTAGGGGTGTTAAAACCAACACACGTCGTGGGACAAACCCCACAGTTATCTATCTTGTATTTTCTCTAGCTTGCATTTTTTACTTCACGTCTCATAAATTGTAGTTTAACATAAGTATGGGGGAACCCCACAAAGCATAAATTGGAAAAAAGTAAAAAAACATCATTCATTTGTTGCTTCTTGCACCATCTTTAATTTGTTGTCCTATTTTTTCCATTTATTATCACTGTAGGGACATGGCTCTTGCTAAGCATGGGGGGTGCATTGCATTTCATGCATGTTATTTTTTATTACATTTAAAAAAATTGTATTTCATTTCACGCATTTCATGTGTTTTATTATTTTTAAAAAAATACAAAAATATTTCCCATTTTATTATTTTTTGTTAAATTGTTTTCTTATTTTTTTTAAAAAACGTTGCATTAGTTTTACATGATTATAAAAATATCAAAAATATTTGCATATACCCAAAATCCCACAAATTTTTGCAAAAATCCCAAAATTATCTCAAAAAAATTAAGCAAAATTTTTTGAAAAAGAACCATTTCCCCTAGTTTTCACCTAACTTTTTAGGATTTTTAGTCTGATTTTTACAAGTTTCGGATTTAGACTAAGAAGACCTTAATCTACTTAATTTTAGAGGACTTCTTTAGACTTGAGTATTCATATTCTTTAGGTCCATTGTAGACTTCATTCTTCGAACTCCACTAATTTATGCGATGGCCAAAATCTATGTCTAAGTAGATCATCTTGACAACTTTATCGCCTTTTTACTCTTTAATGATTTTTGAACAAACTACACCTCACGCCATAGTTCAACTTAGTTTTCATGTATAAGGGATTGTTTCGATCTCTAGCAAGAGAAAGGATGATTCTGAATCTCACGAAAGAAAAATTCAATGATCTAAGTTTATGAACTACTTATTCACTATAAGTTGGGCCTGTCAGCAAACTTGCCTTGTACATGTATCTGAAAGATACATTTTTTTACATGTGCACTCTTGATACCCACAACAACAACAACAACAACAAAATAACCCACTTAATGGTCTAGTGGTAGTACAATGTGTCTACCACACAAAAGATCATGGTTCAAATCCACTCCTGCAGAGGTTGCGTTAGGTAGTCGACGGCCAGCGTAAAAAATAGTCGAATCATTCAACTTGGATTTGAGCAAGAGTCCATGTAGCCGACCCTACTTATAGTGGGAGAAGGCTTAGCACTCTTGATATCTAATATCAGAAAATCCTATAAAAAAGAAGGCACAATAAGGGACGCTTGTTCCAAAAATACAAATGCAAAGAAAAGATCTATCAAAGGAAAATCTACTCAAATAACCCAGCTCTACCAAATAAACTAAGGAACATATCAATGTTGCTACCAGTTTAAAAGAGGCCAAAGAGGCACAGGGTTATGCTCTGCAAAAAGAAGAAAAGAGAGCAACGGACCAAAGCGTTCTAGGAAAAACCCCTAAAAATCTAAGTTCTCTACAATTTGCACTCATTTTCTTTTGCTGACAGATTCAAGTGAAATGAGAACAGCTAGAGTCTTTAGATGTTGTGAATCTCCAAGTAACATACTTAAGGTGGTGCGATGTACTTGTCTCGCAAGTCAAGAAGAGTTATAACTTTCACACACAATTCAAATTCAACTCAAGGTTAAAGATAATATCTGTTGATCGGGATGATCTGACTTGACCTAAGGATGGAATTGACTAAAGTTGATGGAAATTGAGGACTGTTGAATTGAATATTCAAATATGGGGGGAGTCCACATTATTAATCTAAAGGTCGACTCAGTTTTCGTTTGTTATTTGTTTATTAATCTCCAGACTTTGTGGGTATGTCCGCTGTGAACCATCTCTGAGCATTATTTAATTGTTTTCTATTTCTCTTTGCATATCATTATTTTGCTTGAGACTAGCAAAAGTTAAGTATGGGGTATAATGAATCTACGATTTATCATGTTTTTGTACCTTTTATTGAGCAAAAATCATGTGTAATTAGTTGCATTTTTCTTCATTTTGTGCATACTTTTCATCTCATTATTTTCATATGCATTGCATTTCAAATCATCTAAAAATTCTATAAGCATCTTTTTACAAAAAAATTTGTTAATTAATTTTGTAATAAATATGGGATCCAAGACCATATTAAGTTTCTAATTATTATTATTTTGTTTTTCATGTTTAGTTTGGAATATGCCCAAAAGGGCTCTTATTCTTCTCATCTTCATTCGTAAAAAAATTAAAAAAATGCTAGATGACAAAATAGATGATGTCATGCTGACATCAACTTTTGAAAAAAATAAAAAAATAAAAAGGATGTTGACGTCAGCGCCATCTTCAACCTCCAAGAGAACCGTAGGAGACGCACCCCCCTCCGCTCCCCTCACCACAACAGCGTCGTGTGCTTCCTCCCCTCCCCTCCCCGCCTCGCCACCACCCCTGTCTCCTCCTCTCCCTCGACCTCTATAAGAAGGAGGAGGAGTGCTCAATGGAGAGTGCATCCAGGAGGGAACCCATCGCCACCACCCTCGCCACTACCTCATCACAGCTCCGCGCCATCGCCATCCCTCACCGTCGTCACTCCTAGTGTCACACTGCCCTTCGCCCTACGCCTCCGCCGCTCTGCCTCTTGACCTCCAGGAAGAAAAAGGAAGGGGTTCCAATGACCCCTTCGTAATTTTGAGTTTCTTTTAATTTTTTTATTTTTTTGGATCATTCTGCAAGTTGTTAAATTTCTGATGCTATTTCTGCAATTTTCCTATTTTCCTATTTTTATATTCTACATCATTTGCAACTTGTTTATTCAAGTTTATTATTATTATTACTTTTCAGTCCTCCAAGGACCTTCTTCTATTTTTTAAAGTTTAATGCTTTCTCTACAATTCACTCTTTAAGCTTTTCTAATTAGCATGTTTTCATTTCTATCTAGATATATTTTTTAATTATAGTATGCCCTTAAATTTTAATTTATTTGCAATCAAGTTCCTAAGTTTCTTTAAAAATTAAACAAATGCCACTGACACTTCCAAAAATCACCAAAAATAGCATAAAAATCTGAAAAATTCCTAGAAAATTCAAGTGTGGTCCTTATGATGCCTAGAACCTAGTGAAAGTAGATTTGATCATTTTAAACACCTAAAATAAAAGGAAAAATATGATTTAGTTTGGTTTAAAGTCAAAAATGTCAATATAAATAGAATAAAAATTCGCATAAAAGGTCTGAGTCCCTGTGGATCGATCCTATGCTTGCCCTATGCTTTATTTGATATGTGTTCATCTGTAGTTGAATAAAAATTATCTGAATATCTTGATTTTCGTATGTGCACATAATGACACATAAAAACACACTTTTAGCGCACCGAAGCATCTTCAACAGGTGATTATCGATGATGCTGAGATCGGAGTTCTCGCACCTGTCCACTTGAAGGGTATCCACCATATTGATATTTTTTCTACGGCTAAAGTTGAAAGGAACGGGAGGAGCAAAGTGTGGTTTCTCCTTCGGCCATCTCCTCAAAGATCTGCCAATTTGCATCCTCGTCATTGTTCAAAGGGGAACCTCCGCACACGACGTCAACCATAAGTTGACTGCTCTCAGTGAGTCCCCCAAAAAAGTGCTGGACTACGCTGGTCTTCAGGATGTCGTGGCAGGGACATTTCTCTATCAAATCACTAAACCTCTCCTAGGTCTCGTGAATAGACTCTTGGGGTCCGTGGGAGATACTAGCAATCTTGGAACACATCAGATTGAGATGACCAAGTAGGTAGTATTTATGCATTAATGCAAACTTCAACTTGTCCCATATTGTCACCACTTTCCCCAAGTGGTTAATCCAGTAGAGGGCTTTGCCTTGAAGGCTGAAAGGGAAAGCGATCATCTTGACTATGCCAAACGAGATGTTGGGCAGTGAATTGTGTTGCAGATGCATCCGAACTGTTGTAGATGGATGTATGGTTCTTCATTGAGATTCTTATGGAAATTAGGGAGCAGAGAAAGGCGATGTGGCTTTAGTTCAAAGTATCGGTGGACCGGAGGAATCTAGATCGACTCAGTGATTCGGCCCCATGGTTGTATGTCTGCTTCAGTGTGGGCTTGGATCAACTTCTCCTTCCCTCTCCTGTGCCTCCGCAAGGTCCATATACAGAGTGGTTGTCTTCATCATCACCGTGGAGATCATCATCATCTCCTTCTCGTGGAGTTTCTCTCTATTCTGACCTCCTCCTCAGGTCATTGAGCATCTCCTAAGTGGCAACCTGGGCACGAGCTTAATCAGTCAATTGTTGCTGGATTGTCTGAATGGAGGCCAATAGCCGACTCTTCACTTCATTCTGGTTTGTAACTTGCTATGTGTTCTGCTCGATGCTCGGAAGTTGCGGTCCCTTTTTTCTGCTAGTCGGAACCATCTCAGAATATGGCCGTGATTGCTCTAACTCTAGATCGAGGTCTTGATCTGCAATTGGGAAAATACCCTGACCAGTTGCACGCAGGCATTGTAGAGAATAATTTTGAATTATGGTCAATCATGAATTTTATTAATGACAAAGAAGTGTAAAGAGTGAAATCAATCTCCATCCAAAAAGGGTAGAACTTGGGAGTAGAGTTTTCTTGCTCTACGAGAGGTAGAAGAAGTGGGGACCCCGAAGAAGGATTGCAAAGTCCAAACCATGCACTCGGGGATTGCCCTAAATTATTGGAGATGTCGAACCCATGGAATCAATGGTGTCAGTGGAGTCTCAACCAAACCATACATGAGTCGACATCTTAAAGGAAGAAGGAAGGTTGAGGAAGGATGAAATATATGATGATAGACAAGAAATAAAAGGAGTGTAAAATAGTAGAAATATCATAATGAGGAAGAGTCAAAGAGAAGTGTAAAAAGGAGGGAAGAAAAAACGCCGCATGTGTGCAGAACCGATCTTTGAATCCAAATCTAGATACAAACAAATACCAAACAAAATTAATTTCACCAACTCAACACCACTGATGTCGTGAAAGTTCACCAATTTTTTATCTTTTCAAATTTTATGGTGAATTCATGCAAAATTATAACATGTCCTTATCGGTTAGCCCCAGAGGAGAGCGTGTACTGCTTGGAAAGTATCCTCATACTTGTTACACTTCATTTGTATCCTGGATCTACATGTTTTGAGATCCTCGATATCGGGCCAAGGGAACTACTCAACCAAAGAAGAAGAGAAGAAGTCGATAGGCGAAACCACTACTTCCCTAAATGAGGTAGTCAGATGCAAGAAAATGAGACAGACACACCCGAGAGGGTATGGCCTATACTTAATATTTCAGACCAAGTCAGATGCTCTACACAAGGAGAGAGCACCGTCGTTGACAAGGCCCTACTCACCTACGTATGCTAGAAGCGTCAATACTTCACCAGACCAAGGTGATAATTGAGGCAGCTATAGTCGGGTTTTTTGCTATAATCTTTAAGAGTCGTGCCTCACTCTGTCTGGAATGTACCTGAATACAATGAGGATTTGTAAATCCCAAACAATGATATTTGTTACGGATTTTTAATTGGGGTCAAAGTTTATTTAGCAGTCCCCTTATTTTAGTTTTTTGGTTTTTCACTTTTTTGGGTATTTTTCAATAAGAACTGTCTAATGATTTTCAAAATTTATTTTAAACCTAAGTTCTCAAAATCAGAGGGAGATAGTGGAAAAGCATTGCACGACGACACTAGGATGGAAATCTCACTCTAATGTCAATATGATGAATGCTCAAATAGAATACTTACAATGCTTCCCTGCTCTCTCCATACCGGATGCAAAACAGTTTTTTCAAGCCTAATCTATATTAGATGCAAGATAGTGAAATCATCCTAAGCAGGAATTGCTAACGTGAAGCACAAATTTGTGTTTGATTAGATCCAAACATAGACAAATGAGCATGCAAAGTATTAAGTGTTTGATCATATCTTACTCGACCAAGCAATTCTAAAAATGCCATGGGCTCAATCACATAAAACAAATGAAAATAAATGTGGAAAGCACAAATCGTAAGAAACAAAAGAAAATACATGGAAAAATAGGGAGAACAAAAATGTAGAAGACGAAGAAAACTGCAAAAAAAATCCAGTAAGCCCTCAGTGAACAATCACTTAGTAAAATAGGACCGAACGTTCAAGTGTCCACTTGTATTATTACAAATTAATAAATAGAAATAAAATGATCGCCTCTCTCTCACAAAAATGAAAGAAAAAAATCTACGCTAAGGGTTGCTCTGTCTCTCCCTCATGCTCTCTCCAATTGACCCACAAGAAGAAGGGTCAGCCTCCTCGTAACTTAAGTGCATCGGCTTGTTAACGATGATAACAGTTCGTGTACTTACACTAAATCCTATCATGTACAAAATTGTGGTGTCGAAATATGGAATGATTTCAATTTTAGGCATCAGAAACCATCAAGAACAGAGATAACAACAAACCCCATTTAGAAAAACAAAATTGCGAGAGTCGAAGAAAAGATCCAGACCTTCAATGCAAAAAAATCAAACAAATCAAGTAAAGATCCAAGCTTTGAACTCCAAAACATTAAATAACGGTACCTCTTTTGCTCAAATGCTCCCAGGCCGTCTCATGGGTCGAATGTAAAATATATTTTATTGATCTTTTAATCTAATTTATAGAGATAAATAAGTTTTTTTAACATCTTGTAATCTTTCTAAATCTAAGTAATTATAATAGGTGTTACTTAGCATGTAAACTATAAAATATGATGTAATATTGATAATATAAAATAAAATTTTGAAGTATATTATATTAAAAGTATCTAAAATGCAATTTTTAAACCCACATTTTTATATGTACGGATCAGACCAGGCCGAGTTTTGTGGCACATGTCCACGACCCACCTAATTGATGGACGGGCCAAAAAGCAAGCTGGACCAAGTCGGTACGTTCAAAAAATCTCTTGGCCCAAACCGACCTGTTGGCCAGGTCTAACTGTTCCCCGACGGTTTCAAGTGGCCCGCCCCCTATCTCCCTCCCTCCCTTGCCTCCCTCGACAACACCTCTCTCGACGACGTATCCTGAGACGGGAAGCCTCATCTCCCTGAGGACAGTGCGGGACACCACTCGTCGGGGAGGTCGACGCCCTCCTTGCAGACGAGGTTGGCAAGCTGGAGGTGGAGGTTTAGGAGGGGGAGGGTGGGCGTGGGGAGAGGAAGAGGAGGTCGTCGTGTGGGGAGGGGAGGACAGAGACGCAGGAGAGGGTGAAGGGGAGGGGGTTGAGACAGGAGGCGACCCTTTATGCAGTTTCTAAAAAGAACCTTTTGTGGATCAAACGATTCAAACCTAATACATATTTCATTTTGAATATCGGTGGTTTTCAATTTCATTTCATTCGATGTTCCTTTATGTAGTTTTATTATGATGCAATTAGAATTTTAGTTGCATGGATATATTTAGTATTTGGATTTTTTTTGTTAAATTGAGTAATTTGGCTTGTTTCTTAGATCAATTATCTTTGGTGTTTTGGGCTTTTAGATTATACTTCAAAGATAGAATGGATTTCAAATGATCGGATACAATATGTTACAGATGTACTAGGTCTAAAATAACTTGGATCGATTTTCTCCTGGGAGATCAAGGTTGCCTTTACAATTTTGAAGGTTCAAGTGACCGATTCAAAATACATGAGTGATTCACAAACACTATTTAAAATTTGACGTGAATCGCGCGTAGTTTGATCGAATCAAGACAAATGAAAATCGTGATAACTTTGGTATTTTCAATGTTTGATATTTGATTATGAAAAGTTAAATAATTAGATTTTAGGTCCAATGTTACAGTTGTGTACATAACAAACTAATCAATTGGAGATCTTTCAAAGGCCCAAATCTATTTTCATTGGTGCGGGTTTAGCTTATTGCGTACATCGGTTAAAATTTCAAATTTAACAAAAAGGGGCTCAAACTTTCCAACTTAAGTCTTTAATGTTGACATATAGGGCTAGTTTGTATACTAGGTTGTGGTGGGTTGAGGTAACATCATGTGAATAGTAGCTATTTAGATGGTTATGAGGGTTGGTAGAGGGTTTGAATAAAGAATGTGATGTGATGTCAAATTGATTTATGATGGAATTCCAACCCAGTGTTGCAGGGGAGCTTACTGGGTTACCTCCAGGTAACCCAGAATACACCACCAACCAAACGAACCCTGTGTTTGGTTGGGGGGTTACCCCCCACTTTGGGTGGATTATTCTTCAAAACCCATATTCCCAACCGACTAGTGGGGCCCATTCTCTTTCAACCAAAAAAATATATATTATACCATCATATCATCTAAAAATCATAAAATACTCAACTTCTACTCACTATTCCAAACTTCAATACAATCACATCACAACAACCACTCACTTTTTCAAATTTCAATACAATCATACCATAATAACTAAAAACTTTTTCAAATTCCAATACAATCACATCACACAAACCCTCCCAATCCTTAACCCACCAACCAAACACACAAACACAAAACCGGGTTATCCAGCTCGGAATAACCCACGAACCAAACGCACCCATAGGGCATGCTGAAGGTTAACGAGGCCTGTAGTTGAAGCACAAAAATTAGATCAGACTCCTACTCATTCATTTGAAGAACGAGACATTTAACTGAGAATATTTTTTTAATTACCCAATAAAATAAAGCCGTGAACTTGTAAAGGACAACATTAGCATGCATGCGATGAATGTGAACCAGTTACTTACCTCGATATTTACTACGTTAATGGTCAATGACCCCATCCCCTCGCACAGTGCTCACACCCCACAAGCCAACAAAGCCAATCCCTTGTTTTTCTTCCTCACCGGATGGATCTCGCTCGGCCTTGAGGTGATGGATCGGCGCTGAGATGCGGGAGCAGTCGCCGCCGCCGTCCTCCTCCTCCTTCCTGGGCGCGGGATTCGCGGAGACCCCGAGCGCGCTCTTCTTCCTCTCCTCCCTCTTCCTCCAGAGCGGTGGCATGGACTTCTCCCGCGTCGGCGAGAGGATCCTCAGCTCCGTCCGCTCCGCCCGATCCCTCGGCCTCCTCCCTCAAGACCGCCCCGAGGTCCCAGCTCGAGCAGCCGCAGCCGCCGTCGTCGCTCGCGCCATCGCCGGCCTCCCGCCGCATCAAAGGTTCAATCTTCCCTCCAGCTCAGAGGCTTTGGTTTCCATTTATGGTAGCAGTCCTTCCGGTCAGGACCCGATCGAAGAACTGGAAGAGGATTTCTACACGGAGGAGTTCGATCCTGTGAAACGTGTTCTGGAACGCATACCTTCGGATGGAAACGATCTGACGTATTTCGAGGAGAGGGCGACCGTCAGGTTAGCTCAGCTTGATAGAGTAGCGGAGCGGTTGTCGCGCCACGTGATGGATCACCATGAAGAGATGGTGAAAGGGATGCAGCTGGTGAGGGAACTGGAGCAGGATCTGAAGGTTGCAAACATCATCTGCATGAACGGTCGAAGGCATTTGACTTCGTCGATGCACGAGGTTTCCGGTGATCTCATAGTTCACTCCAATGCGAAGAAGAAACAAGCGCTTGTAGACTTGCTCCCGATCCTCTCGGATCTCCGTCGTGCCCTTGATATGCAATCAGAGCTGGATATTCTTGTAGAAAATGGGAACTACGTTAAGGCATTCCAAGTCGTATCGGAGTATCTCCAGTTATTGGAAGGGTTTTCTGGGCTCTCTGCGATGCAAGAAATGAGCCGCGGTGTCGAGACCTGGTTAACGAGGACATTGCAGAACGTCGACACGCTCCTGCTTGGCGTTTGTCGGACATTCAAGGACGAGAGCTATCTAACAGCAGTTGATGCTTATGCTATTATAGGCGACGGGGCCGGTCTTGCAGAGAAGATTCAGAGTTTCTTTATGCAGGAAGTTCTATCCGAGACACATTTCGTGTTGAAGGACGTCGTGCAGGAGGATCTTGGGCAGGATGTACATAGAAGCAGATTCACATACAGTGATCTTTGTGCTAAAGTACCCGAGTCGAAGTTTCGCAGGTGCCTCCTTAGAACACTCGAGACCTTATTCAAGCTCATGAGCTCTTACTATTCGATCATGAGTTTCCATCCTAAAGAAAGTAATGCGATTATCGATAAGGAGCAACTTCTGACCAATGGTGAAAGTGTTGATTTTAATCCATTCAGTCAGCTCAGAAAGGAGACAACTGCGTTTGTGTCACGTACACTGGACAGGGGGAGAAAGAATCTTTGGCAGCTTACCACTAGTCGTGTGTCGGTCTTACTCTCCTGTTCCGCGGTTTGTTCAGCAAGTACACATCAATTCCTGAGAAACTATGAAGATTTAAACGTGTTTGTCTTGGCTGGAGAGGCTTTTTGTGGAACCGAAGCTGTTGAATTCAGGCAGAGGTTGAGGTCTGTTTGTGAAAATTATATAGCCTTGTTTCACCGTCAGAACATGTTAGCTTTTAAAATGGTTTTGGAGAAAGAAAGTTGGGTGAAGATATCAGCAGAAGCCATGCAAGTAGTAAGTTTAGCTGGCCTTGTTGGTGACGGGGCTCCTCTAATTACTCCACCATCTGGTACAGTTGCAATAAACATGGTTCACAATAAGAAAAAAGTGGTGGAATCCGGATTGCAGAAAAATGGATTTGGTCAGTGGGTTCAAGTTGGGAATCCCTTCCTGTCAAGAGTTGTTTGTCCAAGAGAATCTGCAGATGCTGATGTGCTCAATGACTCTAAAGAGACATCGCCATATAATCGAAATGGTAACAATCTATTCCACAATGGAAGCTCTGCCGTGGAAGTGCACAGCCATAGTCAGTTGAACAGAATTTCATCGGCTTTGGAAGATGAGAATGAAGATCTTTTGGCTGATTTTATTGATGAGGACAGTCAATTGCCTAGTAGGATACAAAAATCAAGGAATGCAGGTACCACGTCCAAGTGGAATGATGAGGAGATAAATGCGCAAATAGGATCCTCACTTTGTCTCCTTCGGTTGATGGACAAGTATGCAAGGCTCATGCAGAAGCTAGAAATTGTGAATATTGATTTTTTCAAGGGTATTTGCCAACTTTTTGGGGTGTACTTTCACTTTGTCTTTGAGACATTTGGTCAACAGGATATTACCCTCTTCGGAAAGGCTCCTTCAGATTCCTCATCTTACCGTCTAAAGGCGACAATTTCAAAGATAACGCAAGATTGCGATAGGTGGATAAGGCAACATAGCTTGCCTTGTTCTCCTACTTCTCCAGTGTCAATTGGTGCAGCCTTTGCACAAATGGATGTGACACCCACTATTCCTGCCAATACAATGTTCGGACATGCTCCCACTACGCTATTTGGATTAAAGGAAAGATGTGCTGCTGCAGAGGCAATCTCACATATTGCTCAAGTTCTATATCGATCTAGAAATCATCTTCAATCAATGTTTTCACAGAGCAAAGTGTCAATAATCGAAGATTTTTATGAAAATATGGTAAACTCTGTCCCACATCTCACAGAAAACATTCATCGGACAACCTCTCGTCAGCTTCTCCATATTGATGGATATGCGGATAGAATTGCCAATGCTAAGTGGGAAGTTAAAGAGCTTGGAATGGAGCATAATGGTTATGTGGACTTGCTGCTGGGAGAATTTAAACATTATAAAACAAGGTTAGCTCATGGAGGGCTGAATAACGAGGTGCAAGTCCTACTCCTTGTGTATGGACTTGAAAATATCACGGAAACAATTCTGGAAGGTTTATCACGTGTAAAGAAGTGCACTGATGAAGGACGAGCTCTGATGTCATTAGATCTCCAGGTCCTTATCAATGGATTGCAACACTTTGTCTCAATAAGTGTGAGACCAAAGTTTCAGATCGTTGAGACATTCATTAAGGCTTATTATCTGCCAGAAACTGAATATGTTTACTGGGGGCAATCTCATCCGGAATATAGCAAAAGTCAAGTTATTGGTTTGGTCAATCTTGTCGCTAACGTGAAAAGTTGGAGAAGAAAGACGAGGTTGGAAGTATTGGAAAGAATTGAATCTGGCCATTAATTGTTGATAAAAATCTGAATTGGATTCCACAGTTGGTAAATTCACGTGCTTTCCATGGTTTTCTGACTTCTCTAGTCTAAAGACAGCCGTGCTCTTTCTTCAAGTGGTGCAGAGGTCAGTATAATGACCTGCTGGAATCTTCCCGGACTCTCTGACAACTTCTATATTTGAAGATCGGGTAAATTTTATCCTCAGGAATACATGCCTCATTGTATTGTTGATACTTGATAGTTGATACCATGTAAAGTAAAATGTTGTCAAGAAATGCATCAATACTTTCGGTCACTCATCGCAATATGATTACTTGAGTGTAATATTTCATTCTGGGGCCTTCCTGTGAGACCGATGGAAATGGGTGTCTTCTACCCATTTTCACCTGTTGTATATTTTGAACTGATGTATCATATCTTTCGTTCAGATTTATAAGTTGTGTATTTCGAATTTGTGCCGATTTTCCATCTTCTTGAATCGCATACCTCAGTGCAACTTCCAATTTCTTTAGAGCCTTTCCCTAGTGATAGGAGGGTTACGAACGTATTGTTGTTGATTCTAGTGATTCCCATGCTGGTAGGTAATTGCCTACCATTCGAGGAGATGGAAGGGATTATTTAATTCACATAATTTTGCTTTTTCTAAACCTATCTATGGCACATGGATTGGAATTATATATGAAATATACAGAATACACAACAGTTCAGATTACCTTTATCCATTATACATTAAATGCACAGTACACGTACATAATTCATTGTATCTTGTTCTTGATGAGGCTGCTTGTCATTAAGTTTATTCAATTTCATGGAATGCTTCGGACACGTTTAATCTGTATTATTGAAGGAACTTTCCTCAATCCTGACCCGACTACCGTGGAAGCCAGAATTGGCATGAGGGTGCTTGTGGATCTGTAAGTACAGCTATGGCTAGAGTGTTTTCCCCATTTCTAAAGCAGAATTCTCTATCAGCCGGATTTGTGAATTGATATCAATAGCAGAAATTATAGATATTTCTCAGTTGAGTCAAAGCAGAAACCATATTTCTATAATGTGCACGATTTCTATTACCTCCACTCTTGATGATGGCCAGTTTCGTGATTTTCCATTTTCAGTTTTGGATATTTACAAATACAATAGATCTCTGCATTCGTAACTTCATTTTTCTCTGTTAATGCAGTTTATAGGCTAACCTTTAAGTTTTTGGATTTCTTTATTCGTTGTCTGTTGCAGTTTGAGGCACATAATGCACGGGGAAGAAGTGGGAACTGGGAACATCATAGGTATGGTGATCTTATGCCTTGTTGATAAGAATGTAATTAACTGCTCAGGGATTGATATGTGACCAACCTGCTGCATGGTTGGTCAACTCATCATATTTATTGGTTTTGCAATTTTTTGTGTACACAGCCCTTTTGTTATCATCAGTTTCCCATACAAGCACCATGTCAGGCAACAAAGATTGTGGTAGAACTCCGTATTCCAGCAACAACGCATCAAATGGCTCAGATATCTTCTCTTGGTGATGTCACAACGGTTACTTGGTAAGATATCGTGATCCACACATTAACATCACATGCAATCCACATTCTTTGGATTCCCTCATAAGCCTTCTCTACTCTTCCTATCATATCTAAAAATGTCTCCTGCGCATCACATTTCTTGCATTGACATGGTTACTTATGAAATCATATAGTGTGTTCATTATCTAAAATGGTGGCTTGCATCGAAATGTTTTCCATTTTCTCATGCTTACAGTTACGATAAGATCACTTTCCATGACCCCATATTATGTATACACAACGCTTCTTTGATGGTATTTTTTCATTGATTGCTGTTGTTATTTTGTTGCCAATCGTTTTATCAATGAGAGAAGTCAAATTGGAAGATACTGAAAAGGGATTAAATCAACATATAGGATGGCTCGAGAAAGTATCACTTAAGCAAAATGTGTTTTGTAAATATAATATTTAGTATGATTTTTTTGATAATATCATTGATTTCGTACTATTAATGCTTAGTCACTCAACTATTGAAGTCGTCCACTTGCTGAGGAGAACAATGAATATTTATAGAGCTAAAAGGAAGAATCTCCATATGATTTTTATTGATTTGGAGAAGGCTTATAATTTTGTCCCACGGGAGATAATGTGCAGAGTTTTGGAGAAGAAACATGTACATATCCTATACATTAATCTCATAAAGGATATGTATGATAGGGCTTCATCTTGTGTAAGGATCCAGTCTGAAAAGACTGACTATTTTGACATCAACATTGGTATGCATCAGGGTTCAGCTTTGAGTCCATTCCTTTTTATTTGACCATGGACGAGTTGGAGAGTCACATTCAGAATGAGATACTTTGGTGTATGTTATTCGCTGATGATATTATGTTGATTGATGAGACTAAAAATGGAGTAAATGAGATGCTTTGAGATCTGGAGACATGCTTTGGAGACTAAGGGGGCATTTGGTTCGGGAATACGCAGGAATAAAGATGGGGAATAAAGAGAATAATGGTCTATTCTCTGTTTGGTTGGAAAAATAAGAATAAGGAATATAAGGTGGAATAAGGATATGTAAGGTGGAATAAAGATAGGAATAAGGGTGGAATAATCAGATGTGGATGGGAATAGTTGTACTCTTGGGAATCGCACTGGACGGGGAGTTGACACCTTATTTCAATGCTTATTCTCCAAACGAACAAACCCTAAAAGATTTCGTATGAGTATGACTAAGACTGAATATATGAAGAGCACTTTTGATAGAAGCAATGCTGATGGAATCGAAGTGAAGATTGGTGACGATAACATTCAGAAGAGAGATTCCTTTAGACACTTGGGATTTATTTTGCAACATGATGGGAAAATGATGGATTTATTTTGCAATATAAATGCAGCTTATATTGCTCTCTGTGAAAGAAAATTCCTTTGAAAATTAAAGGAAAATTTTATGAAGGAGCCGTGAGACCTGCTATGCACTATGTATCTGAATGTTGGCATGTGCATCATAGATATATACAAAGAATGACAATAGTAGAAATAAAAATGCTAAGATTGGTGTGTGGACAGGCACACATGTAAAGATCAGATTCGGAATGATGCAATCAGAAGGAAAGTTGGTGTAACTCCAATCAAGGATAAGATGCGAGAAAACCGCTTAAGGTGGTTTGACCATTTGCAAAGGAGGTCATCTGATGCACCGGTTAGGATATGCGAGTTTTAGGATGTTGAGTCGGCTAAGAGAGGGAGAGAAAAGTCCAAGAAGCGTTGGAATGAGACTACATGAAGGATCTTAGTTTGTTGGATTCAAGCTCGAGAAGGACCAAAATAGATCTGAATGGGGGCAAAGAATCCATGTAGCCGACCCTACTTAATGTAGGAAAAGACTTTGTTGTTATTGTTGTATCATTGATTTCTTACTATTGATAAACTTAATATTTTCAGGTGGAAAAAGTGTCAGGAGTTAAAGATGATGTAGGTCTTTAAAATGATGAAAAGCATAACAAATGGAGATGGTAGTAGGGTTTGGATGCACGACACATTTGAGAGTAACATGTAAGATAATATCAAATTTACTAGCTGTTACTTTTTTAGTCATTATTGCTTTGTATAAGTATATATTTATTTCTCTTCTTGGGTCCAGATGTTTAAGCTTGCGATAGGAACTCCCTTCTAAGAGTGAAGTTCAAGGTTTAATTGGTCCAGACTCTCTTGAGGACATTTCGTGTATGTGTCACAGGCCACGAGCAACCTTGACGCGTATTCGAGAGTGGAAGATCCTCTTCTCAAGGAGGTAGTGACAATGGCCTCATTGAACAAATAAGAGGGCAGCACGGACAAATTTATGAGTTGAGGCAAGCAAAAGTTATATGGAGGAAATGAGGAAACCATTCAGTTCATTGTTCCTAAGGTCAGAATCAACAACCTCGTAACCATACCAATGACGATTAGCTAGGATGCTTATTTTTAAAATTTAAGAACTTTGTTAAAGTGCATAATACAATCATGCAACAGGCATTTTCTGTCACTCTTATTACTTGAACTTTGTTTAAAGTTCATTTACATAATTTTTAGAGATGGATGTTCGTACTCTTAAATTAGAACATGCCTATATTATTATGTTTATTAAATTGTGCGAATGGTTTATTATGCAGCAGATATTTTAATTACTAGGTGGTGCATTATATTATTTATTAAATTATGCGAATGCGAATGGTTTAATATGTAGCAGGCATGCAACATTATATGAGTGATTAGTGGTGTGCATTACCTTGTGAAATTGTAGGTGATGCATAGGTATGCAAACATATACGGATATATTCGTATCTGATCCATCACTGTATCTGCTTTACACAAATTTTTGACATTTGTATTCATATTCATTTTAAAATAGATACGTATATGGATATCACTTTTGTATATGTATATCCGTTTTCATCCCTACTTCTAGTTGGCTTCTCTCTTCAGAGAACAACTTATTAAATTAAGTTGTCGTCAGAATAACTAAAAAAGCCTTGAAGATGAACTTAGAGGCTCCATTAACTACAATGCCTGCACCTCCCCCACTTTGGTTAACCTTCTCGCTCGTTCCCTCTCACTTTATAAGCACCAATACATGTGTTTTGAGCCAATTTATAGATGATTTCTGATATTGTTTGTATACGATCAATATTCATTTTACAACCATATTCATTTTTTAAGGATATGATAACATAGGTTTCTATATTCATCATTTTCTGTATTAGCATATGTATTTGTATTTAAAAATAGACAAGGATATGGTAACACATATCCGTATCCATATCCACCCGTTTGCATCCCTAACAATATATGGTTGTAACTCCGTTGATCCCATCTGTGACGTTTATAACATTTGTTGATGAAGCTAATACTGACATTTAGTTAGTGTCGTTAATGTTAAGAAAAGAGATGCTAATGGTGAGTCGTTGTGTAAAGTTCCGGGCTTAGGACCCCGGTCCGTTATCGAGGAAAACTGGCCCTGACAACTTGTTGAGTACGGGCCTAAATGGACCCGTTGGCAACCATTCAAAATGCTTAAGCTCAAGTTGTCAAGTAGTACTCCCCACCACTTATAACCCACTCTCACACTTTGTGAGTTTTAGATGTGGGACTATCTTTTGAGGGTTGGGTGTTACAGGTTGTGACTAGGATGTCAATCTTTCTGAAAGCTGTTTCGCGATAACTAGAGTACAGAAATCCGCTTAATAGTTTTAAAGAACATGTCAGTATTAGCCTTATGACTAAGGTAATGTGATTGCCCGAGTCTCAAGCATGGGCGAAACCACATAATATGTTGTAGGGGCCATGGTCCCCCTCCTCTCCCCCATGTTTTCCTAGGATTTTGTTATGTTATAACCTCAACCGTTAAATCATGTCTTATACTTTGAAATGACCATGGTCATTGCTCCTTATTTGACTATCCTTAGCTAAATCATGTATCCTTACTTTATGTTGATACATGTTTATAATTTCATGTATACGATAATCTATTAAATATTTATTTAAAATCCAATCTTATGATGGAATCACTATAATCTACATAATAGAACACAATAAAACTAATCTAAATAATAGAACACAATAAAACTAGTTCATGGCAATGTCTAATTTAAATATTCATTGCTCTATTTTTTGATGTTAAATTCAACAACTGTATGTTGTTGCAAAGTTACTTGTAATTCAAAAGAAAGATCATACTTATTGCAAATGTATTATAAAACGATAATTATCTATCAACATTTAGTTGAAATGTATAGAAATTGTTGCTAATTTAGTATACTTAAAAGATTTTATTAAGAAATTCATTAGATAGTCATTGTCATATGATTTTTATTGCTATAAATAATGCAACAAAAATGGCATTATTAGCTTCCGAGATAATTTTGCAACAAATAATATCCAATGTCATGAATAAAATCAAAAGATATATCATCAAATTACTAAATTATTAGTTATAATAGCTTCATTTGGGTTGTAAGGGTTCTTACAAAATTCGTGCCAAATATTAAATTATATATGTGTTGTTTTATTTTTTATTTTATAAATGGCACAATAATGTGATTCTATTTGTAAATAATTATAAATGAAAACTTATCAAAGTGTAATGGTCATCTTAAAAGATTTATCTTGTAAATAAAGAATTCCACATGAGTAAAATACTACTATTAGAGATGTTGAATAAAATGAATGAGATGTTTTACTATGGGCCATAAAGCTCTCTTTATATAGACATGAATCCCTAAAGCTCAAAAAGGTTGTCATGTTGGGCTACATGAATAAAAGGAAAAGAGGACAATTGTCGCATTACTTATCCCTTTGAGTCTAATTACTATAAGCTCCCCCCAAGTTGGAGCATAGCTGTCCATCACACTCGGTTTGGATGGACACTTCTAGAATGATCCTTGGACGAGAGCTTTAGCGATAGGCCTGGTATGTTCTGCTGAATTGACATGTGATGCAGAAATGAAGCCTTTTTTCTATCGTGTCCCTAGTGTAGTAACAATCCATCTCAATTTGTGTGGTTCACTCATGGAACACAATATTGTTGACAATGAATAATGTTGCCTGATTGTCACACAAAAGTTGCATAGGAAGATGTACACCAATTATGAGGTCAATTAAACCTGACCTAACCCACATCTTCACAGCGCTAACCTCAGTCATGGCCTTGTACTCAGATACAACACTTGATTTGACCACCATAGTTCGCTTCTTATTTTTCCATAAGACGAGAGTGCTACCATTGAAACACGGTAAAACCCATGGTTGACTTTTTTTGTCTTTAAGGCATTTTCCATTGTTTGCATCTCCTCAACCTATTATATCAAGTGATGCCCCCTTGTTGAAAAGTAATCATGTACCAGGTGAGGACTTCGGATGCATGAGAATCATTATGACAACATCCATGTGGGTTTGTCATGGTTGCTCCATGAACTGGTTGACTTTTCTCACAACAAAAGAGATTTATGGTATGTTGATGTTTTATAAAGAAGTTCTTAACAAGCTCCCTATGACTCCTCTTTTTGACCTCTTCAATGTCATCATCGTAAAACTTCATACTGAGATTCAAAAGAATAATGGCAGGTCTGTAGTCTGCCATCTTAGTTTCTAGGAGAAGATCGATCATATAATTTCTTTGACTCATTACAAGACCTATGTGATTTTTGGAAAACTTTTGGGCACGAAAATATCATGGCTCCCCAAGGTTGTTGGTGATATAATGATGTCCAAGAAACTCTTTTGTCCCATTGATGCCCCGTGTGTTATCTCCTGTAAAAATAATGTCATCTACATGTATTCCAAAATAATGACAATACCTCATGGTGTCCTATGTATAATGGCATACAATTAATAAAATAGCAAGCAATGAGGACAACAGTTCCTCGGTAGGAGTGAGGAGCATGACTATGTTTCAGAAGAGTCCTTGTGGCAAAAGGTGCACATGTTTCCTTTCAGCAACACCATTCTGTTGAGAGGTATAAGCATGTGAGGTCTAATGTAGAATCCCATGATCCACATGTCCCGAGATCAAAACCTGACTCTGATACCATGCAATAGGAATTGAATGAGATGCTTTATGTACCCTAGTTCTCTCTTTATGTAGAGAGGAAATCCTAGAGCCAAAAGAGGTTTCCATTGGGTTACGTGCAGAAAATGGAAAAAAGATAATTGCTATATTGCATAATACAATAAGAGTATACTTACTATATGGGGGATGGTGTGGGGATTTTCTAATAAGCATACTGACTCATCAAGATTGTAACGAGTATCCTTATTTTTATGAGTGTTTACGATCATTTTGAGCAAAATATTTTTTGTTTTACAAATGTTATATCGTATTCTACTACAAATGATTATTTTTACAAAATCTAAATTTAAATCCAAAAAAATGAACATTTGTAAAAATAGAAGAGTCATTTGTAGTTAATTTATCCTTTGCGAAAATGAGTATTTATAGTAAGAACATTATTGTTGTAAAAAATGATCATTATTGTAAAAACGATCATTTTTACAAAATCCAAATTTGAATCGAAACAAAATCATTTATAAAAATAGAAGAGTCATTTGTAGTTAATTATCTTTGTGAAAATGAATATTTATAACAATCATAAAATAGTAAATACTTTATTCAAAATGATTGTAAATACTTGTTGTACCCACTTCAATTGTCTGGCTGTAGAGCAGTGAGCCTAACCGCCCAAAAGACTAGGGTTCAAATCCCCATTCGAGGAGGGTTGCATTAAGTAACCATCAACCATTGTAAAAAATAGTTGGATGTTTTAACATGGATCTGATGAGAATCCATGTAGTCGACCCTACTTAAAAGGGGGAGAAGACTTTGCCATTTTTTATTGTAAACACTCATGAAATGAGGATGCTCACTCCTAGTGAGCGATATGCTTATTCAAAGTGCCACCCTCATATGATGTTTGGACCCTCCTTGATGAAATTCTCAAGAAACATCTTCGACCTGAAGGTAATTCAAAAAGGACCAAAAAGAAAACTAGAGCTACTCGAAGACTTGGATTAAACGTTGTAGCATACACATTGTCCTAGTAGACATCAACTCTAGTAACATACGCCCACCATGTTAAGAGATGATATGCTTGATCAAGATGTTTATCTAGATCTAGATGCAATATGCTACATCCCAATAATTTAAGGATATTGGAGATACAAAGGGTATGACTATATAAGGGCGAGAATGGGTCAAAACAGGAGGTATATGCGACATGAAGCGTGCTTCTTCTTTCCTTTTTTGTACCTTTTGAATTTAAACCATTACCGCTATGAAGTATTCCAAGTAAAGATAAAGAGAATATAATGCATTGAAACTTGAATGTGCTCTAAATAAAGTATTTTAAACAAGATGTCAAGCAAAGCATGAGAACACAACTAATTGACTAGAGAATGGAGCTTGACATAGATACATCAGCTGTCTTGAGACGTCATTGAGAGCTCCAGATTTTTTTTATCAAACTATGAATGGAGGTATGGAGATGAGTGTAACGGTTGTTTTTTTAGGAATCCCAATAATTGCCACTATATCATCATTACCATCTTATTGTTCAATTCAATTGGATTTATTATTCCATTTCTTCTTTTTGCTCATTGATGGCCTTAAAATTCATCCTCCCCTTACTAACGTCATTTTCTTTAACCATCAATGTGAGATTTGAGAGGGAGGAGAGGAGGGAGAAGAGAGAGAGTTAGAGAGAGTAAGGGGGATAGATCTTACGGACATCCTTCGTCATCGAAGGAGAAGGCGACATCGAATCAGAGGAGGAAAGGAGCGCGGATCGGTGATCGGAAGGAGGCGCGACAACCATGACAGAGAGAGGTGTGTGTTGGATCTAAGGTATGTATTGGCTTAGGATTACGATTTATAAATTTTATGTGCCGGATAGGATTTTATATAGCAAAAAAGTCGTATCCGGAATACGAACTCTAAATATATGTTTGACTTGTGGGATTATACGTACACGTAGTGACTTGATTTTGACCAAGACATTCAAATGTATGTGTCGGCTTTAGGTTATTATGTATATGCAACGATTCGACATATAATGGATCTCTAAACGTATGTATCGGATTAGGTTTATACGTGCGGATAATGGTCAACCTGGATTGCGTTATGTAAAAGCATATATCGATTTAGGAATGCGATTTTACCAAGGTACATGTTGGCTCTAAGTCAATACATATAGACACCGATTCAATTTAGAGTAAGATCTCTGGATGCAAGTACCGAACATATAGAATTTGATAAGTTGGGTATTGATGATCGATCTTCGATTCAGACCGAAAGCAAGTGAACACATTCTATATAGGGTCTTTGTTGATTTGAGATGATGTCAAAGTTAGAGGGGAAGATTGTCAATATTACTTTATTTTCTAAGTCCTGTTTTAGATAGACATTTTGTTATATTTGTTCTATGCGAGAGGATTGTATAATGCAAACTATCCTTAGGTGCATAGCTAAACCCCTTTGCCATTCCTATTATCAAATTTTGCTCTGGAATTTAGCAATCTGAGAACTTTGCACTGCCATACTTAGTGTTATCAATAATGCCTTTTAGTTCTTTAAAAGAATTACCCATGTAAACCTAGAGAGGGTATTGAAGGTGAATAGATAACATGAGTAACGATTTTTTTGAATATTCTTACACAAACAAATAGATTCATAATGTCTACAAAGATCTAGTTTTTATACATATGTCCTTTCTACTAGATTATCACGTATGTGGGAATCTCAAACTAAGTTAAGTGTAAAAGCCAAATCACATCGGAGCATGACTTTTGAATTGAGTTGCCGACCATGCGTCGCGTGGCGGCACTGGCGACGCGCCGCGCGGAGGTGAGCGGGCGGGCGGTGCCGGCGGGAGGGCCTCGCGGCTCCGACGATGGTGTGCGCGGAGGCGGAGGGATGGACGTGGCGGGTTGCCGCTGCGCCGCACGCGGGCTGCTCGTTGGAAGGTCACGCGACCGTGCGACGACACTGGAGGCGAGGAGAGGTCGGCCGAGGTGGGCGGCGCTGCTCGAAGCAGCGTGGTGCGATGGAAGGCGTCGGCGCAAGCGGAGGCGGGGGGATGGAGGCGCGGGGGGTGTGGGTGGTCGGTGTGGCGGCGCCAAGAAGAGGACGCGTGGTTGGCGGCCACGCGCGGGGCTGACGGCGAGGGGTGGAGCACCGCGGCAAGTGGCGCTCGCTGCCGTCGTGAGGCCTGGCGAGACGGCAAGGAGGTGGCGGCCGCTGGGCTGGATGGTGGAGGTAGTGGTGCGGAGCGCCGCACACGGGGGTCTGTCGGCGAGGTCACGGCGGCTGGCGGTGAAGCACGACCCGCTGGCGGCCTGGCGGCGGGACATTCTGGAGGTGGTGGCAGCGTGGAGGCAGGGGGGGGGGGGCGACGACAACTGCTTCCTCCTGTTCTCCTTTTTTTGTTTATTATTTTTTGATTTTTTTCTTTGTTATTTTTTTGTTGTAATTTTTTAATGTAAACTGGAAATGGAAATATTAAAAAGAAGGGGTGATATGGATGATTGTGGTGGTGATGATTGTGAATGTTTGGGCGATGAACAAAAAATTTGTTAGATAAAATAAAATAAAAAGATGGAGATATAATACTTACCTGTGAGAATCGCCGAATTTGGAGGCGCAATGTTGCACTCCGATTATCGCTTCAAGGAGACGGCGTGTGCTCCGAAGCTCAACGAGCATCATGAAACTCGTGACGGTGGTGTGGACCACCGGATGTCGCCTTAAGGTTGTCGTTGCTCAACTCATCTCCTACAGCTATCACCTGAAGGTTAAAGGGGCTCGACCTCACTTCTCTCGAAAACAGCAGATAAGGGAAAATGATGGAGGTGGTGGTGAATAAAAAGAGGAGGGAGTTGGAAAGGAGATGGAGAAAGTGGAGAAAATGGTGGAGGAAGTGGAGAAGACGTGGCTTGGAGTAGAAGGCAAGTAGAGGAGAAGAGGTAAAAAGGGAATAAAATAAATAAATAATAAAGTAATATAGTAGACTACTAAAAATAATTAAAATATTAATAATAAAATATTAATAATAAATCCAAAAATAATAAAATAAATTCGAAAATAATGAAAAATGGGGCGACATGTGGCGGCTCCAGGAGCGCCACATGTCGCTCCTAGATAATTCAAAAATTAAATGTAAAGAAAAATAAAAAAGAAATAACAAAAGGCTTAAATCAAAAAGTGGTCAACAAGAAAGTTTTTCATCTCGACGAGATCTACAACTTTTGTGAAGGATCGAAAATTAAATGAAATCATCTCTACAAAATGTATTTTTGGGTGGTACCTTATATATATATATATAATACCACATTTTATCTTTTGTATTTTTTTGTCATTTTTAAAGAAGAGAAAAATAAAAAAAAAGTTAGAAAAAATATGAAAGGAATATTTACAACTTAATCTATTTTTTGGATTTTTAATAATTAAGAAAGTAAAAGGATAAATTAAAGGGTATTTTGGTCAATATGTACAATATACAAAAGGGGCCCAAAACCCAAGTTTTGCATACGAGCTTCGATTTTAATGAAATTGGTCTTGTTTCGAAGGTCTTTGAATGTGTATTACTCTAAAAGTGAGTAGACCTAAATCAGATACTGTATGAGAGAGATATGTGCATTCTGAGGTCTAAAGTCTCCAACTGGGTTTGGGGTTTTATTGGTCAATTTTACAAGTTAGTATTTTTTTGATATTTTTCTTTAATTAGTGTTAGTAATATACACTCTATGGAGTTGATTTTATTGGATTTGGAGTTAGTATAAAATATATACAAATATGTGAAATATGGTGAATATACAGATGAATATTTACAAGTGAATTGGGCTTCATATTTAATGCAAATATGAATGCTAAAATGCAGATATTATTTATGCATGCATGAACGCTAATTATGCAATATAAGTAGAAATATACCTCTAATTACTCGGGAACAAAGCTCTATTTTCAACTTTTAGAGTGATGAATCACAGATTCATCAGACATCCAAATGTATGTGTCGGCTTTAGGTTATTATGTATATGAAACGATTCGACTTATAATGGATCTCTAACGTATGTATCGAATTAGGTTTATACATGCGGATAATGGTCAACCTGGATTGCGTTATGTAAAAGCATATAACGATTTTGGAATGCGATTTTACCAAGGTACATGTTGGCTCTAAGTCAATACATATAGACACCGATTCAATTTAGAGTAAGATCTCTGGATGCAAGTATCGAACATATAGGATTTGATAAGTTGGGTATTGATGATCGATCTTTGATCCAGACCGAAAGCAAGTGAACACATTCTATATAGGGTCTTTGTTGATTTGAGAGGATGTCAAAGTTAGAGGGGAATATTGTCGATATTACTTTATTTTCTAAGTCCTGTTTTAGATAGACATTATGTTATATTTGTTCTATGCGAAAGGATTGTATAATGCAAACTATCCTTAGGTGTATAGCTAAAACCCTTTGCCATTCCTATCATCAAATTTTGCTCTGGAATTTAGCAATCCGAGAACTTTGCACTGCCATACTTAGTGTTATCAATAATTCCTTTTAGTTCTTTAAAAGAATTACCCATGTAAACCTGGAGAGGGTATTGAAGGTGAATAGATAACATGAGTAATGATTTTTTTTTCTGAATATTCTTACACAAACAAATAGATTCATAATGTCTACAAAGATCTAGTTTTTATACATATGTCCTTTCTACTATATTATTACGTATGTGGGAATCTCAAACTAAGTTAAGTGTAAAAGCCAAATCAGATCGGAGCAAGACTTCCGAATTGAGTCTCTGTGTATAAAAATAATAATGATAATTCATGTTACATGTAAGTCCTATGCGTGATGATTCGGAATGAGCTACATTAATCGTTGGGTGTTTTTCATCTTAGACCAGTAATAATATTTTACATTTGAAATCCACTTCTCTGTTTATCAGGTATATCATTGATCGGTTGTGTTTTATTTAATTAATACAATGGATAACGACACTTGTGTGTAAATAAAAAATGAAAATGTTGCCATATTTATCAATTGGTATACTGTATGATTTTATATCATTTTCCACGTAAAGTTCAAACTCAACAAGAAACTGTATGTATTTGTTAGCTTTCTATATATCCTATACAGTAGTACTTTACCAATTGTTAAGAAAATAAATGCAATACAAATATGGATGCTTAATAGATGTACTAACATAAATCTTTATGACAATAGTAAGAATTTTGGCACCAGTTAAAAATAAGGAGAATAATTCTCAACATTATGAAAAAGTTGGTGGAAAGAAAAGAAAGTGTGAGTATTAATGTATCAGCTATGTATGTTGTATAATGAAGACCTCCCTTGTTAGTAGAACTAAATGAAACAATTGGTGGTGTAAATGAAAGAATATGTATATGTGTATATGAATATTGTATAGAAAGGAAATGCTATAAAAAAATTGAAATTTCCTTAAGATGAATAATGGTATGATGACGATAAGCGGAGTTAATGCTACACCAATTGGTGGGAGCCACCTCTAGAGCCTAATTATCATAGGCCGCAAGGGGCAACGCCTCAAGGGACGTACGGTTGCAAGGAACCATATAGGCAAAAGCTAATTCCTCTACATTTGTACCTACACTGTCATGTTAATGCCGCAAGGGGCAACGCCGCAAGGGGCGTATGATTGCAAGGAACCACGGAGGCAAAAGCTAAGTCGTCTATAGTTGTAGCTACACTGTCATGTCATGCCATGGACCGCAAGTGCCAGCGGTTAAAAACATATATCAAGATACGTATTTGAAAGTTATGAAAACTGGCTTATAACGGTAAACCATTATGAGTATGCAAGAAAATGATTTAATAAAAGAGTAACCATTACATATTGTACAATAATTGGTTAAAGAAAAATAAACCGTTACATTTATACAAGAAGTGATTTAAGAAAGTTAAATCATCAAAATCATGGGGGTTAATATGCAAGTTTTTATATGATTTAAGAAGTATGTAATTTGCTATGTATTTTATGAAATAAGCCCCGCAAGTTGAAAGAAATAGTTTTCATACCTACTTATGCAATTTACATACCATACATGCATATCCATGTTTATGAAAGAAGTCAAATTATACATGATAGGGATCGAACTTAGACATACATGGGAATTATCTAGGCACGGAATGATGTGTATACATGAAAATCCAAGTACATGAATTATAACGGATCAAGGACCGTTAGAATACCCATGCATGGACCCCGATGCATACTGGACATTAGGCTCATGAAAATTTTGTCTGTTAATTTCAGGTGAACAATATGGTTGATCGCATATTCAGGATTGTGCTACGGACTCCTCGTATTTCTGACATGGTATATGATTCAATTAGTGAAGATTGAATGATATCTATATACCTAAATGAACCGTTGGGATGATATTTTAATTCTTAGTGTAGTTTTTACATATATGCCCAAATGGAGTTGTAATAATGGAACTCTTATTTTGATTGGACTTTATTGGAATTTGATTCTATCTCTGCTCGTTGATTTGCCTTGCATGTTTTCGGTAACGGTTCGGTCGCCACGATCCGTTCTGTTACAATGAGCCATATGCAATGGCAGAGGAGGGTGCCTACGTCTTATCTATAGATAAGGCAGGAAGAGTCTAAATTCAATGTGCAAGAAAAACATTAGATAACATCGAATGAAAGAGAAATGACAAAGAAAACTTAAGTTACACCAGCAGAAAACATCAGTAAGTAAATGAAAAAAATAAAATTAAGAACATGGGATAAAAAGATGGAAGCTAAATAGGGCTGCAAAGAGGCATTCTGAGAGATGTTGGCTTAAGGAGATGCCGCGGTCTGTCCCTCAACCATGGGATGTTGTCCAAAATAGTTGCCCTCATCCTGAGGCTTCAGATATCTCTCCATTGTCGAGGGTTGTCCTTAGCCAAAAAGACGATCACTTGGAAGTAAGGGGGTGGCATACGTAGAAAAGGAGACATGGTTTAGGCTAAGATTAGGGATGTTTAAAAATATCCGGATCAATGGGTACTCGATCCGACCCGTTCATTTTGACCGTAAATCCTCGGGTACCCGTTTGAAAGTCTGCAATGTCATGACCCGTGTCCCATACAAAAACCCGACGAGTACCCGCGAATACCCAGTTGGAAGTTTCCACTATCACATGATTCACAAAAAATTAAATGGTTAGATACAAATACCAATATAGATGTTACATTATTCTTATCTATTTTAAAATATAGAAATGGACGCGGATACAAATATCGGTGAATATGGAAAACATATTGCCGAATCATTAAAAATGAATACCGGTATGAAGTGGATGCAAATTAGAGAAAAAATAATAGAATCAAAATTGTATATATAATATTAAATTTATATGTATGGGAGGGCTCATATATGTATCCATTTTGAAATCGAAATATACATGTGTGTGTGTGTGTGTATAGAGGATGGGGAGCTTGCACCAAGGTGCATGTAACTTTACATGCACTGGCGCTTATATCGTCCACATTTTTTTTACTTTTTTGAAAAATATCACCGTGTATATTCATCTATATATCCTTCCAATATGCCATTCGAATTTCGTCAGAAACAGAGACTCCTATGACCTCCATCTAGAACAGGCCGATTACAACAATCCTAATACCGTTAAAATTACCTGTTCTTGATGGAGGTCATAGGAGCCTCTGTTTCTGACGAAATTCGAATGACATATTGGAGGGATATATAGATGAATATACACGGTGGTATTTTTTCAAAAAAGTAAAAAACGGAAGATATAAGCGCCGTTGCATGTAAAGTTACATGCACCTTGGTGCAAGCTCCATATATATATATATATATATATATGTCAAAATTTGAATTAACATATATGATACGAATAGGATACGATCCAAATCGACATGCATACATCCTATCATCCAAACATGATGATAACGAATACAATTGAATACGAATTGTATCGCACACGCACTCGCGTACGCACACGCACGCACCCACCCACATGCGCATCCGCACCCGCATCCATGCAAACGAACATGCCCACGTGCACACGCATGCGCCCATGCCCACACCCACGCGCAGACGCGTATGCACATAAGAGCGCGCACACACACATCGCGATAACCAATTACGGTGATAGTTAATATAACCATTTACGAATAGGAATACATACTTATATATTGTTTGTCATGTTGTCCTCAGATTATATATATTTACATCTCGTTTATCCATATTTGATTTATTATGACGATGAACCTACATGAATGTATCATTATTAGATCCATATTCGATAGTATTCCTTCCAATTGCATGTATTCATATGGTTTACAATATCTGCGTAGTTTTGTATATCCTCATTAATTTATTTATCTATGTTTATAATCTCTATCTGAATGCATTTCGTACCATTTAGATTTTTGTATCCGACATTATGAATATGATATAGATACAAATATACATAGTTGGACATATCGTTTGCATTTTAATATATGTCAGCTTTCACTTGAAGTTATCTCTCTTTATCCCCACGGGTACCTGCGGTCCACAGGTACCCATGGGTAACTAACATCTATTGGCATAACCGAGTAAACCTTGCAATTGGATACCTGTTGGAATGGGACGGGTCAACCTATGACCCAATACCAACGGGACGGGGCGGGCCGTGATCAAATGAGACGGGTACCCGCCCCATGGATACCCCTAGCTGAGATGGTGATGAACATTTCAGGAAATAAGATACGAGGATTTCTGCAGAGACGAGGCTGTTGCACATAAGATAAGCAAATGAATGCACAGAACAGATCGACCCAAAGAGACGTGGCTAGTATAAAGAGATATGAGGCAATTATCACTATGAGAATATACGGCATGGACACTCTGTTGTAACAAAAAATGACATATGGTAAGTTTGTGCTACTTTGCGAATTTCGAAGGCTTTGTTCTTTCTAGTCATCCAAAGACCATATGCTTTTTGAAACTGACAAGAGAGGCTTCAAATCAAACTATAGAATGTGAAGATTCATGAAAATATGATAATGTTAATCGATGTTGCAAGAATTATGTATGTCCAATACTATTAGACTTAGAGATAAACCAAGAGAATGTTCACACTTAAAAATAAGGGATTTTTACCCCCACGAACCTTATAAAGTTTGTAAGTTACCTTCTCGACCTTTGAAACATCGATATTCCTCCCTTGACCATGTAAATTTGCTAATCCTTACCCAACGAACACTGCGATTAACTTCCATCCATTTGTCTGTTAACTTTTGCCAGATTCCGTTGAAAAGAGGTGTGAATTTCCCTCTTCATTTGAACAATTTACAAAAATAGTATCCTCCTCCATTTCCTATTCCCCCCCCCTTTTCCTCCTCCCTCTCCTTGTTCCTCCGACACTGGTCACATGGAGGTGAAGCAACGTTGAGGGGATAAGCTCGGCTGTGAAGGAGGTCATCGTCTTGTGGGGCTTGCGATGGAGACGATGGCAGTGCGAGAGCGGAGCTCCAAGCTTCATATGTCAGAGCGGTGATGGTGGTGTTTCGAGCTCACAACCTCGCGTGGGTCTACTAGCAGGCGGAGGGTGCTTCCATCTCCCCAGATACTCCGCCCCCAGCTGCCTCCTCCCTTGCTCAGCCCCCATTTGCCTCCTCCCCTTGCTCCTCCACCCCCTCCACCACCTCCTCCCCTTACCTTGCTCCACCCCAGCGGCCTCCTCCTCCCCCCCTTGCTCCTCCGCCCCCTCCTCCCTCATCTTGCTTCGCCCTAGCGGCCTCGTCCTCCTCCCTTTACTACTCCTCCTGAATCTCGTCCACCTCCTCCTCCCCCCTCCTTGCTCCACCCCCAGTCGCCTCCTCCCCTTGCTCCTCCGCCTCTGCCCCTCTACCCTCCGAGTGAGCCCTACGTGTCACCGAAGACATGGGTATGCTGGATCTAGGAAGAGAAGGGAGGAGAGAGGGGGAAGGGAAGAGATTATCCTAAAACCCATCATTGATTTTTGTGTGGTTTGATTAACTCGACTCGAACCTAAGCAAGTTGACTCAAGATGAGTCAGATTAATGACATGGGTTGTGGGGTAAGGTGGATCTAGTTTAAGGGATCTAGAGAGGAATATCGATGTTTCAAGATCGAGAAGGTAATTTACAAAATTTATAGAGTTCGTGGGATAAAATTCCCTAAAAATAAATGTCATAGTGGGTCAAAACACGAAACACTCTTTACAACGGTTGTAAGCTTATCAAGTAGCTTTCATACACAATCAAAATCATTATTTTTATCGAGGGGTTCAATGAGAAGGTGAAATTTCGTGTCAACGTGTCGTACTGATAATATGTTATTTCATAGAAAAACAATGTCATATCAAGCTTGAAATTTGAAGGCGCAACGTGATGGAAATGCAAAACTTCCTTCTTGAGAAAGTTGTAAATCTTTCCGTAACTTTAAAAATCACGAGGGTTCGATTAGGAACATAATATGAATCAATTTTGAAAGGTCACAATGTGTTTCCGTGTAGCAACAGAACCGAAACGAAATAGCCAACTTAGTGCTCGTGAACCAAGGTAAGTCAGATTCTCAAAATTAAAGATTCTACTGTGTAGAGAATCAAAAAGATTTTCTAGCAAAATTGAAATCAACAGAAAAAAAAACATTAATAAATGTGCTTGAAATCTTCACTTTAAGAAAAATACGTTCACAACTCTAGGTACGGATTTTTGCAGCAAAATACAATATTTTGTTAACTTTGAGCCAAAATTTCAACATTGAAATGACCAAATCACTTTTGTTGACGAAAGTTGTAGATTTTTTACATACTTTAAAATGCTCGAATCCGTTAAGAAATATGGAGGGAATCGAGTTTCAGAATTAGTTGCTTGCAATGTTATTGTGTATAATAGTACAAAAGAGATGGATATTAGTCCCATGTCGCCAAACGAGTAATCAACCAAACATCCAAGCTCTGTATAAAGTAGAGTGGAGCATTGGGCTCGACCCAATCCAACTCGGGAAAGTCCGGCTCGAGCCCATCAATTTTCTGTGGGTCTTGGGCTGGGTCGAGGCCCGCTTTTTTCAGCAAACTGAGGACCTGGACCCGGCCCAAGGCCCGTGGGATCGGGCTCGGGTTCCGGCCGGGCTCAACCTGCACTTATTTTGATTACATGAAATTGCATTTTGATTCTAATTTATTGTTATGGATATAATTCATCCATAACACATGAATATTGGATGTATTGTTACGATATAATATTACTATTGATGGATGAAAGAAATGTTGGATGTATTGTGACTATAAATCTGTGTCCCCTAATTTAGTTCTAATATGATATTTTGAAATATGAGGCCTCGGGTCCGGTCCATTCGTACTTCGGGTTTGGGCCCGACCCGACCCGAGCATAATATTTTTGAAAAATGAGGACTCGGGCCCGGTCCATTTGTACATCGGGTTCGAGCCGGACCCGAGCTTTTGCAGGTCGGGTCAAGGTCGGGTCCGAGCCGGCTCTGTCCAACGCTCCACCCTAGTATAAAGGTAGAACCTAGATGCTATTTAGAAGAGATCACAGAGAAGATGTCATGGTACTTAGCATTGACTTGATTCCTCAGTATTAGTTGCACTTATTCCACTCAAATAAGGACACATAAATATGTAGTCTTGTAAATTTTATGAAGTCTAAGATTTGTGCGATAAAATATATCGATTAAGAAATATTGTGTATTTGAGCAATCCAACAAATTAATATCTAACCAATCTAAAATATCAAATGATGCAAATAAATTCGAAGTAATAAGCAATTGATAGAATTAGAAACAAGAGAACTTGTACCTTTAGTATGCATTTATGGATTTTCACAGAAATCAATGTCAAATAATTTATAATAACCACTGGATAATCACATTCAAATAGTGGAATACCCACATCCTATTATATATAGATTGATGACTACATTACTAAGGATTGTCTCGATCTGATTAAATACCGCATGTAGATGGAATCTTATGTTAAAATAGGGTTTAATGGAGCTGTCCCGAAGAGCTGCCACTGCCTCATTTTCTGGTATTTTTATTTTTATTTTAAAATAAAGCCATTATTTTCTTCACTATATCACTTTAATATGTCATTCCAATTTCGTCTGCCACTGCCTCATTTTCTGGTATTTTTATTTTTATTTTTTAAAAATAAAGCCATTATTTTCTTCATTATATCACTTTAATATGTCATTCCAATTTCGTCAGAAGCAGAGATTCATATGCTCTTCATCTAGAACATGTCGATTACAACAATTCTAAAGCCTTATATTACATATTCTAGATGAAAGGCATATGAGAGGCATATGAGTCTTTGTTTTTGACGAAATTAAAATGACATATTAAAAAGATATAATGATGAAAATACATCATTTTACTTTTGAAAAAAAAATAAAAGATACCGAAAAATAGAGCAAGGCAACCCCTTTTTTCCATTAAAATATAACTATATTACTTAAAGTCTATACGAGTAAAAGTCTACATGACTAATATTTCCACGTACTAAATCAAACTAAACTGATCTACATCTACAAAATTGGCTAAGATCTGTATGTAATGAGGATGATTCCACCTCTTTCGTCCTTCGTGTTCTTCTTCCAAATCGAAGAACCATGACTCACCCCTCCACACCTCCACCACCACCCACCTCCTCTCCGCCGCCGCCGCCGCCCGCCACCACCACCATATCCCTGATCCTCTACTTCGATCCCTCGCTGGAGAACCAAGTGCTCAAGTCCTGGAACTCCCTCGCGCGCCGCCACATCTCCTCCCACCTCATCTCCACCTCCTCCCGCCCACACCTCCCCCTCCTCTCCTTTCCCTCCCCTTCCCCCTCCCTCGACCGCCTCCTCCCCTCCCTCCGGTCCCTCGCCTCCCGTCTCGACCCCCTCCCCCTCACCCTCTCCTGCGTCTCCGCCCTCCCCTCCCCACACGACGACCTCCTCTTCCTCTCCCCCACGCCCACCGTCCCCCTCCTAAACCTCCACCTCCAGCTTGCCGAACTCGTCCGCAAGGAGGGCGCCGACCTCCCCGATGAGTGGCGCCCCGACTCCTGGCTCCCCCGATGCGACGCCGCCCGGGAGGTTGCCAGAGGGAGGCTCGCTGAAGGCCTCGCTGTCCTCAGGGAGATGAAGCTTCCCGTCTCCGGATACGCCGTCGAGATCGGTGTTGTCGAGGGAGGCGAGGGCGGGAGAGAGATAGGGGTCGTGCCGCTCGGAACCGCCGGGGAGCAGTGAGCAAAAGAGGTACCGTTATCTGGTGTTTTGGAGTTCAAAGCTTGGATCTTTACTTGATTTGTTTGATTTTTTGGCGTTGAAGGTCTGGATCTTATATTCGATTCTCGCAATTTAGTTTTTTTAAAATGGGTTTTGTTGTTATCTCTGTTTCTGATGGTTTCTGATGCTTAAAATTGAAATCATTCCATATTCGGACCACCGTTTGGATCTCGTCCTGCTTTTCTGCCCATGCTCAGTTGGATGCCAACTTGTAGGATACATTTGTTGAATTTGTGTTGAATGTTTTTTTTTTGATGAAATGCTGGAGTTGTCAACGCCTACCCATTTTTTGGTCGGAGTTTGTTATTAGATTTCATCTTTAATGGTTGTGCGTTGGAATTGGATTCAAATCCCCTACTTCAAGTGGATTTACCGCGGGGGATGCTGTGATAATCGCCACCCTATGGCTGCTATCCAAGGAGAATTTTCATCTTGGCACAAATTTACTTCTATCAAGTGGTTTCCAATCTAAACTGTTGTTTGGCCAATCAGATAAGGTCAATAACTGAAGGAGGAGTCTCCCCCTCCCACACGACTCCCCGCCCCTGCTTCCAATTCCCGCCCCACGACTTCCCCTTCCATCATGCAATGGCTATCTTCTCCTCCAAAGCTCTCTATTCTGCAGCAGGACCTCCACTCCAAAACCTTCTTCTTCCCTTATGCAATTGGCGATTCTCCATCTGCACATGTACACATCCTCTAGTGCATGTTGTCCATTCTTGTTCGGCCATTCCTCATCTTTCTCATCGTGGTACATTTACATGGCTGCTTTTGACCTCATTGCTTGATGTTTTATGGTTAACGTGAATATTTTCGCGGATATGATTGTCAAAAGCTTTAAAAAATTAACACGGGACAATGTTAAGGTGGCAAAAAACTAATATCAAGGTAACGAAAAAATAATGTGAGGCTGAGAAGATTTGGTGTGTGTTCTGTCTTGCAACTTACCATCACATAAAGATGGTTCTAAATGTGATGGTGATGTTATCATTCTTTTATGTATCCTGTCTTTTAAAGCTGAAGTAAAATTGGATGATCTAATTACACAGATGAAATCATCACGCAAATCTTTGCAAGGCGTTATATAACCAAAATGCTGTTATAAATATAAGATATTGTATTGGTGGTTGGATAAAGTCAGAAATTTGAACCCTCGATTGCTGCATCAAGGACTTGAAGATAGATCAAGAGTTCCATTCATATGATGATGCATTCATCGTTACAATATCTTTGTTGGTTGTTGTCGCGTTGCCTTTTGGAATTGGGGCTAAACTAAGGTTTTGACTAAAAATTAAAGTTCGTCATACTTTTTAATTTCATCCATTACTATCTAATTAAATCCAAGGTTCGTCATCCAATTTGGGTCATTTTCATTTTATTAAATAATGAGGTCCTATTTGATCTGTAATTAGTTGTTAGGTTGAGAAATTTAAGGAGTCACATTAGGGCTTGTTTAGCACTTTTTTTTGTTTTAATTATCTACTTTTGTAAGCCCGTACTCTCAATATAAAGAGGCTAATGGGTGGATTGTAAAGCATTTTAAGTCATATTAAAATTGGAGTTTCTCCATTTATTCCTTCCTCCCTTCGCCTCCTCCTTAGGCATCTATATGATTCTATTTTAGAATCTCAGGCTACAAGCATGCTTCTACCTTCTTCCTCTAATCCTCCATGTTTCTAATCTTTCCTAAATTCTTCTTCCACCCGAAATTTCCTTTCCGCATCAATTGGCATGAGAGTATGGCGTACAGACTGTTCTCACAATATGACGATCCTTCTAGGTATTTAATAGAGTTTTAATCGAGATTTTTGTTGAAAGGGTCACCAAATATTTGTAGAAATTGAAGAGACACTTTCAGAGATGCACGAGAATTGTTGAGATCGAGATCCAAGTCTTCTTCAGTCGTTAGACTACAACATCATTCTGTTGGATTCACTAAAAGAGGAAAATGCATGCATCCACCAAGAAACTCCAATTGTTGCAACTCCCATTCAACATGAAACCGCTTCAGTGAATTTTGAAGAACCACCATCGAAGCTTGTTGCTGAAGAAGTCAATGACCATATCGAGATTGAATAGACGTATGCATTGAGGATAACCCAAAGAAAAGGAGGATCCACTCAAAATTGAAGGCAACAACAAGGAAGTATAGAAGAAAACAACGATCGCACTCATGATGATGATGCTGCCTTATTGGCATCGCCTCGTAGTGAATTTGTCCCATTGCTAGGATTTCGAGATCGAGACATTTCCTGTGAATGGTCGTCGTGGCCCTCGACCGACTACAATTTTGCTGGAGGCTCAGAGCCTAAGCCCGGTCATTGCACTTTGATGCCGCTACTTCCAGGCGATGAGCTTTACCCCAACTAACACCAGTGGATGGTGCCATTACCCCTCACCACTACTAACCCCTCACCAATAGTAACTGTTCTGAAAAAACATCGCTCACCCCTATGAAACTCCACCCCAAGCTCGATACATTTCACCGCCACACGATTCTGCACAATGGCAAGGGAGAATGATTGCATCATTGTTATTACCCCATCCTTTATCTTTGCCAATGTGGCTTTGTCACCCACTATAGTTGTTACCAGCGATCAGTGTTGTCAAAGGCGTAAGGCGCTCTAAGGCGCTAGGAGTCCAAAATGCCTGAGGCGCTAGGTGCTTGACTAGGCGCTCGCTTGAGACAATCGAGGCGCTATATATATTACATATATTTATGTAAATATAATCTTATATACATATACATACATATATGTATGTATGTATGTATATGTACATGCATGTATTTTTTCAAAAAAATATTACACACACCTAAATTATAATTTAATATCGATCCAATATATATGTAAGTGTATGTATATTTATTTATATATGCATATATATATATATGCGTATGTAAGTATATATTATGTCTGCAATAGTACTTAAAACTAATATAAATGTAAAGTGTAAATAGAACTTAGAACTAACATGTATAAGTGTACATGTATATGTAGAATTAAGGATTAACATGTATGTGTATATGTAGAATTATAGAATTAAGGACTAACATGTATGTGTATATGTAGAATTAATTATTAACATGTATAAATATCATCTAATATCAATCCAATATATATGTAAGTGCATGCATATTTATTTATATATATACATATATGTGTAGTACTTAAAACTAATATAAATGTACATATATGTGTAGTACTTAAAACTAATATAAATGTAACTTGTAAATAGAATTTAGAACTAACATGTATAAATGTATGTGTATATGTAGAATTAAGGACTAACATGTATGTGTTTATGCATAAATATTTATAAGTGCATGTGTACACGTATATATGTGTAGTACATGTACATGTGTACATATGTGTATGCATGGATATGCATATACATATGTTTACATGTATATGTGTATATGTCTATATATAGATATATGTGTTTGTATGTATGTATTATGTTTTTAATCATAATACTTATAATTAATATGCATGCGTAAATGTATGTGTGTATATTTAGAGCTTAGTGCGTATATGTATGTGTATTGCTAGTGTATGTATAATTGATGCATGTATTTGTATGCATATATATACTAACATGTCCAAATATTACTCTGAACTAATATTTATCCAACTTTAAATTTTAAAAAAGAAAAAATACAAACAATTCAGCAAAAAGCCCCAGTTTTGTTTCAGGCACTCGCCTCAAGCGCCTGGCGCCTTAGGCCAGGCGCTCGCCTAGGCAACGCTTGAGGCAAAACGCCTCGCCTGAAGCAAGGCAAGGCGCCTAGGGCTCGCCTCGCCTCGCCTTAGCGCCTAGGCGAGCGTCTCGAGCACCTTTGACAACACTGCCAGCGATTAGCATGTCGATCGTAGATCCAAATCTCTAATGGTTGATGTTGACTCTGCCAACCTACCTCGAAGCATTAACGTTGCTATCGGTGCGAGGGGGTTGTACCCTAGCAAGGACGAGTAAGTTCTCTTGTCAAGTATTCTATGAATATGGAAGGTTGTTATATGGAAGATTTCAAGTATATCTCTCTTCTAATACTAATTTATCCGAAGGTTAAAGATGGAAAAAGTATAAGGAAGAGAATTTTCAATAGTGAGGGAGTAAATATTTGCAACGAGGCCCCCTTTTCAACAAAAATTACAAGGAAACATTGAGGGATGGAACAAAGGATCAACACATTATTGAGAAACAAATCATCAAACCAAAACAAGATCAATCTATCATACATTGTAGCAGAACGTCAAACAACTCATCAGGAGATGAGTTTTTCGAAGCAACATAGAACTAATGCAGCGTGAATTTCAAAATTAGGACTAAATTAGGGCTGATTAAAATTAAGGTTTGTTGGTCTTACTTTCGTCCAATTAGAGTCTAACCTTAATTTTGATGAAAACAAGACTAATAAACTTAATTAAATAATGAGACTTATCTATTTAAAGGTTTGTTGGTCTTACTTTCGGCCAATTAGAGTCAACCTTAATTTTGACAAAAGTAAAACTGTAAAACCAACAAACCTTAATTAAATAATTAGACTTATCTTTTTAAAAGTTTGTCGGTCTTACTTCTGTCCAATTAAATAAAATCAAAATGACTTAAATTGGATGACAATCCGTAAATTGGATGACAACCTATTATGGGTTTTCATCCAATTTAAGTAAATTTGATTTTATTAAATAATGAGATCACCTGTAATATCTAATTAGTTATTAGGATGAGTAATTTAGGGTGTCAAATTAGGTTTATTTTAGGATCTTCTTTTATTTTACTTATCTATTTTTGTCTTCTTATCATCTCTATATAAAAAGGCTAATGGCGGATTGTAAGAGTTCAAGTCAAACTAAAATTGGGTTTCCCTATTTATTCTCCCTTCCTTTCTCTTTTCCCTAGATGCAGGTCTCTTCGAAAATCCTATGCTACAAGAACACTTCTACCATTTTCCTATCACCCTTTATATTTCCATGTCCTCTCACCCTCTACATTTCTTCGTCTTCCCTAAATTCTTTTCCACATAGAGTTCCCTCTTTGCATTAATCGCCGATGACATTATTTTGATCTCGCACTGTATCCAGTACAACAACAACAAAGCTTTTTCCCACAATTAAGTAGGGTCGGCTACATGGATTCTTCGCCTCCATTCAGATCTATCTTGGGTCAATCCCGGGCTTATATCCACAAAACAAAGATCCCTTCGTATGGTCTCTTTCCAACACTTCTTGGGCCGTCCCCGCCCTCTCTTAGCCGACTCAACATCCCAACGCTTGCATCTCCTAACTGGTGCATCAGCCGATCTTCTTTGCAAATGACCAAACCATCTTAAGCGGTTTTCTCGCATCTTATCCTCGATCGGAGCAACACCAACTTTCTTTCTGATTGCATCATTCCGAATCCGATCTTTACGTGTGTGTCCACATCCACCTTAGCATTTTCATTTCCGCTACAACCATTCGCTGCACATGTCTATGGTTCACAGGCCAACATTCAGATCCATAGAGCATAGTAGGTCTTACGGCTTCTTTGTAAAATTTTCCTTTAAATTTTAAAGGACTTTTCTTATCACAGAGAACAGCAGAGGCTCCTTTCCACTTTAGCCAGCCTGCATTTATTCTGTTAGTAACATCTCCATCAATTTCCCCATTACGTTGCAAAATAGAACCCAAGTATCTAAAAGAACCTCTCTTCTGAATGTTATCATCACCAATCTTCACCTCGATTCCTTCACCATTGCTTCCATCAAAGGTACACTCCATATATTCTGTCTTAGCCCTACTTATACGAAATCCTTTACTCTCCAACTCATGTCTCCAGACCTCAAGCTTCTCATTTACTCCATCTCTAGTCTCATTAATCAACACAATATCATCAGCAAATAACATACACCAAGGTAACTCATCCTGAATGTGACTTGTCAACTCGTCCATAATCAAAGTAAAAAGAAATGGACTCAAAGCTGAACCTTGATGTAAACCAATGTTGATGTCAAAATAGCCAGTCTTCTCATACGGGGTCCTTACACAAGATAAAGCCCTATCATACATGTTCTTTATAAGGTTAATGTATAGGACCGGCACTTGTCTCTTCTCCAAAACTCTCCACAATATCTCTCGTGGGACAGAATCAAAAGCCTTCTCCAAATCAATAAAGATCATATGGAGGTTCTTTCGTTTAGCTCTATAAATCTCCATTGTTCTCCTTAGCAAATGGATGGCTTCAATAGTTGAGCGACCTGGCATGAATCCGAATTGGTTTTCTTTTACGTTGGTAACTTGCCTCAACCTTCTTTCGATCACACGTTCCCAAATTTTCATAGTGTGACTCATCAACTTGATACCTCTGTAATTTGAACAATTTTGAATGTCCCCTTTATTCTTATAAAGAGGCACCACGATACTCCTCCTCCAATCTTCAGGCATTTTCTTGCTTTGCCAAATAACATTGAAAAGATTCGTAAGCCAAGTCAAACCACGCTCACCTAAACCTTTTCATACTTCTACAGGGATGTCATCTGATCATACACCTTTCCCAGGTCTCATGACCTTCAAAGCCTCCTCTACTTCCTTTCTTTGTATCCGTCTATAGCTTGCACGATTTAAGTAACTTTCACTACTAGCTAGATCACCCAAAGTAATCTCTCTATTTCCTTCCCCAATGAAAAGTTTATGGAAGTACTGTTCCCATCTAGTCTCTATATCTTTCTGAGTAACAAGCACGTGACCTTCCTCGTCCTTAATGCATCTCACTTGAGAAAGGTCTTTGATTTTTCTTTCTCTTGCTTTGGCCAACCTGAATATATCCTTCTGGTCCTCCTTAGAGTCGAGATTTTTATACAAAATCTCATAAACTTATGACTTAGCTTCGCTTACAGCCTTCTTTGCTTCCGTCTTTGCTATTTTGTAGTTTGTGACAGTTTCCTCTGTTCTATCCTTAGACTTAGCTTTAAAGCATGCTCTTTTAATTTTTAGCTTCTCTTGCACCCCTTCACTCCACCACCAAGCCTCTTTTTGACCCGGGGCTCCTCCCTTTGACTCTCCTAGCATCTCTTTGGCTACCTTTCGGATACAAGATGCTACTGCCTCCCACATCTCGTTTGCACTTTCGCTACAATCCCAAGATAAGTCTTCTAAAACCTTCTCCCTGAAGCTCGATTGCTTCAGTGGAAGATTCCACCATCTAGTTCTAGTGATCTTAGGAACCCTCATTTTCTTTACCATCCCTTTTATTTGCACATCCAAGACTAACAAGCGATGTTGGGTTGTCAAACTCTCTCCTGAGAATACTTTGCAGTCTTTACAATACAATCGATCTCTTCTCCTCAACATAAAGTAATCTATCTGTGTTCTAGTTGAGCTACTCTTATAAGTAATTAAATGCTCCTCCCTCTTCTTGAAGAGAGTGCTTGTTATGAAAAGATCATATGCCGTTACAAAATCCAGGATGGCTTTTCCCTCTTCATTTCTATCCCCAAAATCATGTCCTCCATGAATACTAGCATACCCTGAAGCATCTTTTCCCACATGTCCATTAAAATCTCCACCTATGCAAATCATCTCTCTTTGTGGGATTCCTTGTAAAATCTTATCTAGATCCTCCCAAAAAGCTTGTTTAGTCCTTTCATCTAAACCAATTTGCGGTGCATAAACTGAGATTATATTCAGAATTTCTTCTTCAAGCACCAATTTTAGCAATGTAGTCCGATCCCCAAATCTTTGCACGCCAACCACACAATCCTTCAAATCCTTATGAACAATCTCTCCAACACCGTTTCTACCCTTATCTTTACATGAATACCAAAGTTTAAAGCCTGTCTTCTCGATCTCCCTTGCATTCTCTCCAACTCATTTAGTCTCTTGAAGACATAGTATATGAATCTTCCTTCTTTTTTATTGTATCCACTATCTCCATCAATTTTCCAGTTAAAGTGCCAATATTCCAACTACTAATCCGCAACTTCCGTTGCAATCTCTTTTGGACTAACTTCTTTACTCGCACGCGTCCATTATGCGAGAACCCTTGTAAATTTTGGACTGCATCTGGGCGGTGATGCAGCGGAACTAGCTTAATTACCCGCATGCGTTCCTCATGCGAGAACCCTTGCACATTTTGAACTACATCCAGGCTGCGATGTAGCGGCCCTTGCCAATTTTTCATTGCATTCGGGTGATGCAACGCTTCGCAAGTAGGGAACGTCCCAACGAAATCTGTATGTTTGCTTAAATCCATGTTGAAAAGATCCGACTGTCATGAGGCAACTTCCTAAATAGTATTTTTTTTAAAATATTATTTTAAAAAAATTATTTAGGAAGTTGTCTCCGACTGTTTTACGCTGGCTGTCGGCTACCTAACGCAACCCTCCTCATTTACCCGGACTTGGGACCGGCCATGGCTGAGTTTCGCACTGTATCCAGTGTTTGAAAAAAAAATGTCATAGTTGGAAATCGTGTTGAATCACAATTTGTAAAAACCAGATTGGGAGTTCAGGTCGAATACATGGAGGTAATGTGTTTGGAATCTAGAGTTTAATTATGTTGCAAGAATTCATTTAAACATTTATTATTTAAACTTATGAAAAATCTAGGTCGCTGCTAATTATGAATTTATAACATGCAAGTAGGGATAAAGGCAAACACATCTAGAAGAAATGCAATAATGAGACTTCAGTTACTATAAAAAAGAATTTACTAACAAAGACCAATAAATAAAAGATGTTTTCCCGACGTCTGATCGTCGATCCGAAGGTGCCATCGTAGATTGGATCACAAAGACATTGCCGTGCTTGTATGCATTTTGTGCGAGCGCCTAAAAACATGCTTTTCGGGCATGAGGAGAAATCCACCCCATCGTATTAGGAACCACACCCTCTCACGAGGTGCGGCGTCTGTAACGTTCTAGGCCCTCAACCCGGTCTGTTAGTGGGGGTTCTATTAGCCTACACAACTTGTTGGGCTTGGGCACAACTAGGCCTCTTGACCACAACTCAAAATGCTTAAGCCCAAGTTGTCTAATAGTAACCCTTATTACTTACTTACAAGGTCTTAAAAGGCGTGAGGCGCTTTCCCAGTATTGCCTCGAGGCGTAAGCCTCACTCGTGAAAGAAAATTTTTCATAAAACATAATAATTAATCGTAATTACAATTTTCAAGTTCTAGAAATAAATAATTATGATTAAATACATTACTCCATGACATTTCAAGGGTAACATCATGGTTTAAACATCCAAGTTGTTATATAACACTCTTTTTTGGACTCTAAATCAGTAAGGAGTCAAGTAAATATGGATATGTAAGCACAATAATGAGTAACTCTCCGTAAAACTTAAATTTTTGAATAAAATGTAACTAAAAGGACTAGATGTAACACACCATTTTCAAAATTAGGTGAGATATGTGTGTCATTCAATTGAGAATGATAAGAGAGTAAGCAGTGAATCAATGATCACCTTTTACTTTACCATAAGGATTGAGGGATAAAATACTTGAATGTTGCATGTTAGACCATCTTTATTCATCATGCTTTGATGTGTATTAATTTAGTCTTGATTGAATAGAATAAAAGGTGAGACATGTTTACAAAAATATACTTAAATTTAGGTCAAAGTAGGGGACTTGCATCCAAACATTTTAATAAAGAAAGCATTTGTGCTTGATTCACACTAAAGAGTAGAGGCATTAGATTTAAGGACTCAAGACCCAATTTTTTTGTTCATGTTGATTTATAAAGAACATGCATAACAAAGTAAAAATAAGCTTAATATGATAATAAACTAAAAAAAATACATTTCAGTGAATCGTGAGCTTAAGGACTTGAAAATACTTGTCTACAAAAGATGAAAAGCTCACAATCAAAAAGAAAAGAAAAAATATTGTAGAAAAAAAATCAGCTCATATACGAGGCAGCGCCTCGAGGCACGCCTCATAAGCCTCGAGGCGCACGCCTCACTGAGGCTGCATGGGGCTATAGCCTTGAGGCATTTTCCCTTGAAAAACGCCTTGAGGCGTACGCCTCGACACCTCGAGGCACGTTTTTAAAAACAATGCTTACTTACAACTCACTCTCAGACTTTGAGTTTCCCGAATGTGAGACTATGTTTATGGTGCTATAATCTACGTTATTTGTCTATGCCAACGTCAACTAAAATATTACCAAAAATAAATGACTAATCAGAAGACATGCAAACTTGAACTAGAATGCTGACTTGAACATGAACTCCATGTCCACCCCTTTATGGAATGAACTGATGCGACATGAATTTTGAAATTAGGGCTAACTTAGTGTTTTGATTAACATAAATTGTCATACTTTATGTTTGCCTAATTAGAGTCTTACTAAAATTAGGCTTTGTCGTCCAATTTGAGCCATTTTTATTTTATTAAATAATGAGATCATCATTGATATTTACTTATTGACCCAAAATATAGCTGAATGGAGGCAAAAAATCCATATAGCCTACCATACTTAATTGTGTCAAAATGATTTGTTGTTGTATTAGGTTGAGTAATTTAGGCAGTAAAATTAGGGTTTGTTTAGGGTTTTATTTTATTTATCTAGTTTTGTAATCCCATCATCTTTATATAAGGAAGCTAATGGCTGGATTGTAAAACAGGTAATTAAATTAAAGTTTCTCCATTTATTCTCTCCACCTTTCTACTTCTCTCCCTCATGCAACTATGTGTTTCTCTTCTAAATTCCATGATACAAGCACTCCTCTATATTCTTCCTCTTACCCTCCATATTTCTTTCTCTTTCCTAAAATCTTCTTCCACATAAAATTACCTTTCTGCATTACCGGTCTTTGTGGTTTTAGTGTACGCAAGGATTACACTTATAAAGATAAGATCACAAACATTTTACTCTGGGAAAGTTTGCATGCTCAGAAGAGGGCCATGGGGAGCTTGATAAATATCGTGTGAGATCTTGTAACCTAAGATACGGAACTCATACTTGATGTACCACATTCTTAAAAAGTTCTTGGAATAGGAATGAGAGGTTTGTTGTTGTTGAATATAACAATGATCGGAATCACCTACTCAAAGTGAGGAGTGTTTGCATACATTGCGATTACAGAGAAGTATATCACTTACACAAGGAACTCATATAGATCTAGGCTTGGATGTTGGTATGCTTCCATACCAATTAGATGAAACTGCCAGAATCTTATATAGTTTATTAGAGGCTTCAATTTTAAAATATTTGTTTAAAGAAGTTTTAAAATAAGAGTTACGGAAATTCTCAAATAATTAAGAAGGATTTTTAAATAATTTATAAATAATATAGACGGTGAGAGCGGATGCAAGCTTTAGGATGTGAACCGACATCAACCCTAAGGGGAAGCTTTTGAGCCGGGAATGTTAGAGGTCAACGAGTTATCTAGGAGGAAACCTTAACCTGATAAGAAGTCAATCATGTTAGCTAATATGTTCCAAAGGATTATTTGATTTAGCTGGCAAGAGTGTCGGTGGTAGAGAAAATTTGGGATTTAAGAACTATATATGAAATAGACTTCCACATGAGATGGAGTGAGGTGAACTTGATTTTTTTAATGTGGTTCTTTCAGCGTCAATCAGTTGAAAATTCAATATTCCTTTATGCACTCTGGCTCGATTATGAGGATCAAGTTACAAATATTTTTTTTGCTTGATGTACGAATGATTATAGATTATATCTCTTCCAATGACGTGCGATTTGGCACCACATTCAAAAACATGTCAAGAAAATAGTTTGGTGTCTTTGTATGGTTTAATTTAACAACAACAACAAAGCCTTTTTCCACTTTCAGTAAGGTCAGCTATATGGATTTTTTGCCTCCATTCAGATCTATTTTGGGTCATTCTCGGACGGAGGTGCACTGTCCTTATGCTTCCCTCGTCTTTTTGCTTTGGCGGCGGACCCGGATATTCGGGTGGCTGCTTGCTGGGTGGACGGCAATTGGATGCCGGCTTTCCGTTCGAACTTCTCCGATCAGCGTCTGGAGGAGTTCCTGCTGCTGCTTGACACGCTGAGGGGGGCTGCCGGGCCCTCCATGGGGCGGGATCACTGGGTTTGGCGCGAGGGCTTTTTCTCCACGAGGAAGGCCTACTCGGCGATCTGCAGGCCCCCTCCCTCTCTTTCGACGGAACTGGTTAGAGACTGCAATTTCTTCTGGGGGCTGGGGCTACCGACGAGGATCGCTTTCTTCTTTTGGCTTTTCAGGAGGAGGAGATTGATGACACGGGACCGTTGCACTAGATTGCTCGGCACGGTCTCTGACAGATGTCTGCTGTGCGACGGGGGGATTACTATGGAGCATCTCTTTTTCTCCTGCCCTTCTGTGATTCCTGTTTGGGACGATCCTGGCCTAAACTGAGTGGGTAGGGCTGGCGTGGAAGATTACTGCAGGAGTTTGGTCGCGGCCAAGCATCGACCGAGGGGAGCTTCTGCGGCCACTTGCTTTAGTTTGGTCTATCTGGCTGGATAGGAACGGGGTGTTGTTTTCTAGTCATAGATTCTACAAGGAGAACATCTGTACCGGTGCTTTGGGTCTGTTACGCTCATGGCTCGCCTAGAGCGCTTTTTGTATTTCTTTCACTTTATTTAATTTTTATTTTATTTATGGGGTGAACACCTAAGAGTGTCTTCCCCTTTTTTGGCTTCAAAAAAACATTCGAAATCTCACATCTCCTCACCGGTACATCAATTGACCTCTATTGTATGATTTAATTTACGCAGTCAAATATTTATTTTATGTGCAACACTTGTATGATGAGTGCATTGATTCCTTCAAGTGGTTGTTAAAATATTCTTAAAAGCCCATACATAGAAAAAAACCCATTGATCATGCCCGTTGATCAGGATAAACCAATTTGCAGTGCCGTAATGATTGTTCTACCAAAAACCAACATAGGTTATGTAAATGGCATGTTTACACTGAATGCACGTGGTGGGAAATGATATTTACACCATACACGACCTCAGTCTTATTAACAATTTCTACTTGTTCTTCTAAAAAAACAATTTCTGCTTGTTACCATGACTAGGAAGACGAGTTTCATAAACATTGGACAAACTTGCTCATGAATCATGATTTGGTAAAGATATTTGGTTGTTAAAGCTTTATGATATGAATAATTGGTCCCCATATTTTATGAAGTACACATTTACAAAAAAAAACCCTACTCACGGAGTCATTGCTAAATACATGTTGTTGGGAAAAATCTCGAAAGATGTTTATTCCATGAACTGTAGGCTCTCTTACATAGAGGAGAGACCTATGGGTAAATTACATAAGATAGACAGAAGCCGTAAAATATTAGGAAAATAATATAGAAACATAAATATAACTCTACACTCCCTTTAAAGATAGAGCATAGATGTCAATTATACTCAGCTTGGATGCACATTTCTGAAAAGGGCCTTTGAGCAACACCTTAGTAAAGATGTCTGCGGTTTGATCCCCAGAGCTAACATGAGAGGCTGAGATAAAACCTTTTTGAATCATATCCCTTGTATAGTGACAGTCTACTTCAATATGTTTGGTTCTCTCATGGAATGCAGGATTGTTTGCAATGAACATCGCTGCCTGGTTATCGCATTGTAGCTGCATAGGAATAGGTACATCTATGTGTAAATATGCTAGAATTGTTCGGATCCACATCATTTCCGTAGTAGCTTGTGCCATAGCTCTATATTCAGATTCAACGCTGGACCTGGCAACTACAGTTTGCTTCTTACTCTTCCAGGAGACAAGAGAGTTACCTACAAAGACAACAAAACCTGAAGTGGACTTCCTATCCTTTGGACATCCTGCATAATCAACATCAGCACATGCAGAAACCGTGAGTGTTGTCTCTTTCCTGAATAATAATCCTGCACCTGTAGAAGACTTTAGGTACCTCAAGATCATATATACAATGTGTACCTGTCGGGGTTGTTCCATAAATTGACTCACTCAACTAACTGCAAATGAGATATCTGGCCTAGTTATAGTAACATAAAGGAGCTTCCCAACTATTTCTCTATATCTTATCCTGTCCACTTCCTCGGTATCATCATCATATAGCCTCATACTAGGGTCCATAGGGGTAGTAGCAGGTCGACATCCAATCATTCTGGTCTCAACCAACATATCTGTCACATACTTCTGTTGGGTCATTACAAGACCCTGCTGATTTCTGGCAAACTCCAAGCCCAAGAAATGCCGTAAAGTGCCAAGATCCATGGTAACAAACTGTTGGCCCAGAAATTCCTTGGCCTTATGTATCCCTTGCACGTCATCGCTTGTAACAAGTATGTCGCCAACATATACCATAATGGCTACCGTGCCTCTAGGTGTTCGCTATACAAACAATGAATGACCCGCATTTGACCTTTTAAACCCATGCTTCTCAATTAAGTCCGAGAGCTTCTGAAACCGTGCCCTAGGACTCTATTTAAGGCTATCTATTGCCTTATGAAGTCTACAAACCTGCTGATACCCCCCTCCCCCCGGCAGCAAAATCAGGAAGCTGTTGCATGTAGACTTCTTCCTGCAGATCTTCGTACAAAAAGGCATTTTTAACATCAAGCTGAAAGAGAGGTCAGTCACGTACCATAGCTACAGAAAGAGGAATTCGTAGAGTAGAACAACGAGCCACTGGAGAGAATGTGTCTAGGTAATCCATGTCATATTTTTGACTAAATCCACGAGCAACCAGTCTGGCTTTGTACTGATCCAGACTCCCATCTGCACTGTGTTTAACAGAAAACACCCACTTGCAACTGACGACAGAAAGCTCCATCAGGAGCAGCAACCAAGCTTCAGGTACCGCGTGACTATAGGGCTGCCATCTCTTCTTCCATAAGTAGTCGCCATCGGCTATCTTTCAACGCCTCTTGATTGTTCCGTGGAATGTCCACCACAACAGAGCAACTGCAAATTTCTTGAAATCTCCAGTCAAGCGATCAAAGGAGACCATAGATGCTAACGGATATGAGGCACAACTACACTTTTGCTTCCGAAGCGCAATAAGTACGTTCAGATCATCAATCTCCACGTTCGTCCCCTCTAAAGGACCATGCTCAAGCAGATCGCCAGACCCATCATTAGAAACTATATATTCAGGACGTACCTCATGCGTGCTAGATGATAAGCGGTGACCATGAGCAGAAGCAGGTCAACGGGTTTAGTAATGTGACAACTGTGGGACATGGATAGTGGGGGCAGAGGGAATAGGAGGAGGTGCGGGTGGTGGTGACGGTGGTGATGATGGTGGTGGTGGCATGTAGATTTCATCATTGTGGTTTGAATAAGTCAACCTATCACCTGTAGGAGAAAAGACCACAGACTCGAAAAAGATGACATCAACACTAACATAATACTTCCTGCGCATTGGATCATAACATCTACACCCTTTTTGTATCATGGAGTACCCGACAAAAACACACTTTCGCTCAAGGAGAGAGTTTGTCAAGACCTGGAGACAACTGGTGGACAAAGGCGACCGGACCAAACACGCGAGGAGTAAGCGAGAACAATTCTTTCTCAGGAAATGTAAGATAGAAATGAATTTTCTCACCCAAGACCGACGAGGGCATGCGATTAATAAGATAACATGCCGTAAGGACAACATCACCCCTAAAAGAGTGCGGAGCACGACTCTGTATGAGAAGGGTTTTGGTAACATCAAGCAAACGACGATGCTTTCTCTTTGCAACACCGTTTTCCTGGGAAGTATATGCACATGATGTTTAATGAATAATACCACGAGTTGAAAAATAATTGGAAAGAGTATGAGTAGATAACTCCAAAGCATTATCAGTTCTCACATATTTCACAGACAAAGAAAACACATTCTCCATTTCATTGATAAAGTTCTTGATAACATTTCCAGCTTCAGATTTATTCTTCAATAAAAAGACCCACGACAGACGAGAGAAATCATCGACATTAATGAGATAAAACCTGTGTCCCTGATGATCAGGAACACGACTGGGACCCCAAATATCCGTATGAAATAACTCAAAAATTGAGCCACTGCTCTGACTCTGACGACTAGGGAAGACATACCAATGGTGCTTTCCCAACTGACATGCCTTACACTGAAAGGATGAGTGAGGAGAAATCTGAGACAGAACACGACACATTTTCTGGAGCGGGAGATGACCAAAGTGCATGTGCCACATAAAGGGTGAAACAGGTCCAGCGGAATGGGAGGAAATGCCGGTGCTAAGGAGTTCGAACCAAGCGATAGAGACCACCCTGCTCACGGCCAGTACCAATCACCTCGCCTGTATGGATATCCTGAAATACAAGAGATGATGGGTCAAAAATAGCTCGACAATTTAGATCCTTCGTAATCTGACTAATAGATAACAAATTCATAGGAAACTCAGGTGCATACAACACATTCTGCAAATGCATGGATGGTGTCAAGCTAATCTCCCCCTATCCAGTAATGGGAGAATGAGTCCCATCTGCTATAACCATAGTCCGTTCTGGAGGGACCTGTCTGTATGCTGCAAGTTGACCTCTGTCTCCAAACAAGTGATGTGTAGCACCAGAGTCCACAATCCATTCAACAACGTCAGATCCACTACAACTAGTAAATGCATAAGTACTACCTGAGGTACTAGAAGATGCTGAAGCAACGACATCTAAGTGATTTCTCGAGCCAATGGGGAAGCAATGGGATTATCGGGAGGTATAATTCCCTCAATCGTGCCACACGGTCATCAAATCTCTGATCTAAGGCTGCAACAGCCGAGGGCTCAATCTGCTCAGCTACTCGAGCCGAAGCGGGAAAGCCATGCTTGGAATAGCATGTCTCCTCTGTATGTTCAGGCCGACGACATTAATTACAGGGCTGATGAGTACGACCACTACTGCCACAAGGTCCACGTCTGTGAAACTGGGAAGGGCCTCCTCTACCTCGAGAGGCAACCATCGCTGAAGAAGTCTGACTTGATGCAGAAGATGGGACAATGATCCTACTGAGTCGTCTGAATGCCTCCATAGGAGGGATGGTAGCATCCGCTAGGATCTGTGCCTCATATTTAGGATCTAGCGCTGCAAAAAAGACACCAACTATAATAGCATTTCGATATGTCTTTTGTTGCTCAGGAGTAGCTGTGAGGGGCATAAAACTGTGGAGCTTCTCAAACATCCCACACATGGATGTATACAGAGAATGTAGTGGCTGTCCATTCTGCTTGATGGTGAAGATATCATGTTGTAACTGAAGTATCTTTGTCTCATTCCTTGCTTGGGAATAAGTTGCTGCGAGGATATCCCACACTGTTTTGGTGGTGGGCTGATGTAGCACATCGTTGGCGATCTCAATCGCTGAAGTACCAGACGACCAGACTTTCGCATACACATCATTCGCCTCCTACGAGGCGTTAACCTCGGTCTTTTCCACTGGCTCCTCTTCGGTAAGAATATGTTCTTACCATTAGACTTCACGAGGCTCATGAACTGCATAGCCCATACCTCGTAGTTGGTCCCATCCATCTTGACTATAGGCGTTGGACCTCTGAAGGCGCCTGTAGCGAGTACATCAACCTTTTGTTCTGACATATTGCCGGGATAGGGGTACTAGGGTTATGTAGACCAAATAGACATGTATCTACACAAACATGCATGGATTTGAATGCATATGTAGAATTCTGCACTCAAATCCATTAACTCAATCGAAGGCTGGCGACGGGACAGAACGAAGGTAGCCGACGGGTACTAAGGCCGCTGGCCAATGAGTTTGTAGGCCGCTGGGGTCACAGGGGGCCGGAGAGCTGCAGATCGTAGAGCAACAGGGAGCCGTTGTGCCGCAGGAAGCCGCTGGAGCAGTTGGGGCCGCTGGGCTGCTGAAACCATAGATGCGGTAGAAGCCGCAGGAGCGGTTGAGGCCATTGGAGGAGCCGCACAGAGGGGCCAAAGGGGCGGCGACGGTAGGCTGCCCGGATGAGCGACAACCCCAGAGAGGGAGAGGGATGGCGGGTGGGGTAGGGTTAGGTTTAGGTTTCGAGAGTTCCGGTCTAGGACCGCCGCTCTGATACCATATTGGGAAAAATATCGAAAGATGTTTATTCCATGAACCCTAGGCTCTCTTATATAGAGGAGAGACCTATGAGTAAATTACGTAAGATAGACATAAGACGTGAAATATTAGGAAAACAATATAGAAACATAAATATAACTCTACACATGAGGAACCTGCTTACCTGGAGGGGACTACGGGAGCGACTGCGAAGGAGGTGGCGGTGGAGAGGAATGGAGCGCTGGTGGAGAGCGAGGGGGACTACGGGAGCGACTGCGAAGGGGGTGGCAGGGGTGCATGGAGAGGCGGCGCATGAGGGGGTAGTCGGTGCGCGTGTCTCGGTGGGCGCTGGGGGCGGGTGCTGCGGTGGGGGGGGGTGCACAGAAGGGGAAGGAGGCGGTGCGTTGGGGAGGCGGGAGTCCTCGGGGCGAAGGGGGTGGCGTAGTGCGTGGGGAAGATACCGAGCAAGTTGGTGAGGGGGATGGAGGGTGGGTGCAGGTGTCCCACAAGAAACCGGAGAAGAGGTGCTTCCGGTGCGGGCGTCGAGGGCATGTGGCGTCGTTTTGTGATGTTCCCCCGAGGTGCTTTGCATGCGGGAGGGTGGGCCACCGTAAGGCCTCTTGTTGGTTTCGTTCTGGGGATGATCGGGCTTCACCTTCGGCTCGTGTTGATGCGGGCAGTACTGGTGGGTTGGCGACAGGTGGGCCCTTCGACGGGCGAGGTTTGCGGTCTTTCACGCATGTGGTGACGGGAAGCTCGTCTGATGCAAACGTCGAGGTGGCCTCGAGGGTGGCGGGAAATTCCAACCTACCGGATTTCTTGGCGGAGAGGCCGACACTTACCGCTGTTAAGCAGACAAAAGATTACGGGAGGGGTGTAAACAATCTGGCGGTGTTTGGGATCGCCCTGCGGAAATGCATCTCGGTGGACACGGTGAGGGACCATCTGCATGGGTTCCTGGGGCCAGAGTTCACAGGGGACGTTGTGGCTATTGATGCTAAGCGCTTGTGCCCGTGGCCTTTCGCCGGAGCAGCAGAATCAGCTACTTAGAAATGATGCGATGAATAACATAATTTGGAGAGTTTTGCGCTTTGCGGACGGGGCGTGTTCATACATTGAGGTCTGCGTGGCGGAGGTTCGTGGAGTGCCCTTTCTCTCCAGGTCGGTCCACTGCCTTAGCCGGCCTCTCCGGCGGTGGGGAGAGGTGCTCGCGGTTGTCGATGATGGGTTGGCGCCGGGCTCTGCATGGGACATCACTCGGGTCCTGATGGAGTGCAATAGGGGCTTCCTCGATGATGCAGTTGGCCGGGTTTTCTCCGAGGCGTTGGAGATTGGATGCTTCCGTTGTAGGGTGGAGTTGACGATTATCGAGCCACCACCTTCGCCGAAGTTGCCGCGGAGGATCGGAGTCATATCGTCGGACGTTCCGAGGGTGGTGGATGTCGCCTCGTCTTCCGGGCGCCAGGTGGCCATGCATGGGGACACATCGCATGGCTCGTCTCGCGGAAATGATTTCGCACGTCCTTTCGAGTCCTCCCCTCGGATGCTGTGCATGATATCTTCAAGGGGCAGTTTGTCTGCTGAGGTGGCTCCTGAAGTCCCTTCGCCTCGTCACTTCTGGGATCGGGCTCCGGAGTCCGATGTTCGGGTTCCGCATACGGATCCTTTAAAGGGTCGGGCGATCTTGGGTGCCAATTGCAGCATCTCTTTCGGATCCGGAGCGGAGGGGCGGTCGGACCACACTCCTTTCCTCCTCCCCTTCTCTGCTGTGGCCTTCACGACCCATTTGACTGGCGTGGCTCTCTCTTCAGGGCTTTCGGTTGGCACTTCGATGGGGCCTGGCTTCTCTTGGGCTTCCCCCGGTGTTGAGGATTGGTTTCGTAGCAGCTCCCCGGCGCCCGTATTGGAGGGCCCTTCCTCCACCACCTCAGGTCCTGTTTCTACCTCAGATTCTGCTGTGACGCTCCTGGAGGTGGAGGGTGTTGGAGCTACGGAAGGGTTGTCAGAGAAGAGATCGGGGAAGAGATACAGGAGGAGGAATAGGGCTCGGATGGTGGTCCCGGAGCCTCAGACTTGCTCGACTCTTAAGGATGCTGTTGCGGCGGCCTCAGGTGTGGTCCGGTTTGGGGGGCACCGGGATGGTTCCTTATGAAGGTTCTTACTTGGAATGTTCGGGGATTGGGGGAGGCAGACAAGAGGAGAATTATGGGGTCGCGATTCACAGAATGGGGTTGTGATGTTGTCATGCTGCAAGAAACGAAGCTGCAAGGGGTTAATGATACTCTTTGGCGGTCGTTTGGTGCGGGAGGAGTGGATGAGGTCAGGACTCTTGATGCGGAGGGTGCGGCGGGTGGACTACTTATCGCATGGAGGTCTGCGACTTTCGTCATGGATTCCTTGCTCAGGGGGAGGCATGTACTTTCCGTTCTTTTGGTGCGTGTGGGCTCTGCATTGCCTATTGCTTTTTCGTGTATCTACGGGCCTTGCTGCCATGTCAAAAGAAAAGAACCGTGGGAGGATCTGCGGAGGCGAGTCGGTTGTTCGAGGGGATCCCGTGGCTTCTTGGGGGTGATTTCAATATGACTCTTCGTACTTCGGATAGGCCACAGTCCAGGGAGGTCAAGACCCGGGCTCGTTGGATTTTGCTGACGTTGTAGATTCTTTGGCGCTCGAAAATTTGGTTGCGGGGGATATCGCTTACACGTGGAGGAATTCCAACTCCCGCTTCCGTATTGATAGGTTCCTGGCATCCACTGAACTTCTTGATTGCTTCCCTCTTTGTGCTGTTTCTGCTAGGCCTCGGAGTTTGTCTGATCACTCTTCGATTTTGTTGGATTCTGGTGATGCGCCCACGATGAGGGGTTTCTTTAGATACGAGAGATGCTGGCTTCTGGAGGACAACTTCAGGGATTTGGTGATTTCTCATTGGTCCCAGGTACAGGTTGAGGGCTCCGGGTGTCGAAGTTTGCTCACAAGCTCAATTCTTTGCGCAAGAGGCTGTCTTCGTTCAAGAGGGATTCTAGGGCGGCGAGGATTGCCGCCATGACGGAGGCGGAGGGGGTGATCAGCAAACTTGACGCCGTGGAAAGTGTTAGGGAGCTTCTACTGGAGGAATTGGCTATGTGCTCTCTCGCGCTGAAGCGGATCGCGGCTGAAGATCAAAAACGTGTAACCGAGTGGCGTCAGAGATCGAGGACAACCTGGCCGAAAGAAGGGGATGCCAATACGGCGTTCTTCCATCGTATTGCTAGCGAAATGCGGCGCTCCAACGCTTTGCGTTCCATCACGATTAATGACGTCCGTGTTGAGGGGGACAGGGAGACGGGGAGTGCAATCGTCGCCCACTTCAAGGAGTTCTCGGTGAGGTGCATCCCTAGGGTTTGGCGTTGGTCGGGGGTTGGGGCGGCGCCACTCTCGCCCACGTTGTTTGAGGGCCTCACACGGGCGATTTCGTTGGAGGAGGTTAAGGCGGCTGTTTGGGACTTGAACGTGGATGGGTCTCCGGGTCCTGATGGCTTCCCGGTGGATTTCTATCGGGACTTTTGGGAGCTGGTTCGCGAGGAATTGCTGGAGGTTGTTCTGGAGTTCTGTGATGGCAATGCGGGCTTCGATCGGATTAATAAGGCTATCATTGTGCTTCTTCCTAAGTCCTCCTCGGCGGAGAGAATTGAAGACTACCGTCCCATCGCAATTTCCAATGCCCTTTACCTTATCGTGGCTAAAGTGCTTGCCTTACGGCTTGCTCGGGTCCTCGACTCCATCACTTCCCCGTTGCAGTCGGCTTTCATTCAGGGAAGACAGATTGCGGATTGCCTTACCCTCGCCTTCGAGCTGGTTGCGGATTGGAGGAAGGAGGGAAGGCATGAAGTACTGTGGAAAGTTGACTTCACAAAAGCATATGATTGCCTTGACTGGAAATTCTTGTGGTCAGTTTTGCGGAGGAGAGGGTTCCCGGAGGTGTGGATCTCTTGGATGCGTCGCTGTTTGACCACGACTTCTTTCTCGATCATGATTAATGGCCGCCAGGAGGGTGGTTTCTTCCAGCCAAGAAGGGGGGTCCGCCAGGGCTACCCCCTAGCCCCACTTCTTTTTGTCTTACCCGCGGATGTACTTGCTCGCATGGCTGGTCGTGTTGTTGAGTGCGGGCTCTCGGCTGCGTACTCCAAGGGTGGGCTGAGCGCGCCCTTGCTTCAATTTGCTGATGACACCATCTTTTTTATTGAGGGGGGCCTTGCGGAGGTCTCGGGGATGTCGTCGACCCTAGACTTATTTAGCGAGCTTTTGGGCCTATACAAAAATGTCAACAAGTCGAAGGTGGTCCCCTTTGGCCTTTCGGAGGAGGAGGCGGAAGCATGCGGTCGTGTCCTGGGGTCTCATCTTGGGGCCTTGCTTATTGAGTACCTGGGGATGCCTTTGGTTGTGGGCAGAGTTAGGCTGAGGGATTGGCTCGTGGTCGTCGAGAAGGTAGAGAAGAGGCTGGCCGGGTGGAAGTCGGCCATCCTTTCTAACGGAGGACGCCTCGTCCTCCTCAAGGCGGTGCTCTCCTCTATCCCGGTGTATTTCTTGTCTAACCGTCGGTTACCGTTGGGGATTCGCAATCGCCTCGAAAAACTCATGCAGAGATTTTTGTGGGGCAAAAATAGGGAGGTGTCTGGAGGGATGCAGTTGGTGCAGTGGGATGAAATAACACGGTGCAAGGGCGAAGGAGGTTTGGGCGTGCGGAGATTGGAGCTTGTCAATGAGGCCTTCCTTCTTAAATGGGCCAACAAGATTTGGAGCCCAGGTGAAGACTTGTATTCCAAGATCCTGCGCGACATTCACGGTGCTAGCGGGGCACCTCCTTCGCCGTCTGATTTGGTGGGATCTCAGACGCCCTTCTGGAGAGGGGTGATGGAGGTCTTCTCGAGAAATATAGCGTTGTTTGTGCATGTGCTGGGTAATGGATGTTCTTTCAGGTTTTGGACGGATGATTGGACAGGGGGGGCATTGAGCTCACGATTCCCTCGCCTGTTCGCGTTGGCTGTTGATAAGGATGCCTGCGTCGCCTCTTGCTGGTCGGATGGTGGTTGGTTCCCGCCCTTCCTTGCCAACTTCTCTGATCACAGGCTCGAGGATTTCCTTGGCCTTCTGGACGCCATCAGGGATGCCGAGCGTCCTTCGGACGGGAGGGATCATTGGGCCTGGCGGAGGGGCCCATTCTCAACGAGAAAGGCGTATGGGGCAATTTGTAGGCCCCCACCGGTGCGTTCGGAGATCTTGATACGTGATTGCGGTTTTTTTTTTGGGGTCTGAGGCCCCCCGAACGAGTAGGCTTTTTCCTGTGGCTCTTCCGTAGGCAGAGGTTGATGACGAGAGATCGATGCGCGAGGTTGCTTGGTAATATCTCCGATAGGTGCGTCTTATGCGAAAGTGCAGTGGAATCCATTGAGCATCTATTCTTCGCGTGCCCTAAGGTCATTAGGGTTTGGGAGGAAGCGGATGTGGTTTGGGCATGCACTTCAGATTTGGCATTCTTCTGTGACTCGTTGGTGGCTAACAGACATAGGGAAAGGAGGGAGCTCCTATGGCCAGTGGCGAGCTTGTGGGCGATCTGGCTGGGCAGGAACGCGACTCTTTTCTCGGGGCAGCGTTTCTACAAGGAGAACATCGTCTTACACTGTGAGAGATTGGTCGGTGATTGGGTGTTGGTTTAGTTCCCTGTTTGGCATCTTTTTCTTTACCTTTGTAAACCGCCTGTTTACTTCGCTGTTTTTTTAATGAATTGGAGCGAACACCGCTGAGTGTCTCCCCCTTTTTTTTTGGGGCTTCAAAAAAAAAATACTCTACACATGTCAACATAGGTAATAGAGTGTTTGCAGAGGTAAGGGGCATATCTTCAGTGGTAAAGAAGCGTAGACCATGGTAAAATTCTGCTGTTGATGGTAACAAAGTTTTTGGATCATATAAGTTGATATCAAGCCCGGGCAATATACGTTATTTTGTGGTAAAATCATGTATTTAGTGATTATGATTTTAATCACATCTTTAATTCCATCGTATCAGTATCTAACCTTCGTTTTATCAATCATAGTTTTGAGCTATCTCATATAACTGCAATGGAATGCAAGGTTTCATTCAAGTAGAAACAGCGAGAAGCAACATGACAGAATGCTTGGCAATCGATCTGTTCAGTTGTAAGTTGTATCTTCATGGAACTCCTTTTTTGCATATGCATTCGTCATGTTGCTTCTCACTGGTGTATCTTCATGGAACTCCTTTTTGCATATGCACCAGATCAATTGACGGAATGCTAGTGTATCTCCATGGAAATGCTAGTGTATCTCCATGGAACTCCTTTTTGCATATGCACCAGATTTCACAAATCATGGTTACATTCCTAGTCAAGTTTTTTTACGGACTTATTTCCATGTTCAACATTTCAAAACTTGGCAGCCATTGAGAGGTTCAACTGTTCCTGGTGTCTCCTGAACCGCCTCTATATTTATAGTTTATACCAGACATTTGTTTCCTACTCCATGTTGTTCATCAGCGCGATATATTTTTAGCTAAATTAGGTTGCAATCATGGTTTGAAAAAACACGCGCACGAGGTGGCCCGGAATCGCCTCAGAACAGCCCGCCTCAGCAAGGCTCTGAGAGGCAACCGCCTCAGTTGGTCGAGGCGTTCGAGGCAGAGGCGAGGTGGTCCTTGATGTGTTTTTTATTTTCAAAGTATTTTTTTATATAAACCATTTGTCCTATTGGCAATTTCAGATGTTTATAAAGGTACACTTTGTTTAATATATAATTATACAAGATGAATGCTTAAATTTGACCGCTTACATGTTCATATTTACCATTAAACAATGTTCAGGAAGGCGCTATACGGTATTCAGTCGGAGGGGTTACTGCATAGAGAGTATGTGGTATGCGGGAGAGTATGCGGGTAGTATGCTATTTTATGCGGTTTGATAATTTTATTAGTAAAAATATAAATAAAAATTTAATATTATGTTAATATCCTCAACTAGGAGAGTATGCGAGGAGTATGCAGTTTTATGCGGGAGAGTATGCGGTATGCGTTTTTATGCGGATAATAAAAAATTGTTTATGAGAAAAGCAACTGAGTAGGCGGCCGCATAGGGGTATACTCGGCTGAGTATGCGGGTCAACCCGCATACATGGTCGTTTCACCATACTCGGAGCGGTAAGGCTACCGAGTACGAGTATGCGGCCGAGTATGCGGTTTACTCGACCGCTTTCCTGAACACTGCCATTAAACATGTCCAGTTATTCAATAAAATCTTACCATTATACCCTTAAACATACAAATCCCCAAATATTATAGAAAACATTACCTGTAAACTTATTTTTAAGGAGTGGTGTTATATAATAAGCTATGTAATATACGGAGAAGAACAAACATATCCATGTACCATAATAGAAATAAAATCATTACTAAAAAAAATCCATCAGGGGCGTTGCCCCCACACCCCTGCAGGCAGGGGAGCGCACCTGCTCGCCCTAGACCCTCCCTCAGGTTCGCTGACGGGGCAAAGAGATCCCCGTCTTCTTGGGGTATGGTACGACAGAGGGGGTGCATGCGACAGTTCTTCAACACGGGTTAGATGGTTAGAATTGAGGGGGATATCAAACAAACTCATTCTTTGATTGGATGCAAAATTTAGTAAAAAGGCATATACAATTATATATCTTTTCTTTTCAGTGTTCCTATCTCTATAATTTCATCATATGTTATAGTGATATATTTATAATTTCATTAGTATATATTTTATTGTATTTTAAGTATTTATCCTTATAAATTGAGGTTTACGCCTCGACCGTCTCGAGGCTACGCCTTGCCTCGATTACACGGAAACCGTCTCGTTTCATTTTTAGTTTTTTTAAACCTTGGTTACTGTTGGGAAAATAAAAGAACTTGTTTATTCCATCAGCCCTAGGCTTTCTTATATAGGAGAGTAGCCTATGGGTAAATTACATAAAGACTACGTCAGGAACGGAAAATAACAAAAGAGTACATAAGTAGATAATATATGTTTACACTCCCCCTCAAGATGGAGCATAGATATCAATCATGCTCAGCTTGGACGCACACTTCTGAAACGGGCCTCGTAGTAATGCCTTGGTAAAAATATCTGCAGTTTGATTCTCTGAACTAACATGGGATGTAGCAATGAATCCCTTCTGGATCATGTCACGTATAAAGTGACAGTCAACTTCAATGTGCTTGGTTCGTTCATGGAATGCTGGATTGTTTGCAATGAACAAAGCCGCCTGATTGTCACATTCTAAAGCCATAGGAAGTGGGACTTCTATATATAAATCTGTAAGCACAACCTTTACCCACATCATTTCTGTGCTAACCTGGGCCATAGCCTATATTCAGATTCAACACTAGACCTTGCTACCACAATTTGTTTCTTGCTCCTCCATGAGATTAGGGAATCTCCAACATATACATCAAACCCAGAGGTAGACTTCCTGTCCTTGGGACACCCTGCATAATCTGCATCTGCACAGGCTGAGATAGAGATCACCTTGCCTTTTTTGAACAGCAAACCCGTACCTGGAGATGACTTGAGGTACCTGAGTATCATATGTATGGCATCCATGTGAACCTGACGTGGTTGCTCCATGAACTGGCTCACTCGACTCACAACAAAGGATATATCGGGCCTAGTGATAGTGACATACAGAAGTTTGCCCACCAGTTCTCTGTATCTTCTCCTATCCATCTCCTCTGTATCATCATCATATAGCTTCATACTAGGGTCCATTGGTGTGGTAGCAGGTCGGCAACCAAGCATTCCTGTTTCACTCAACAGGTCAGTGACATATTTTCTCTGAGACATTACCAACCTATACGGATTTCTGGCGAACTCTAGTCCTAGAAAATATCTAAGAACTCCAAGGTCCTTGGTAACAAATTCGCAACCCAGCATTTCTTTCGCCTCCTTTATTCCTTGTACATCATCACCTGTAATTAAGATGTCATCTACATAAACCATGATTGCAATAATACCTCTGGAAGTCTTTTGTACAAACAAGTAATGATCAGCATTAGAACATTTGTATCCCTGTTTTTCAAAGAGGTCTGAGAGCTTCTGAAACCACGTTCTGGGGCTCTGCTTAAGGCCATAGATAGCCTTATAAAGTCTGCACACCTTGGAACACTCCCCCTCAACAGCAAAACCAGGTGACTGTTGCATGTAGACTTCCTCCTGTAAGTCACCATATAAGAATGCATTTTTCACATCCAATTGATATAGCGGCCACTCACGAGTAACCGCAACTGACAGCAAGATCCGTAGAGTGGAATGGCGGGCTACTGGTGAGAATGTATCAAGATAGTCCACCCCGTATGTCTGTGTAAAGCCACGAGCAACAAGATGAGCCTTGCATCTGTCAATACTGCCATCTGCATTCTGCTTGACTGTAAATACCCACTTGCAGCTCACTGGTGACACATCTGCAGGTATAGGAACCGGACTCCAAGTTCCTCTAGACTGAAGTGTTGTCATTTCTTCCTCCATTGCTAGACGCCACCTACTATCCTTCAGAGCTGGTAATTCCGTGGAATATCTACAGCTGACAATGCGACTACAAAGTTCCTGAAATCTCCAGTCAGACGTTCAAATGACACAGAAGCTGCTAAAGGATATGAAGCGCAGCTCCGCTCCGACTTTCGTATAGCAATAGGAACATCTAAATCAGCTGTGTCCTCGTCTGTCCTCTGTAACACATACTGCTCGGAAACATCATCAGATCCATCAATAGTAATATCTTCAGAACATACCTTAGGCGAGCTAGGTGATGAGCAATGACCATGAGCTGAAGCAGGCCTGCGGGTATAATGAAATGGTAGTGGTGAAACATGTATAGTAATAGGAGGTGCAGATGATGGTAACAGTTCTGGTGGTAGTGGTGGTGGTGATGGTGGTGATGGTGGTGACACGTAAATGGCATCAGTATTAGCTGGAGGTATCAACTGATCACCTGATGCTGAAAAGTGCATAACAGATTCAAAAAATGTAACATCTACACTAACGAGATACTGCCTGCGCAATGGATCATAGCACTTGTACCCCTTTTGAGTTCTGGAGTACCCAACGAACACACACTTGACAACCCTAGGAGAGAGCTGGTCAGTACCAGGAGACAACTGGTGGACAAAGGCAACCGAACCAAACACACGAGTAGTAAGGGAAAATAGATCTTTTTCAGGGAAGATAAATGAGAAAGGAATCTTTCCACCTAGAACAGATGACGATATACGATTGATTAGGTAACATGCTGTAAGAACATCGTCACCCCAGTAAGAATGAGGAGCTTGACTCTGTATAAGGAGTGACCTGGTGACATCTAGTAAGTGGCGATGTTTCCTTTCAGCGATCCCATTCTGTTGGGAGGTATATGCACAAGATGTCTGATGGATAATCCCTTGGGATGAGAAATAACTGGCTAGGACATGAGTACACAATTCCAGGGCATTATCACTTCTCATAATTTTAACAGATGTGGAAAAAACATTACGAATCTCATTAAGAAAATTGATAATAATATTCCCTGCTTCAGATTTATTCTTTAATAAAAACACCCATGACACACGAGAGAAGTCATCCACAATAACTATATAAAACCTGTGCCCCTGATGATCAGGAAAACGACTTGGACCCCAGATATCAATGTGAAATAACTCAAACTTGGAGGTACTACTCCGACACCGACGACTGGGAAATGTAGACCGATGATGCTTTCCCAACTGACACGCCTCACATTGGATAGATGTGTGAGGCAAAACCTGGGGTAACACACGACGCAGCTTCTGAAGCGGTAGATGTCCAAAGCGCAAATGCCATAGCAGAGGGGAGACGGGTCCAGTAGGTAGAGATGAGGTTCCAACAAAAGAAGTCTGACTGAGGCGATAGAGGCCTCCTTGCTCATAGCCACGCCCAATCACGTTGCCCGTAAGGATGTCCTGAAAAACAAGACGATGGATCAAAAATCGCCCGACACTGTAAATCCTTTGTAATTTGGCTGATAGATAATAAATTCATTGAAAAATCAGGTGCATGTAACACATTCTTGAGCTGCATAGATGATGTCAGTCTAATCTCCCCCTGACCAGTAATCGGGGAATGTGAGCCATTAGCAATGACCACAGTTCGACCTGGAGGGATCTGTCTGTATCCTGTAAGTAGACTTTGATCGCCACATAGATGATGTGTGGCGCTAGAATCCATAATCCATGCTAAAGTATCTGATCCACTACTAGTAAATGCATGTGTGCTACCTGATTCATTGGTAGATGCAGAGGCGGATGCAGCAGCATCAGACTGGTTCTTAGTAGTGGGTACTGGGCCAGATGGAGGAATAATGCCCCTTAGACGGACAATAAGATCATCAAAGCGCTGATCCAAAGAGGCAGCAGATGAAGGCTCTATCTGCTCAGCGACTCATGCAGATGCAAGAAATCCATGCTTAGAGTAGCATGTGTCTTCAGTATGTCCGGTGCGATGGCAGTAGGTACACGTTGGCCGAATACAGACTCTTCTACCACGAGGGCCACGACCACGGGTATGATGGTGACCTCCACGACCTCTGTTGGCAGCCATGGCTGAAGCAGTCTGATTCGTAACCGTAGAGGGAACAGTGATCCGGCTCAATCTGTGAAAGGCTTCCTCCATAGGAGGAATAGTAAAGTCTGCCAAGATCTGAGACCGTGCTACCTCATACTCAGGATCAAGGGCAACGAGAAAAACTCCTACCATAGTAGCATTTCGGTAGGTCTTCTGTTGCTCTGGTGTGGCTGTCAGGGGCATGAAGCTATACAGCTTCTCGAACATCCCTCGTAGAGATGTGTACAATGAGTGTAGAGGACGTCCATTCTGCTTGATAGTGAATATGTCATGCTGGAGTTGCAGAATCTTTGTCTCATTCTTCGCTTGAGAATATGTGGCGGCCAGAATATCCCACATATCTTTGGCTGTGGGCTGATGAAGAATGTCATTGGCAATCTCGATTGCCAGAGTTCCAGATAGCCATACTTTGGCATATGCATCATCTGCCTCCCACGAGGCATTAACTCCAGTCTTCTCAACAGGCTCTTCTTTAGTAAGAATGTGTTTCTTACCGGTTGACTTCATCATACTCATGAACTGCATTGCCCACAGTTCATAGTTCGAACCATCGATCTTCACAATCGGCGCTGGACCTCGGAAGGCGCCTACAGATGGGATATCTGCCTTGCTTTCATAGACTTCAAGCAACCAAACCCATTCCTTTGGAGGGGTGCGCGCTAGAAGTACGTGCAGTGCTGGTTCACGGCTCAAGGGCGCTCAGAGACAGTAGGCGAGTGCGCAAGACAGGAGGCACACCGTGCACGCGAGGCAGAAGGCGTGCAGGCTGGCGCACGTAAGTCGCGCACAGGGCACGCGTAGAAGGCGTGCAGGGGGGGCGCGAGAGGGCGCACAACGCACGAGGGTGCACAGGCGAGCGCGCTGGATATACGCGAGGAGCGCGCTGGAGATGGGCGCGGGACGCAGGAGGCGCAGGCGTAGGCACGGGGCGCAGGAGGCGCTGGAGATGCGCGAGATGCGCGCTGGAGATGCGTGCGGGAGGCCGAGGCGCACAGCCGGCGGCGCGCGGGAGGCCGAGGCGCACAGCCAGCAGCGCGCGGAGAGAGAGGGAGGCTCGGCGGTGGGGCTAGGGTTAGGGTTTCAAGAACTCCGGTCTAGGACCGTCGCTCTGATACCATGTTGGGAAAATAAAAGAACTTGTTTATTTCATCAGCCCTAGGCTCTCTTATATAGGAGAGTAGCCTATGGGTAAATTACATAAAGAGTACGGCAGGAACGGAAAATAACAAAAGAGTACATAAGTAGATAATATATGTTTACAGTTACAATTAATCTTTTACAGCCTCTTGACAAAAAAAATGTCACATTGTTCTCCTGCGAGGTTACAAAACAGTCTTTAAGAGGTCCCTGCAACTGCTAGTCTATCACCATGGTGGCAGTGCTGCAGTGATGGTCTGCTGCTAAAATCTTGCTTGCAGTAATTTATGAGCCTAGCAATAGCATTGTAGCAATCAAGAGATGGAAACATCTAGTCATTGGGTTCTGTGTCTGCATGCCCACTTTCTTTTTTCCTTGCAAAAAAATGGAGCCAACAGGACGTGCCATCCTCTTGCATTGCCTTTTCTTAATGATTCCAACTTTATGCTCTCAACATCTACATATGATTGCCAAGGTTGCGAAAATTGATATATGGTAGGTACTAAGCACACATCAAGGTACTGAGATGCAAGGTTGCAGAAGTCGGCAGTCGGTACTCGGTCGGCAGGGTCACTGACTAAGGATTAATCGGCAGTCAGGAGAGTAATCGGATTTAGTCGGGCATTAGTCGGTTTTGAATTTTTAATTATTTTAAATATATAAATCAAGTTTTATAACATATACTCTCATTTATATTCATATATTTAGTAGTTTTAATATTTTTGAATTTTCTTATAATTTTTATTTAACATTTTTAGTGTTTTTTGTTTTTATATTTTGTTATGTTGAGAGACTATGATTTGGCATCACAACTTCTTATTGCGGTTCTAGTTTCCTGAATGATATCATATCCAAGATAACATACACGTTCTTTGTTCTTAGACTAGGAAAATCTGATGCACATTCTGCCTCTAAGCTCTCAAATCCCCTCATCAATCTCAGCAAATCTCACCACTAGTTTCATTCAGACGTCCTGTCTTTCTCAGTAGTTCAAGAGCACTGTTTATGTCAGTAACCCGATTTCCTTGATCACCATTCCACAAGATAAAACTCTTCCCTATAATCATTATAAGCTTTTTTCGATAGCGGATTGATCTGAGTCATTTCTTGGTCTTTCACCTGGAATTATGTATATAAATAAGAAAAATGTTTCTACATATTTATCAGTTTCTTTTGAGCAAATTTTTGCCTAACACACAATCTCCACTTGAGCTACCACTCAGTTTCTCCCTTAATAAAGATGATTATAACTGCTAATGATCACAATGTAGATCCTAACAACATCTAAGAAGAAGTGACTTCATAGTATGGTATACCTTTCGACATCCTCCTTTGGTTTGAAGCTCAACAATATTTTTTGTGAATCATATTTAGAGGGTATATCTGTTCATTAGACCTCTAAGCTCTCAAAGCCCGAGAAATCTCTATGCAAAAGTCGGCCGACTAGTCGGCCGACTAGGCCGACTAATCGGGCGATTAATCGGGTCTGACCGACTATTGGCCGATTTGGCCTAGTTGAGTCGGGTACCCCCCCGACTCGACTAGTCGGACCGACTAGTCGGCCTAGTCGGCCGACTTTTACAACAGTGCTGAGATGTACGCCTCGATGAAGGAAATAGTCTTGGGGCTACAGCCTTAGATTGCTTCAATAGCATCGATTGTCCGAGGTTATATTTAGACATAACAAAGACATTCTCTGATCATTTAGGGAATATAAGATATTTTAAAGAAGAAATTATTCCCTTTGGTCTTCTCTAGGTTATATTTTTAGGAAACCTAAGAAGAAATAACTTTTATGACGAGTGCTTGCCTGTAAAACAAATCCTTGAAATATTAAAAATATTTTATAAATATGAATATTGTTGGTTAGAATTTGCTTTTTCTATGGTTATCTTGTAACTGTTGTGGTCCTGAAGGAAACGTTCCTTACCTTTTTCACACTCCATGTTAAACATAATATTATATTATTATCCGAGTGAGATTTTTTTTAGCTTGAATGCGAGGTTTTAAAGAACATTTAATATTGACAATTTTGTATAGTCATGAACTTTGTCCAATATCAACTTATTAGAATATCATTATTTTATCACATAAAGTACTTATATTTATGTACCTATATATGCACATGACTTGATGTAGAATGGAATGCACACATGGTTTGTATATGATGGGCAAGGGTAAAAAGGGAAGATGCATTGAAACAAAAGGATTTTTGGGGGAAAAAGCACGTAGATGCATGTAAAGAGAGGAATAAAGGAGAGAGAAGAAGTTGGAGAAACTCCAATTTTATTATTATCGATCTATTCCCTACAATTCTCCCATTAGCTTCTTTATATAGATTGGATGTGCTTACAAAAGTAATTAATTAAAATATAAAGAGAACCTCACATATCCAGCTTAACCTCTAAAACTACTCAACTTAAATAATTAAATATTCTATTGAGATCACATGCGACCTCAATATATTTAAGTAAAACAAAATTACTATGGATATGGTGAAAATGAAATAAGTCGGCTATCCCTAAAGAAACCTATTTCTAGTTTAATGCCATGTCACTTTATTATTCTAATTTCTTTATAAAGATTGAGGCTTATGTCTCGACCACTTCGAGATATATGCATTGCTTCATTTATAGGAAACCGCCTTGATCTACCTCTCATTTTCCCAACCTTGCTAGAGACTACTTAAGCTCATAGTTTATAACTATGTCTATTTATAGATAAATAATTAATATATTTTTTTAAATAACATGGAAATGCATATTTTATTTAAAAAATATAGGCTGAGATCATGCAAAATCAGTAAAAGATGTGTTCGAAAAATAGAAATGCAGATGCGAAAAGATAAAAGAATAAAATATGAAAAACACTATTTTTAACGTGGAACCCTACTCCCTAAGGAGCGAGATGAAACCACGGGAGAAAGCCTCAAAGGGTCATATGTTTCATTGATCTTTCTCAATGAGTACAGGGAGTGTGGGGCTCCTTATATAGCCCCACAGATAGATCAAGTCCCATAATTAGTAGATGTGGGACTAAACATGAGTGTGTGGTAATTGGATCCTGGAGAGATCCACTTACCACTCTATTACATTATCCAACACTCCCCCTCAAGCTGAACCTGGGAAAGCTGCAGTTTGGAACAAAAAGAAAAAGTATACAATACATTTTCACATGATACATCACAAGAATAAAATATCCCTGTTGCTGGTAGAAGACCTCGCTCAAAGACGTGTCTGCAGCTTTCAAGTCACCGGAACATATTTCTGCCATGCCTGTAGAGTCGCTACAATATCAGGTCACTAGAACGTATCTCTGTCGGCCTGGAGAAGAATCGTTGTAGAAGAAGTCTAGCGCGTAGTAGTAGTTGGGTCGTAAAAGAAGAAGTATATACCCTGACGAAGAAGTCGATGCTCGGATGATCTGTAGAAATTTGGAGTGTCGGTTGTCACTCGTGTACGAGTAGTAGAAGTCCTGAAGAATCCATCTCTGACTCCCCCTTTCTCCCATACTTGATAGAATAAAGAGCTTGGAACATCAATTCGGGAGAAACACAACATTTTTTTGTGTTCTTTTTTGTGAAAGAATGATACGAAAATATGATTCATTGTTTATTCAAGAGGTCTAGGGGATCTTATATAGGACTAAACCCTAGAGGGCTCAAAGGAGAATATTCTATAGAATATTCTTTATAGAATATAGAATATTCTCTATAGAATATTCTCTTAACAAATAGCCACATAGAATATTTTTTTAACATAAAAGCCCTCGTGGGGTTACAATAGAATATAAAGAAAGAAATCAACTGCAATCTCTAACATTCCCCCTCAAGTTGGAGCATATCCATCGATCATGCCCAACTTTAAAGATATCCAGGAAATGTGCTTCTTTGATAAGGCCTTTGTGAATATGTCTGCAAGCTGAAGATCTGTTGAGATATGTGGTGTAGAAATCTTGCCTTCTCGTACAACATCACGAACAAAATGGCAGTCGATCACAATGTGTTTGGTCCTTTCATGGAACACAGGATTTGTAGCAATATAAGTGGTAGATTTGTTATCACAGTATAGAGGAACATGAGTAGTGTTAGCAATATTGAGTTCTTGCAAAAGAGACAGTAACCAAGTAATTTCGCATGTGACTTAGGCCATTGCCCTATTCTGCCTCTGCACTGGATCGGGAAACCACCGTCTGCTTCTTGCTCCTCCAACTCACAAGGTTACCTCCTACCATCATCGCATAGCCTGTCGTAGAACGACGATCCTCAGGTGAGCTTGCATAATCAGCATCAGCATAAGCATCAACCTTATTGTATCCATTTGCCCCATAGAGCAGACCACGTCCAGAGGATTCCTTCAAGTAGTGAAGGATCTGAAGAACATCTTGCCAGTAGCTGTAGCATAGTTTCTCCATGTGTTGGCTAGCTTTGTTCACAACATATGATATGTCTGGTCTAGTAACATCAATATAAGTGGTAGATTTGTTATCACAGTATAGAGGAACAGGAGTAGTGTTAGCAATATTGAGTTCTTGCAAAAGAGACAGTAACCAAGTAATTTCGCATGTGACTTGGGTAATTGCCCTATTCTGCCTCTACACTGGATCGGGAAACCACCGTCTGCTTCTTGCTCCTCCAACTCACAAGGTTACCTCCTACCATCATCGCATAGCCTGTCGTAGAACGACGATCCTCAGGTGAGCTTGCATAATCAGCATCAGCATAAGCATCAACCTTAGTGTATCCATTTGCCCCATAGAATAGACCACGTCCAGAGGATTCCTTCAAGTAGCGAAGGATCTGAAGAACATCTTGCCAGTGGCTGTAGCATAGTTTCTCCATGTGTTGGCTAGCTTTGTTCACAACATATGATATGTCTGGTCTAGTAACAGTAAGGTACAGAAGTTTGCCAACCAGGCTTCTGTATCTTGTAGTATCTTCAAAGGTCGGATCATCTGGTGTCAAGGTTGCAGAAAGCGACAGTCGGTACTCGGTCGGCGGGGTCACTAACTAAGGAATAATCAGCAGTCGGGCGACTAATCGGATTTAGTCGGTCATTAGTCGATTTTGAATTTTTTAATTATTTTAAATATATAAATCAATTTTTATACACATATTCTTATATATTTACATTGATTTGTAAATTTTCTATATTATCATAATGAAATAAAAGAAGTAATCGTCTTTAAATATAACATTAAGCATGCTAGAATAAGTTTGCTTTTAAAAAAATCAAAAAAAAAATCTCAATGTAAAAATCGGCCTTGTAGTCGGCCGACTAGGCCGAATAGTAGGCCCGATTAGTCGGGTTGACTGACTAATGGCCGACTAGGCCTAGTCGAGTCGGCTACCCCACCGACTCGACTAGTCGGGCTGACTAGTCGGTCGACTTTTACAAGGTGTAGAATGTTTCTTTTGTTCTGCAGGTATGCCAGAGGGCTTGCACCCAAGTAGTCCTGCCTCAGTTAGTATATCTAAGCAGTACTTTCTTTGTGACATATAAAGCCCCTTCTTGGTGCGTAAGACTTATATACCCAGAAAATAACGAAGTTGCCCCAGATCCTTGGTGACAAAAACCTTTTGCAGAAAAGTCTTCACTTCTAGCACTCCTTTATCATCGTCACCTGTAACAACCATGTCATCCACATATACAACTAGTATGACAGCACCTGTTGATCGTTTTCTGACAAAGACAGAATGGTCAGATGTAGTTCTCTGAAAGCCCAGAGTGCTAATCTCTGAACTAAGTCTGTCAAACCATGCCATCGGACTTTGCTTTAGACCATAAATTGCTTTGCGAAGTCGGCAAACATACTCCCCCTCGACTTCGTAACCTGGGGGTTGCATCATGTAAACCTCTTCCTCAAGATCACCATATAGAAATGCATTCTTGACATCCAGTTGAAAAATAGGCCGGCCTTTGTTCACGGCTACATAGAGGATAGTGCGAATTGACCCCATCCTGGCAACGGGTGAAAATGTCTCGAAGTAATCAACTCCATATGTCTGTGTAAAGCCTTTTACCACAAGTCTTGCTTTCAGTCTGTCAATAGAACCATCTGGAGAATGTTTCGTAGTAAAGACCCATCTGCAGGCAACAAGCCTGACACCTTCGGGACACTGAACTAGATCCCATGTTCCTCTGGAATTGAGAGCATCCATTTCTTCATTCATAGCTTGTCGCCACCCGTGGTCCTGTAATGCACTGTGATAGTCTCTTGGGACAGAGATTGTCATAAGAGCATCTGCATATCTTTTATCAGAACATGATAGACTATCAGTGGACGTGAAATTAGACATAGGACGAATAGTGCATTGCCTCTTTGTTCTGCGTAGGGCAATGGGAAGCTCCTGAGGATCATCCGGAGTAGTGTTGGTGGGGGCACTTGAAGATGACATATTTTCCTGCAACAAAGGAACACGTAGATGAACAAGAACAAGAGGGGACACCTGTTTTCTTTTATAGACAATTGGTAGAGGAGGAAGTTCTAATGGTATGACAGACACATCTTGATTGAAGAAGCGAGTTTGTTCGAAAAAGGTGACATCAGCTGATATATAATAGCGTTTACCACAAGGATCATAGCATCTATACACTTTCTTTGTTTGGGAATAACCCAGAACACATTTTATTGCACGTGACTATAATTTGTCTGCAGTATGGAAGTTGTGAACAAAGGTGATGCACCCAAAAATCTGCAGAGGTAGAGGAAATGGTGAGTTTTTTGGATACAATAAGGCAAAGGGTGTAGAGCCATTTAGGGAGACAAAGGGAACTCTGTTGATAAGATGAACAACAGTGAGAATAGCATCTCCCCATAGGTTTTGGGGACCTTCATTTGGATAATAAGAGAGCGGGCAGTCGCGGAGATGTCGAAGTTTCCTTTCGGCTACCCCATTCTGTTGGGAGGTATATGGGCAAGAGGTTTGATGGATAGCACCCTGGGAAGCAAAGAAGGATGTCAAATCATTTTGTGTAAATTTCAATGCATTATCAGAACGAAATATTTTAACAGTAGTGGAGAAGATGTTTTTGACATAGTAAATAAATTCTTGACAATATTGTTAATTTCTGAACGTTCCTTTAACAGGAAAAACCAATATGATCGACTGTAGTCATCAACAAAGATAGCAAAATATTTATGACCACTTAGACTTCGGACCGGACAGGGTCCCCAGATATCACAGTGAACAAGTGCAAAAGGAGTATGGCGAGAGGCTCGGTCCGTGCAGGAAAGGAGGCTTGATGATGTTTCCCGAACTGACGTCTTCACACTCAAAGGGTTTCAGCATAGAAAGTTCAGGGAACATCATGGAGAGAGCTTTAGTAGAAGGGTGACGAAGACGAAGGTGCCATGGAAAAGGATCTTCAGAGATGGAGACCGCACCAGCAATGTTGGAATCAGAAGGGATGTCGAGGTAATAGAGGCCGTTCCTCTCATGACCCCCACCAAAAATCTTCCTCGTCCGGATGTCCTGAAAATAACAACAAACCTCATCAAAAATAACACGACAGTTAAGCTGACGACATAGCTTCTGTACTGATAGAAGGCTGAGAGGAAAAGCAGGGGCACAATGAACATCTGTCAGATGCAGCTTGGAAGAAAAGTTGACAGTACCAACAACAGTCACTAGGGAATGATCCCCATTAGCAACCCGAACTGTCTCCACAGAGGAAGACGGCTAGGAGGAGGTTAGCAAACTTCCTTCTCCCGTCAGATGGGTAGAGGTTCCAGAATCAATAATCCATGCATGCTTAGAGGCAGAGACAGAGTTTGCTACTGTACCTGAGGTAGTAGCCAAGCTAGCAGTAGGGGCAGAAGCATTACTATCAGAAGGACTAGATTATTGCAGTAGTTGTCGTAGGCGAGCATATTCAAAAGCAGTGAATGGGGTTTGTGCCTCGCTGGTTTGCTGAGTAGATGTTTCTGCAGTTGCATCATACAATACTTCATCATAGGCATTGTTAGCATTAGGTTGCATCCCAAACGTTGCCCAGCAGCGATCAGAAGGGTGATTCCAGCGTCCACAGTGTACACATGCTGGTCTAAAGAGTAGGTAGATTATCAGCCATCCGAAACTGATCTTTCACAGGCTTATATTTTGGATTTAGCCCCGAGAGAAATCTGTAAACCTGCCATTCAACACGTTCTCCTACTTGTTTATCACAACATGCATGCTGAAAAATAAGGAGTTCCTCAAAAAGGCTTGTAAGAAGCGTGTAGTATTCGATAAGACTTGATTCTCCCTGAGTAGCATACCGAATCCTTGTGTAATATGTCTGACAAACGAGACTTAGTTTTCTTATGAGAATATGTACGCTCAAGGTTTTCCCACATTGCCTTAGCGGTGTCTTTGTAAAGAAGATTCGCAGCAATGTTTGGATCGACACTGTTCGTCATCCAAGTGATAACCTGACAATTATCAACAAACCAAGTTTCAAGGTCCTTATCAGTTTCCGCAGGTGGAACTTTTGTAAGAACGTAGCTCTTGCGCTGACCACTAACAAACACTTTGAAAGACCGAGACCATAGAACATAATTTTCGGAGCCCTTCAACTTGATAGAAGTGCCCTGTACCAGCAAAGAAGAAGTAGGGTACATGGGCTTGATCTCGGCAGACGTCATCGTGGCGGCTTAGGTCAAGAAAAAGTGACCTAGAGAGTATATCTTGCCTCAATTTATCATCAAATATCTAAACCCTCATCAAGGAATAAGAAGGATGAGCCAATGATCGTTTGATGGCACAAGAGGGGGCCTGGCAGGCCTGGCCACACAAGGATGCCCTGGGAGGGCTGGCGGAGGTGCCTGGCAGCGCGAGGAGGCGCGAGGCGGGCCTGGCCAGCCTGGCGGTGGTACCTGGCTGCCCTAGAGCAGCCCAGCGACGCTCAGCCGAGGCGGCGCGGGCCTAAGGCAGCGTGGGCCTAAGGTAGGAGGTGCGGAGACTCGAGGCGGCACACGACTGCAGATGAACTTGGAGGGCTGGCGGTGGCGGAGGGGTAATTAGGTCAGAACACCGGCCTAGGACCGCTGCTCTGATACCATGTGAAAAAATGATACGAAAAGATGATTCATTGTTTATTCAGGAGGTCTAGGGGTCCTTATATAGGACTAAACCCTAGAGGGCTCAAAGGATAATATTCTATTAAATATTATTTATAGAATATAGAATATTCTCTTAACAAATAGCCACATAGAATATTCTCTTAACATAAAAGCCCTCGTGGGGTTACAATAGAATATAAAGAAAGAAATCTTATGCAATCTCTAACACTTTTTTTACAAGTCAATTTTTTGTAGTTGTCTATTTTCCTTTCTTTTTTTCTTCGACTATTCTTTTTTTATGCGTACGGCTTTTTTTGTACGCAGTTTTTTTCTTCAAAAAACAGCCTCCCTTTTTTTGAAATCAACATTTCCCTTTCTTTTTTTTGTACGCCTCTGCTTCTTGTCCATCCCTTTTTTTAATCAGTCATGTTAGACCCTAAAAAATAACATGCTCATAAATTAGGGGCGGACACCAAAGCATGTTACTCCCTTTTTTGGATAAAAAAATAAGAGGCTCCTCCCCCCCTTTTTTAAGTCGTAGCCCAATAGGTTTTTTCAGCTGTAGTACCACTTGGGCTGAAACAAATAATTTTTTTCATCTCAGCCGTCCCTATTTAGGATTCCCGATAGGGAACCCCTCTTCACGAAATGGGTGCCGCCACTGGGAGCTGAGATGCGTCGCACGGAGGAAGGGCTCGAGCGCGCGACATCGCCTGCTGCTTGGAGGGGAGGAGCGTCGTCGGAGACTTGGAGTGCATTGCTGTCACTGCTGTGCAGGAGAAGGGCGTTGCCAGCGTCGCTTGGAGGCGGTTTGGAGTTCAAGCACCAGGGGCGCACACACTCAGAGTAGCTGCAGTCGCCTTTTGCTTACGTGATGGGCCACTGCTTCGTTGCCGCCACCGACATCGCTACCTTACGCGTGCCTGGAGCAGCCTGAAGAAGCTGTGTTGGTGCTGGAATGAAAAGGAGGAGGCACCGCCATCGTGGGATCGCCACCGCCTGAAGGTGCGGTAGAGGCTATGAGCGCGCAACCTGGAGGTCTCCGTGAGAAGATGCTAGAGCTCTCCATCGCCTGATACAAGTGGTTGTGGCGCTTGGATCGCACCGCTTGGAGGAAGAAAGATGCGTGAATGCCGCTCCTCATCTGGACATGTATTCCCCCTTTTTTCTTTCGAAATTGCAGTTGAGGGGGCTGGAGCATGCCCTTGCTGACATGCTTAGGATGAGGGTGGCGCCGCCGATGCCTGATGCTCTTCTTGCTGACATATGGGCTAGGTTTGATGAACCCAAACTAGATGTTGATGGGGGCGCATGATGAAGAAGATCTCACGAGATCATGTCATAATTGAGCTGCACACATTTTAGATCCGAAGATTGTGTGCCTAGAATTAGGGGTACAAAAAACCATAGAATTTCTTGAACAGATCTCCAAAATTTGAACAATAACAAAAAATAATCGAACTTGAAAAAGAATTAAACTGCAAGATCGAACCGCTCTGATACCATGTTCGAAAGAGAATATCAGATAAAAGAATAAATATGAAGAACACATGATTTTTAACGTGGAACCCTACTCCCTAAGGAGCGAGATGAAACCACTGGAGAAGGGCTTAAAGGGCCACATGTTTCATTGAACTTTCTCAATGAGTACCGGGGGTGTGGGGCTCCTTATATAGCCTCACAGACAGGTCGAAGTCCCACAATTAGTAGATGTGTGACTCAACATGAGTGGGTGGTAATGGGATCTTGGAGAGATCCGATTACCACTTTATTACATTATCCAACAAGATGCAACACTGACCCAATCAAAAAATTATCCAAAATTATTTTTAGGTAATATAATTTCCAAAAGGGAAAAATATGGCTACTCCTTGGGGGTGCCAAGTTAGCTTCCCCTATCTATTTTTTTAAAACTTTTTAATGCTATATTTTCAAAACACACAGAAGGATTAACTTATATTAATAAGAGGAATATATGATTCAAATTTCGAGAAACAGACATTCCTAACCCGTCCATTTGGAAAGTGATTATTTTAGCAAATTCTGAGACCGTTGAAATTTGATATGCCTAATGGATGTCAATGTCAACTATGCAAAATGACGAAGAGGTTGCTCTTACCATGGGGGAGGATTTGAGTAGACAAGAAGAAGAGAAAGATGAGTTGTTAGATATTGATCTCCAATAGGATTGTGGAAAATCCTAAATTTCGTAACTTTTTTGAGAGTCTACAAGCTTGTCAGGTTCTCTCGCATTTTACATTGAAGAGGGATTGTTTGAAGATGTATGAAGCCAAGAAGTTGAATCCGATGAGTATCCTGAAAAATTCCACAAGAAGAATTTACGTCACAACAGATATGTGGTCGTAGGTCCAAAATTTACGATACATGTCATTGACGACACATTTCATTGATGATCAATGGAGGCTGCGAAAAAAACTGAGTTTTGCTGCACTAGCCCTGCGACATACCTGGGAAAATATTGCGAATTTGTTGACTAGCTGAATTAATGATTGGAATGTGGTGAAATATAAACTTTGAATGCTGATAACATGTCCGCTAACCTTGAAATGAGTTGATTTTTTGATGAGATCTTTATATTAGGTGATCTGAAATCCCCTAGGTGTTTTAAAAAAATTACTGGATTAAAAAAAATAGGTGGGGGAAGCTAACTTGGCTCCTCCTTGGGGGTAGCCTCATTTTACCCTTTCAAAGATCCACGACAATAAGCAACCGTAAAAGATTGCACAAGAATAGAAAACATTATCCACAGAATTCTAATATTCAAAGCATGCATAAGCTCGAGAATGAGCTATTCAACAGCAATACTATCTTATGATTTATGCACCGCATAATAGTTGATGTACTACACAATGCATGTTCAACATGTAGATTAAGATAAAATAATCTAAACCACCTAATGTATAAAAAGGTTTAACCAACAAATCAATAAGCAAATACATGATATTCTTCTTATGAACTCCTCACATCATTTGCCCCTACAGTGAGGCTGAAAAATGGTGACAGCAGTGCTGGCAGAATGCTGGATGGTGCTGGTGTGAACTTGAAACTGAGGGGATCACGATGTAGCTCCTGAGACACAAAATGAAAAAAAATCACGAGAAATGGTTTTTTTTCTGTACCAGATCTGTGTGGGTCTGAAACTGGGCTGACATTGCCACTCGTGTGGGGAATATAAGTACCTGATTCTGCCGTGCCGAGTAATCACCCTTATCCACGGGAAATCACAATTTTTGTAATCCCCTTACGTACGGAAAGATTCTAGTCTTATATTGATGCACTATAAAGAAAGCTATCCACGTGAAAAGTAAATTGAGAAGCAAACAGAATTAACAAATGTTTTTTTTATTTCAGAATAAAATAGAACTGTGACTAATTTATCTATTTCGTCGACTATATGTGGGAAGGTATATGATGCCATCGTGAATTTAAAATTTGTAACTATCAGGAATTTATTTATTTCATTGTGTTTTTTCAATACCTAATTTGGGATTAATTAAACATATTTAAACATGGTATATTGAGTCCGGCCATGTGATACTCCCCCCCTCCGTCTACTAAAATTGGCTGGACGAGAGCGTTGGACCCACGGTCAAATTCGCACACGATTTGTAAGATTGTGGTTAATGTGCCACCTTTGACAACAGAAGCAGAGATTTCAGGAGGGGGTGAAATGCTTGCCACATTACTCTGAATGGTAACACCAAAGTTATGAACTTTCAATGCCTCTTCCACAACGGTCTTCCTGTACAACTTCTCCTCGGCATCTCTCGAGATCTTGAACTTGGGAGGAGGTGACGGCCACGACCATTTCTTATCATCTTCCAGATGCGACTCGAACAGTGGATTGAAGCCATGCTTATCATATGGGGGAAGTTGAGGGACATGATGATGAGGATGGGGAATTAGTGGTGGGGAAGAGAGATGTGTGAGAAATGGGCTCTCGACAACAAGGAGCAAATCACTCAATGTCCTCTTCCTTGGTTTCTCATCCTCAGACTCAACTCTCCTCTTTTTAGGGTGAAGAGAATCATTGGAGGCCCAAAGAGGTTGTGGAGCCACATGAGCTCAACATCCAACCGTTCTCCTCCTCACCCTCCTAAGTAACTCGTAAATTCGAATCTTTGCATGCTTTGGAGTCGAGGGAGAGCTGGCCACCTTCGGATACATCAACTATCCTGACCGTTGGGCAGATTTCTGTGTAAAAGGTGCAGTTGCGAGAGATGAGGACTTCTTCAAGCATAAGAGATCCAAGAACTCCCTTGTGGATGTGTCGTAATCTTCATATGTGCTCTTATTGCTCGTTATCATCTCTTCTTCCACCAAAGCAAGTAGTACACCACTATACCTCGACAACCATAGCCAAGAACATGAACCCAAACAGGAGTCTCAACCTGATGTCTGCACCACTCAAAAATCTCATCTTTGTAAACAAAAACGTTACTGGAAGAATCGGATACCAAAACCCAATTATCTTCTTTTTAATTGCAATGCACAATGGGTACAAGAATCAAGAAGAGAAAATCTGTTGGAGCAACTTGAGAAGTGTCTAGTGCCTTTCAACTAACAAGGGCATTGCTCTAGGACCTATCTCACCATCGAGGGGCCATTGTGGGTTGATGTTGCCGATGACCCACAAGATGGAATGGGGGAAGATCACACCTGAGAGACATCTGAAGAAGCTCCGATCATCTCCAGTGTTCGGAAATGCAGTCCATGCAGCCACATATGCGTATTCGATCACTTAACCGAAGCGCATATGCCATATGCAGCAATATGCAATCAAAACTCATACGCGGTCGCATATCTGATAGGATTAATGTTAATTAATGATATGTTGATGACAGATTAACTCGATTCTTTTCCGAGCAACTCTTATATCATCATTTACATTGATGTATCTTTTCATTATTCTTGTATATGTTGCATTTGGGAATATAATTTAGGGTGTTTTTTCTCTTGTCCATTTTACCATTGTTCTCAACACTTATTAATGAACTGTTGATTGCTTTTTGAATTTTCTATGTAATGAAATTCATTCTAATTATTCAAATAAAACATGAAATAATTGACTAACAATCTAATACTTTACATTTTTGTGCTTGTAATAAATTTTATATGCAAATACAATTTTCTCCTGTATTTTGTGTCAGTAAGTTTTGTCCCTTGGATATGTGTGTGTGTAATTTTGGGTGTGTGATTTGTATACTTATGATTCTTCTTTAGCTTTTGTTGTCTATAGGATCTATATATACATTAAAGGTTTTCCAATAGAATTCATGTGTTCCCTGTTGAATACAAATTTGTATATGTATATATGCATTAAATTCAAATACACATTAAAAAATAATTAATTTATAATATCATGCTTATATATCTTATTGATTATATTATCTTATTTGAAATTTTTGATTTTGGATTTTGTTAGAACATCAACTTTTTCTATATAACCACATTTTATTGTTGTACTTTATAATATTTTAACTTAAAATACTATAAACCGTAACCGTACAGTGTTCGGAAATGCGGTCCATGCGGCTGCATATGTGTATTCGGTCACGTGGCCAAAGCGCATATGCCATATGCGACAATATGCGGTCAAAGCGCTTATGCGGTCCGCATATGCAACCACATATCTGATATGATTCATGTTGATTAATGACATGTTGATGACACATTAACTCGATTTTTTTTCGAGCAACTCTTATATCATAATTTACATTGATGCATTTTTTCATTATTCTCGTATATGTTGCATCTGAGAATATAATCTAAGGGTATTTTTTATTATATCCATTTTCCATTATTCTCAACACTTATTAATGAATTGTTTACTGTTTTTTGAATTTTCTATCTAATCAAATTCATTATAATTCTTCAAGTAAAACATGAAATAATTTACTAAGCACTTTACATTTTCGTGCTACTAATAAATTTCATATGCAAATACAATTTTCCTTATATTTTGTGTCAGAAAGTTTTGTCTGTTGGGGATATGTGTGTGTGTAAGTTTGGGTATATGCTTTGTATACCTATGATTATTCTTTAGCTTTTGTTGTAGGATTTATATATATATTAAAGGTTTTCTTATAGAATTCATGTGTTCCCCGCTGAATCTAAATTTGTATATGTGTATATATATGCATTAAATTCAAAATACACACAAAAAAATAATCAATTTTTAATATCATGCTTATATATCTTATTGATTATATTATCTTATTTGATTTTTGATTTTATTAAATTATCAACTTTTTTTATATAATCACATTTTATTGTTGTATTTTATAATATTTTAACTTAAAATATAATAAACCGCATAAAGTGCATATACCTTCGTATACTCCTCTGCATATCCGCTTACTTGCTTTATACCGCATGACTGGACGAATACAACATACAACATTTCTGAAACTTGAAACCACATATACCTCTGTATACTCCTCCACATATCCGCTTACTCGCTTTAGACCGCACGACTGAACGAATACCACATACTGAACTTTGATCATCTCAAGGTCGCAAGAGCTCAAATAGAGGTGCACCACATGTCAAGAAGTTGCCAAGACACCGTCAAGGAGAAGAAATGGGTTCACGCTCTTTGAGGAGTGTGCATGGCCAAGCCAAAGAAGAAGATTTCTATGCTCTATCACTCTCTCTCTTTCAATGTATGAATCAGACTACTTTGCTCATTATATTCTTTACTAGTTACATGTGAGTTTTGTGTGGATTCAGGAATGCATGTTTAATCCTCCTTGGATCAAAGGAATCTCCTTATATCTTGCTCCTTTGGGAATAGGGTTCCACATAAAATAAGATGTTTATATTTGATTTTTGTTTCTGATTACCGTTTCGGTTCCGCGTTTATTTACTTCAACAACTAGAAAGCATTGAAACAACAACCCCATGTTTCATGAACATATTAAACTTGAGGAAGTTAACTACGATTACTCCATAGACTAGATACAAAGAGGATTGCTACGTACTCTCAGTGTACCTTTTATAGATCAGATTGTCTATATGCTCATTAAACCACTCGCTCGTATATAAGTTGAAAAATGTTGTAACAAATTGAGCATGATTAACATATATGCTTCACTTTGAAGGGGAGTGTTGAGTGATATGTTATGTTCCACCTACTTAGGGGAACAATAGTCTTTTGATTATGGTGACTCTCTATGTAACCATAAGCCATACCTCCAACTATATAAGGAGCTGTAGGGTAGCATAATGAAATCACGCCGTTAATTTATCTTTTTCTACTAACATGATACTTGATTTATGGGTCGAAGGTTAAATCATCGAAGGAAGTAAAGGTGGCTGGGGGGAGGAGGAGGTGCCGGTGGAGGAAGTGGAGGGTGCTTAAGGAGAGGAAATGGGTGATGGAGGTATTAAAGATGACCGTTAAGCACGTGGATGCAATGTTTGGGTATACCTTTTAAGATGATTTAGATTTAACTGTGATACATGCTTTCAAAAAATTAAAAATAGCAGTGATATATGGCGGATGGCAGAAAAAGGGTGCACCTATGAATAAGATAAGTTTATAGGGATGCCCATGTAAATATGAAAAAGATGGGTATCTGTGCAATTCTAAACGAAGTCAAGTGCATCCATGTAAACATACGCTTCTCTACCGGCCTATATTTTGATACTTTATTTTATTAAGACATAAATCACATTTGGAAATATGAAGATTTCTTCTTACGAAAATGTATGAAAATATAAGCCTTCTATCAATCCAAACACTATATAGACAGATGATGGATGCTACAAAAATAAAGCTTCCAAGAGCGTACACGTGTAGAGTCGTTTTTTATGACTTGGAATCTTCCAATTCAACCACTTTGTGGGAAGTAGAACGTAAATTGGGAGCATTGTTGGGTTCCACCACCTATATAGTATATGCTCATTAGCAAAAAAATGCGAACAACATCAAAACACATTGGTTTTCATTTTCAACTCTTTAGTTTACATGTTCATTGTACGATAGGAATTTGGTGTTGCTGGATGCGTAAAGCTTTTCCTTGACAGAGGTCCAATGTATCCTTGTGCTTACACTGCCTTCTCTTGTTTCAAAGCTTGCCTATTTTTATTGGTATAGAAATGATAATCGACGTGCACTTATCTGTTATTAATCTCTTAATGTTAAGAAAAATGAGTACACTATCAACTATGACAAACATGTGAAGAAGAAGACACATGTTATACTAGTGTCGATCACCTCTTTCAAGCACTGGAAAAGAAGAACCACTAAATATACGAACAAATACAGCTTTTGCCATTACCTTCATCTATTCTATCTTCTTTCTCGATTTCATGTGTAGGGATGACTCCACACCTTTATTTATAATCCAAGCACAAGACTCAATTTTATCCATATAAAGACTTTACGCAGAATACAACTCATTTTTATCAGTATCAACAGTCTAGTTTATGTTGGACCCCAAATCCTAACAATTAACTGGTAATATTCCCATTGAGTTATTGAAGCAAGTTGAAGATGGGTCATGAGGGTTTGGAGCGATGGGCGGGTGACATTTGGTGCACAAAAGGAGAGAGAGGCACATGATGTGCATGGGGAGTGAGAGGGCTTGGAGCGTCAATTGTCAATGTGGGAGTATAGCATGGATAGGAGGGTTAGGTGTCAGAGGTGTTGAGGATGGTAGAGCGATGTTGGATGCACTGCAGGAGGTTGAGGGTCTGCTATTGTGAAGATGCTTAGGAGGAAGGGGAGTGGTAGTCTCCTATGCATAGGCGGCATATTGGGGGCGATAAAGTAGTCATCGTGGTGCTGTCGTTGTAGGGGTCACGACCATGTTTCAAAGACTTATTCAACGATTGCGACGATGTGCTTTCGTTGGTCTTCCGAGCCACTGACAGTGTAGCTAGAACGCTATAGGGGCTTGGAAAAAAGAAAGGCATTGATGGGCCAATTTCTCTCTCGATCTCAGACTTGACGAAGCTTTTGAAGGGCCTCTCTATCCCTAACGCTTGTGAGGATCAACCAAATGATGGAGCGGTTATTGGAGGAGGTTTGGTGGAGGACTTGAGATGGTTCCGAGAATGTATTGTCTGGGTAGAGGAAGGATTAGATGTGGATACTGTGTAGTTGATTGACTCGACCCTATGTCTTCGAGGACTTTCGGCTCTTGGCATTGCGGAAGTGGTAGGCTACTAGTTGCTGAGGCATTGGATGATGTGTCAAGATCGATCCTTTGGCGCAACCTGCGGCCTTTGGATGGCTCTATGAGGTATGGGGAATGTTGTGAGGGTTGTGTCTCCGAGATCTCGCTGCGATGTTGAAGCTTAGAGATTTTGAGAGTAGTGCTATTATCTGTGGTTGTTTGGGGATGGCTCTTTTGTTCAAGGGTTCTACTCCAACTTCTCCCCAGACCATGGATCTCAAGCTTGGTTGAAGTTTGGTCCCAATGTGGTTGGAGAATGTTGTCGACGAAGAGGGCGACAAACTGACGCGTGGGTGAAAGATAATGTAGGCAATTGTTATACGTTCTTAGGCGAGATTCATGGAGTTGATTGCGACGGAATTGCATGTATTGCAGTTGTTACGCCCAATTATGGTAGATCTCCAAATTCCCCTTTCCACAAAAGTTTTGTTGAGGCTGTCATAGGGGGGGCTTTTGGCATAGGCGTGTAGCCTCTATTTCAACCATTCCCAGGGTCGTGCTTATTGTGTTGGGTGATACCCGATTACTTGAGTCTGCGATTTTGAGGATTGTTGGGATCCAGACTCGTAAGGCCAACATTTAGTTGTACAAGAAACTGGTTGGTCCTTTGCTATAGTGTTTGAATATGAAAGCCCCAACCGTGCTGTGCCCGGTTGGACTTGCTTCATTGGGTTCCAGTGTCTTCGGCAGGAGCCGCCCATTGTTTCCACTTCCTCGGGAGATGTTGTTGATGGGACACTATCTTGGGAGTTCCCGAATGGTGGTTTAATTACTCCGATGAGAATCATATCCCTTGCTGGTAGCTAGGTTGCTTCTCGTCGTCTTGCAGGAGGCGACAAACACTGATAGGTGTGCTAATCGAATCAAATATCTTCAAGTCCACCAATATTCAGATTCAATTCATTTTAAAAGTTTCAAATCTGAACTTGAATCGAATCTTAAACGAATTTGCTAACTTGAATTCAATTTTGATTCATTATGTGTTTCAAATATTCAAATTCGATTCATTATATTTTGAATTTAAAATTTTATTTATGATTTAAAGATTATATAACTTATTTTGCATTAAAAAACGTATAATAAGACATGATTTTATAACTATGTTCTTAAATGTAGACAACTAAAATACGTAAAAAGTATCTATTAAAAAAATATATAATGCACATATTATTATTATAAACCTTTTGAAATCTAATTTCCTCTTTTCTTGTAATGATATAAATATAATATGGCGAAGCCTTCTCCCAATATAAGTAGGGTCGGCTACATGGATTCTTGTTCAAATCCATGTTGAAAGATTCGACTATTTTTTATGCTGGTTGTCGACTAGTTAATGCAACCCCCACAAGGGGGATTTGAACCCTGGTCTTTTTGTTGGTAGGCACACTGCACTACCATCATATATATTTTTACTTTATATTTATATCATTTTAATGATATAAATATAAAATAAAAAATATATGATGCCCATTGAGGAGAGAATATATTGACATAAATGAAAATATTATAATTACCATTGCATGTCTAAGAAAACAAGACTGACCTCCTATTAAAGATATGAACCAATCATTTTTACTTCAAGCAACATGAATAACAAACAAATAACTTAGCTTAATAAAACCTCTTCATGCATCATGATAATCATTGAATCTAAAGACTAAATCCGTGAATCATGTGAAATTTTCAATGAGAAAGGAGAACCATGCATGATGTTGACAATAGCTTGGTTGTTTGTCTTGTGATTATTAATGTTGTCTTAACAATGATAATCAATAATGTGGGATGCCATACAAGGATAACCAGCATAATAAGATGGAGGAGAGATACACAAGTAAGCCACGATTATAGATGTTAAAGAGGAACTCAACGTAGTGCATCCATCATCTTCTCATGCAAGGAGAGGGGGTATTACTGTCTTCTTTAAGATTGATAGGTCTTTAGTAAAGAATGAAGAAAAGAAGGGAAAAGTGAGATATGGAATTCATGAATGAGGAAGTAAATGTGAGGTGAGTAATTGAGTGAGATAAAAATCTTAGATATTTATTATTTTATATTATATTTTTATGATTTATATTTTCTAATTGCACTTTTTAAATATTAGATCTTTAATCTTTAACGAGTAGGATTATGTCACTATAGGAAAATATTAGATTAGCTACTTTTGAAATTTATTGATAAAATAGAAAGAGTTGTTTATTCCTGTAACCCTAGGCTCTCTTATATAGTGGAGAGACCTATGAGTAAATTACATAAGATAGACATAAAGAAATAAAATAACCGGAAAGGTACATTGGAATGTAGAAATATCTCAACACCCCCCTCAAGATGGAGCATAGATGTCAATCATGCTCAGCTTGGACGAACACTTCTGAAATGGCCCCCTGAGAAATGCCTTGGTAAAGATATCTGATGTTTGCTCTCTTGAACTAACATGAGAAGTAGAAATCAGACCCTTCTGGATCATATCTCTAGTATAATGGTAGTCTACGTCAATATGTTTCGTTCTCTCATGGAATGCGGGGTTGTTGGCAATAAAAAGAGCAGCTTGATTGTAACATTAGAGGTGCATGAGAAGAGGCTCCTCTACAGTCTGGTCAGTAAGAAGATATCTGACCCACATCATCTCTGAGGTAGCTAGGGCTGGCTATTGAGTCACAGCTCGATGAGCCAGGCTCGGGCTCGTGAGCTTGGCTCATTAAGCTATTGAGCTGAGCCTGAGCCAGATTTTTGGGCTCGATAGCTTATCGAGCCGAGCCCTGCTCAGCTCGATAACTCAATAACGGGCTCGATAAGGAATATATATAATCTATTTGTGAAACTACAATGATTTTTGTTTTTATTTGTATTAGTTTTGCAACATTGTTAATGGTGGATTATGTGTTTATGTTGTTTATGTAACAACAATGTTAGGTGGACTATGTTGTAGACTTGGATTTTCTACCTTTTATCTATGTTAATCTAGGTTCTAGTTAGATATTTAGTATTTTTTTCCTTTTTTTATTAACAAGCAGAATGTTACAATATATATTATAATTTAACTTTTATATACAACTCGGATGGTTGTCTACTGGTAAGGTGGATGATCTTTAAAAAGGAGGTCTCGGGTTCAAGCCCGGTCAAAACACTTTTTCACCAAAGAAACACCTATTTCCTTAACGAGCATGAATAGGTTCGAGCCCAGACCAGGTTCGATAAGAGGATCAGGCTCGATAAAGGGCTCGACTCAAGACTTATCGAGCCCGAGCTGGCTCGATAAGGGCTCGAGCCCACCGAGCTCGAGCCCGAGCCAGCTCGGCTGGGCTCGATCGAGCCCGAGCCTAGTTGGGCTTATCGAGCCCGAGCCCAGCCCTGGCTCGGCTCGTTAGGCTCGATAGCCAACCCTAGAGGTAGCTTGCGCCATAGCCCTGAATTCTGACTCAACACTCGATCTGGGAACCACGGTTTGCTTCTTGCTCTTCCATGAAACCAGGGAATTCCCTATAAACACAGCAAAGCTCGAGGTAGACTTTCTATCCTTTGGACATCCAACATAGTCTGCATCTGCACATGCTATAGCTGAGAGAAATGTGCCCCTGCTGAAAAAAAGTCTCGTACAAGATGAAGTTTTCAGGTATCTAAGAATCATATGGACTGCATCCATATGTGCCTGTCTGGGCTGCTCTATAAACTGGCGTACTTTGCTCACAGCAAAGGATATGTCGGGCATGGTGGTGGTCACATATAGTAGCTTGCCAACAAGCTCCCTGTACCTCTTGTCGACCTCCTCAGTGTCATCATCATATAGCTTCATGCTTGGGTCAATAGGAGTAGTGAAGGCCCAAGCCCAAGCCCAAGCCCAGCCCATTTATTATGGGTCGGGCCTGGGCCGGGCCGGCCCATGGGCCATAATATCTCAAAAATAAATAGGCCTTATACAGACCCAGAACTTATGAGGCTAGACTTGGCGGGCGCATATACTTGGCGCATCGTCATTTGATTATTTTTATTGTAATCTTCATTATGAACATGTCCAAATAATAGAGAGTTTGATAGTTATCCTATTTTTTGGATGGATTTGATCTTATGTATGATTTTATAGGACCTAATGGAAAGAATGTCATAGAGATATTATATGAACATGTCCAAATAATAAAGTAGAAGCAATCAACATGTCTAAGAACTATTTTCCCTATTGTCATCCTTACTAAAAACTTAACACTAATGCCATTATAAAATTCACTTACAACAAATGAATGTAAAATAAATCATACTATTATGGTTGTAAAGGCTAATTGAAAACGGAGAACTATCCTTACAATGGGGAGACGGCGAGACGCGTCACGCGGAGGGAGGTAGCCGCAGCCCACAGGTGTTCTCGAGGCGACGCCGGAGCGGAGCGGCCGAGGTTGGCGGAGGGTGGCGCTCCCACTTAGCCGCTGGGGCCTTCAGCCAGGGAGGGGACGAGGGAAGGGAGGGGGGGTTCCCAGTGGGAGGCTTGGGCGCGGGAGGAGGGGGGCGGGAGGCTGAGCGGGGCGGGGAGGAGGCGCGAGCGGTCAGGGGAGGCTTGGGCGCGGGAGGAGGGGGGCGCGACTCGCGAGGCTGAGCGGGGCGGGGAGGAGGCGCGAGCGGAGGCGAGGCTTGGGCGCGGGAGGGGGGAGACGCGAGCGGCACGGCTGAGCGAGGGAGGGGGGAGACGCGAGCGGCGGCGAGGCTTGGGCGCGGGAGGGGGGCGACGCGAGCGGCGGCCTGGCGGGGCTGAGCGAGGTGGGGAGGAGGGTTGCGGCGGGCTGGGAGCCTGGGAGGGAATAAGGGAATCGCGTGGGAGGCTGGGTGGGAGCCCTAGGCGGGTCGCGACTCGCGGGTGGGAGGGAGCAGGGAAAGATCGAAAGAGGGGGAGCGGCTAAGTGTGGGATTTTTACTGACTAAGGCCCGCCAAACCATATTTCGGGCCGATATATGGGCCACTAAGTGGGCCGGGCTAACGGGCTAACGGGCTGGGCCGGGCTAGGCCCGAGCCCGGCCCAATTATTAAATGGGCTTAAATCTTCGGCCCAAGCCCGACCCATACATAATTCGGGCTCGGGCTGGGCCGAGCTACGCGGGCCGGGCTTTGGGCCGGGCTGGGCCGGCCCAGCCCAATGCTCATCCCTAGTGGAAGGTATGCAATCCGCCATACCTGTCTCTGAAAGAAGATATGCAACATACTTCCTTTGGGTCACCACAAGACCTCGTTGGTTCCTGGCAAACTCCAACCCAAGGAAGTAACGTAGATGTCCAAGATTCTTGGTCACAAACTACTGACCTAGGAAGTCCTTGGCTCCTCGAATGCCCTGCTTGTCATCCCCTGTAACAATAATGTCATCAATGTATACAAGAATGACAATAGTACCTCCCTGGGTCTTCTGCACAAACAAGGAATGATCGGCAGTCGATCGCACAAACCCCTGTTGCTCTATCAAGTCCGAGAGCTTCTGGAACCATGCTCTTGGACTCTACTTAAGGTCATAAATAGCCTTGTGTAGCCTACAAACCTTCTGACACTCCCTCAACAACAAACCCATGTGGTTGCTGCATGTAGACCTCCTCCTGTAGATCACCATAGAGGAAGGCATTCTTCACATCAAGCTGATACATTGGCCAATCTCATGTCACATCAACTGAAAGAAGAATACACAGAGTAGAATGTCTGGCCACTGGAGAAAAAGTATCCTGATAGTCCACCCCATATGTCTGGGTGAACCCATGTGCCACAAGTCTCGCCTTATAGCGATCCACACTGCCATCCACACGGTGTTTCACAGTGAAAGAATTGTTTATTCCTGTAACCCTAGGCTCTCTTATATAGGGGAGAGACCTATGGGTAAATTACATAAGATAGACATAAAGAAATAAAATAACTGGAAAGGTACATAGGAAGGTAGAAATATCTCAACAAAATCATGTTGCAAAAACTCATTTGCAACATTTATCTTGTATACAGATGGCCAGTTTGTTTGAGCTTATTTAGGATGGAGATTTAAATGAGGACAACTCTGGTAATGAAGATTACTTATTGATCAAGATGAGCAACCTGATAGTTTTTTGATTAGAAATACTTTGCATTAAAAGGATAGCCTTCTTTGTAAGCAGATGATGCAAATAGATCTTTTAGAGAATGACTCTATCATTATGGAAGTCCAATTCAAGCCAGTGTGTTCAATTAAAGTATTAATTCGATAAGCCCGAGGAAGAAATAGAGATCACATGCATGAATCAAAAGTCTGTCAATAAAAAAAACTTCTAACTACAAGGAGAGTGTTCTTAATACTAAGGGTTGATGAGGCTACTACAGATGGGGGGTTTGGTAATAATAGCCCTTTTAGTATTTTGAACTATATCCATGTCAACAACTCTTTCAATGTCATGAAGAGGGTTCTGAGTCTAGTGAAATTTCTACTAGTGAAGAGGTTGCCTCAATAGAATTCATGCATTTTATCTGGAAAAAACATGTGCCTGAAATTGAAAGACTCAATCATCTTAAAAAAATTTACACCTTTTAGCTTGATAGAGATGGGCTTCTTCCCAAACAATGCAATCACGATCAGTGGCTCCAAGAAATAGCTGATTAACTTAGACCCGTCCCATAATCATGTACCATGTGCCTTCCCCCCATCACCACCATGGGCATTCACAAAACACATACATACATAATAATCCACAATATAGTAACAAAAATGCAACTTTGTCAATCAAAATCAGAGCTTTCTAGTTCAAAATCAGAGCATTCTCAATCAAATGGCAACTTCATGGAAAGAGGTGAGGACTTAGGGGTTTAGGGAAGGCGACCGGTCACCTTGATCTCGATGGAGCAACCATTTGAGATGTTTTCAATATGGAGGGAAACCTCGTGGAGATGCCACAGTTGGAGGAGTTGGGTCGAATGGTGTCGACGAGGATTGGGGTGGAGGACAGGGTCGAATGCATGGGGCGTTGTTGGAGGTTTTGGCTCCCCTTCAGCTTTGTGTACAACGATGACTTTCCCAACTTGCAGATCATAAGAGGAGGAGGAACCTTCCTCGCGTGCAGATTGGTGGAGGAGAGACGAAGGATGTAGATTGATTAATGGTAGGCTGTAGATGGATTTGGGGGAAAAGGATGGGTCATCATTAGTGATGGTGGGTTTAAGGTTTTTTTGTTGAAAAAGTAGGTGGGCTTCGGTTGAAAAAGTAGCCGGCTTCAATTATACCTTTTTTTTTCATTTGTAACATTTATTATTAAGTGTCACAAGCATATTCATTCGTAACATTTGTTATTAGATGTTTTATGTATGACAACTTTTAATGTCTTTCTCTACTATCTACAATTATGCTGAAATGTTACAAATACCACATTTAAAGCATTAATTATTTAATATGTTGCAAGATCATCATTTGCAACATTTTAATTTAAATATTGCTTTCATCCGTTATTAAAAATTAGTTTCCTTGCAGTATATGAGAGTATGTATGTAGTATGTAGGGTTCGTTTGGTTGCAAGGTTGGGCAGGGTTGGGTTGGCCCAACCCGGGGTACACCTCATTCCAACCCTCCCAATCCTCCTCACAGTTTACTATTCACAGGGGTACCCCAATCCAACCCAACCCTGCCCAACCCTGCAACCAAACGAATCGAATTATTATCGAATGAATACATGTTATTTAAGATTCTATTCGTTTAGGAATCGAATTCACAAGTTAAATTCATATTCAATCGTTTCATTCCGAACTGAATTTTTTTTCGCATTTTTATTGAATGAATCCGAATCCAATTCAAATGATTTAATTCAGTTGGTACCCCTAAAGTCTGAGCAGGTTATTTTGATTTTTCTCAAGATATATGCGTAGGATTGGTGCTTTGAGTTGGGAGGCACATCAATAGAAATATGCGTGCGTGTCCCTTTGGACCTGAATGATGAGGCTGATGTGGTGTATGCGGCATGTGGCATCTTGAAGCAAGAGCTTTCGGACAGTTGTTATGGATGACATGGATTTGCCCATCCGCGCAAATGAAGCAGTTGTGGTTTAGATATAACGGAGACATGTGGGTGAATCACAGCTTATTAAGGAGGTTGCGGTTTGTGCGTGGATTTAGGTGGTAGGGATTCCCATTTTGGTTTCTCAATAAGGTTTGCTTATGGAACATGCGAGGGTCGGGCCATCAGAGAAGAGAGTGACATTTGGAGCCTTGTCTGTATCTTGGCATGTGGATGTTTATTGTATCTGGAGATGAAAGTTGAATACTAGGACTCTTGGAAGTGGCAGCCGGTTTCAGGACCTAAGCTGTTCGAGTTTCGGGTTATATTGACAGATGATAGCTTTGATGGAATCGTCGTGGCTTGGAATGACAAGTTCTTTGATTCGATGGAGGTGCTAGCCCTGACTCAATCTATATTTATGGTACTAGCATATGGAAGGACAACACCAAAATGGTGGTGTCATATGTATATGCTAATATTTGGGGCGCCAACAAATGAGACGCTCTAGGTGGAGCGTAGGGAGGTGTTTGTGACATCCCCTAACCTTGATTGGGTGGTGGTGGGTGACTTTATTGTCACACTTTACTTTGAGGATATACTTGGTGGTCGGAGGGTGGGGGGCTTAATGGGTTCTTGTTGATTGATTAAGGATAGATCGTTTTCTCCTTTCGGTGGAGGCGTTGGAGATGTTTTAACTTGCTTCATCTTTTTCCTTATTCGTTCAAGATCGGACCATCCCCCATTATGTTTGGATACTGGTCGATTGGTCCCCTTCTTATTTCAGATTTGAGAGCGTTGGAGGAAGGTTTTCATGAAATGGTGGTGTAGTTTTGTTCGGATCCGTTAGTAGATGGGTCGGCCGCTAGACGCTTGCTCCTAAATTTAAAGGTGCCGCATAAGATGCTTATTCAATTCAGGAAGGAGGCAAGGTTGGATCAACAACGTAGGTTGAACCTGCCATAGAAGGAGCTGGTTTGTTTCGATTTATGGAAGGATGAACGGAATCTGGATGAGGATGAAATGTTAAATCGAGGCTTGGTGCAGAAAATTATTGAGGAAGAGAATCAGAAGATAGAGGTGGAGTGGAGTCAGAGGTCTCGCCAGAAGTGGTTGAAGGAAGGAGATGCAAATACCATATTTCTTTCATGCAACTGTAGGCATCGTTGAAACCTCTTCTATTCTGTTATGGTTGGGGGGTGAGGTTTGTAATGGGGAGGACGCGATGGCTTGATCTATAACGAATCATTTCAGATGCATGAGCCGACCTACACCTTCCAAGGGCTAAAGATGGCTTGTCCTGGGGGTTTTACATAATTCTAGAGAGGGGGATATGGCATTGATCGAAGATTTTGATTTGCAAGAGATTCGACGAGCCATCTATGAACTTAATGTTGACGGTTTCCCAATTTTCTTTTTAGGAAGTTTTGAGAGTTAGTGGTAGGAGATGTGTTTGTTATGGTTCCTAAGTTCTCTAGGGGGAAACTATGAATTTGTTTTTTTGAATCGTTCCCTGATTTTTGTTGCCCAAGAAAAAGATTGTGGCCATGGTGGAAGATTTTTGCCTCATGTTGTCTAATGCAGTTTACTTGATTGTCATGAAGTTGCTAGCGAATCGTCTTAAAGGGGTGCTAAGTGGTATTATTTCTCCTGCGCAGCGTGCCTTCTTGTGTGGGAGGCAAATGACAGATAATGTGGTGATGTCTTCGGAGATTGTGGTTGACTAGAGGAGACAACGTTTGAGGAGTGTTGTGGAAGATGGACTTCTCGAATGCCTACAACAGCTTGTATTGTCAATTTCTTTGGGCTGGAGGGGTTTCCAGGACACCTTAATCTCATTGATGAAGTGGTGTATGATGACCTCATCACGTGCTAACCTGGTTAATGGGTTACCCATAAACGACTTCTTCTTGCCACATAGGGGCATCACGCTGCGCTACCTTTTGGCTCCACTCTTGTTCATTTTGGTGGTTGATGTACTGACGATGACTGTGGAACATGCTGTTGTTGGGGTTTCTGTTCCAGCTACTTGAGGGATGAGATATCCATATCGATCCTTTAGTATGCAGTCACGATCATGTATTTTAAGGGTGGCATGGAGAATTGTAGAGGACTCTCGATGGTCCTCAATTTGTTCAGTGATGTTTCAAGTTTGAGGATCATCACCAAATTGGTTTTTGTGTCTTTGGGTCTGAGTGAAGATGAACTCAATATGTATGACTTTATTAGGTTCCTCTTGAGCTTCTTTACCTATGCAGTACTTGGGTCTTACTCTCGTGGTTGGTAGGTTGCAGCAGACATATTGTTTGACTTTGATCAAGAAATTGGAGAACAGATTGGTTGCCCATCTAAAGGTGGTAGGATCGTGTTACTCAAGTTTGTCCTCTCAGCTATCCTTTTTTCTTCCCATCCTTCATGTTGCTCTCGGTTGGAGTTAGGGAAAGACTAGGGTCTATTATGAGGCATTTTTTGGTCTAATGGTAGTGATTGTGTCGATATATTGTTGATGGACTAGAGAACTATCACCTGGTCGAAGGGAGATGGGGGGCTTGGTGTTCAGAGCTTGAAAGAGATGAGCAAGGCACTTTTATCTAAGTGGATCCTCCGAATTTGGGGTGATAGTGACGATCTCCTCTGTATGTTTGTTCGAAGGATCTATGGGATCTTTGAGGTTCCTGTAGCCCAAGGAGATTTGTGTATCCCCTTTGACGTTTTGGAAGGGAGTGTGTATGATTATCCCGGAGGTTCGACCATAGATGGGGCCTTTGTTAGGAGATGGCGGGGTTTTTCGCTTCTGCGTTGATGATTAGACGGAGAATGTTTATTTAGTGAGACTAATATGCGCTTATATGCCCTGACAACCAATCTGAATGTTACTTATTTGGAGATTTTGGATGTGAATTCCTTTTTCTCAACGTTTAGGTTTGATTTGTCAAACCAAAGGTTGAATGACTTTCCGGTGCTTTCGGAGTTGTTGCATTGCATAGAGGACCCATCTGTTGGTCATGGTCGTTGATGTTGGTTTGATGTAAGTTTCTAGTTTAGAAAGCTTATAAAGTGTTCCTCGAGATGATGCCTTCTGCCTCGGAGTGTTGCATTGTATATTGTAAGATATTCTGGAGTTGGAGGATACCGGTGCGGATCAATGTCTTCCTCTATTTGCTGAGACGAGGAAGGGTGACGATCAAGACTAGACGGGCTCGTTTCTTTCAAGGGGCAATCACTGAGTGTAGCTGGTGCTTTGGATCAAACACGAATGTTAATCTTTTTTCATGTGTGAGAGCTTGAAGCGTGTCTGAAAGAAAGTTATTTTTTTAGGTGGCTACTGACGGTTACGATAGCTTCTGGAATTCTATTCTCTAGTTGGCATAATACATTAGCAAGAACTCGAATTATAGTTGTGGTGTGGGCCATTTGGTTGCCTAGAAAAAGGGTGATGTTCCATTTCCAACATGGTAGAATTTACATCGATAATGCTACTGAGCATGCTAGAATATTACCGGAATCCTAGTATTTGTAATTTATGGTTTCGCTCGATACCTATAATCTTGTGAATAATGGTAATTTTTTTGGGTGTGCACCTTATCAGTAAATGTCCCTTTTCCTTAAAAAAACTTCTCATTGAATTAAATTAATTCGGATTCATGCCAGGTCGCTCAACTATTGAAGTCATCCATTTGCTGAGAGAACAATGGAGATTTTTAGAGCTAAAAGGAAGAACCTCCATATGATCTTTATTGATTTGGTGAAGGCTTATGATTTTGTCCCACGAGAGATATTGTGGAGAGTTTTGGAGAAGAAACAAGTACCTGTCCTATACATTAACCTTATAAAGGACATGTATGATAGGGCTTTATCTTGTGTAAGGACCTCATCTGGGAAGACTAACTATTTTGACATCAATATTGGTTTACATCAAGGTTCAACTTTGAGTCCATTTCTTTTTACTTTGATTATGGACGAGTTGACAAGTCACATTCATGATGAGTTACCTTGGTTTATGTTATTTGCTTATGACATTGTGTTGATTGACGAGACTGGAGGAGTAAATGAGAAGCTTGAGGTCTGGAGACATGCATTGGAGACTAAAGGATTTCGTATAAGTAGGGCTAAGACGGAATATATGGAGTGCACCTTTGGTGGAAGCAATGGTGAAGGAATTGAGGTGAAGATTGGTGATAATAACATTCGGAAGAGAGCTTCTTTTAGATATCTGGGATCTATACTGCAACAGGATGGGGAAATTGATGGAGATGTTACTATTAGAATAAATGCAGGCTGGCTAAAATGGAGAGGAGCCTCTGCTGTTCTCTGTGATAAGAAAATTCCTTTAAAAATTAAAGGAAAGTTTTACAAAGCAGCCGTGAGACCTGCTATGCTCTATGGATTTGAATGTTGGCCTGTGAACCATAGACATGTGCAGAGAATGGTTATAGCAGAAATGAAAATGCTACGGTGGATGTGTGGGCACACACGCACATGTAAAGATCGGATTCGGATGCAATCAGAAAGAAAGTTGGTGTAGCTCCGATCGAGGATAAGATGCGAGAAAACCGCTAAGATGTTTTGGTCATTTGCAAAGAAGATCAACGGATGCACCAGTTAGGAGATGCGAGTGTTGGGATGTTGAGCCGACTAAGAGAGGGCGAGGACGGCCCAAGAAGTGTTGGAAAGAGACTATACGAAGGGATCTTAGTTTTTTGGATATAAGCCCGAGATTGACCCAAGATATATCTGAATGGAGGCGAAGAATCCATGTAGCCAACCATATTTAATTGTGGGAAAAAGCTTTGTTGTTGTTGTTGTGAATTAAATTCATTGTGATTTCCTTGTCACCTTTAGTCTACACAGTTCCATCCTCATCGCTCACAAGCTTCTCTTATAAGAACCCATTTCCCTAGGTATGCTTCACCTGCCTCTCAAGCATGTACATTGTGTTTGGTATCATAGTTCCTTGCATCATCATACATCCTTATCTGCTCGCTTTGAGAACTCCATCTCCTAGATGTCGCGTGACTAGATCATTTCCAAGAAAACGAGATTAAGCTTGGTTGTAGTCATATGCACATATCCTACACCTTGTAAAGTTCACACCATATTGTCAAACTTTTGAAATTGCATCCCTTCAACTCCTTTGATATGGTGAAACTTTTCCATGTTCCATCCATATTGTGTCTCCATCACATACATAGTGTGCGCTGAACTACTTCGTGAATGAGCGCATATAATCTGCACCCATCTTGAGTCAGCCTTCTTCATTGTTGAGTACACTAGCAAGTTGCTCTCACTGACTGCATATTTGAATCGTAATCATTCTATCTTTTTCCATGTCTTTCTTTTTTTCATTCCTAGGCATCAGACAATCAAGAATCTTATGGCATTCCTTTTCACTATACCAACATCTGATATGACCTTGCCACTTGGATTGACTTCTGCTCCTCATCATCTCCCTTAATCTAAAATTTATGCTATGTCTCGAGAAAATGATATTCATCTTCTGTTTCATCATTTGTTGACCTTCATCAAGTCTCGTTCATAAGAAATGGAGCAACTATCATATCCGATGTAATGGTTTCTTTTTCACATAGCAATATTTTCATAATATTATCATAATAAGATAGAAGAGACTTTAACAAGGTTAATTTTTTACCCTCCTCCGTAATGAGAGTTTCTCTCTCGGTAGTCTTCTCAAGTGTAAGCATGTTCGTAAGAATCATGTTTAACTTATCTGTGTACCTTTAACTTCACATCCCGATCATCTGTAGATTGTATAGATTTTTTAGTAATAACTGTTGAGATATTTCTATTTCTTTATGTTTATTTCTTATTTCTCTTTCTTTCATGTACCTCTCGTGTTATTTATCCAGGGCTTTTCTCCTATATATGAGAGCCCTAGGGTCTCAATAATGATATCCAAAATTCATTTTTCCTCCAACATGGTATTAGAGCAATGGTCCTAGATCGGGTTTCCCATATCTCAATAAACCCTAACCCTACCACTCCCTCCCACCTCGCTCGCCGCCTCCGGCCAGCAGGCCTGGCACCTTCGGCTGCCCCTAGTGGTTGTTCCGCCCGACCCTGCACCTCACCCGACCACCTTAGCCGTCGTCGGTCTCCCCTGTCAGCCGTCGGCCGCTCCTTGCCAGGCGCACCAGCCACCGCAGGCCCCATAGGGTCTGATCTTGACTGGAATACGTGGTTTTTGACATATAAATCACATTTTTCGGCCCTAGACTACAACAATGATTGGAAAGGATGGTCGTATGGGTCTACACGTACAACCATCCCGTCCTATGATTGTGTAGACTTGCTCAAATAAGTCTACTTCCTAGTTTCGGTCCGGTTTTTCTACGATTAATCCATCATGTCAGTGAACAAGGGTGATGCTTTTTCGTCGCCTGGTGCCTTCAAGGGCCCGACTCCTATAGTAAAGATGGATGGGACCAATTACGAGTTGTGGTCCATGTAGTTTCGCATCCTTATGCAGTGCCATAACAAGGAGCACATTTTGACTGATTTAGAGCCGACGGACAAAACTAGGGATAATGCTTCATGGAAGCAAGATGACGTTTATGCACGGATTTTGCTCTTCAGGACGCTCACCATGGAGATTTCCAATGGTATTGTCAATCAACCCACACCCAATGCCATGTGGGATATTCTAGCTGACACATATGGGCAAGCGAAGAATGCGAGCAAAATACTCCAATTGCAGTATGACATTTTCTCGACCAAGCAGAATGGTCGGCCTCTTCATGCCCGCTTCTCGCATCTCCGAGGCATGTTTGAGGGTCTCCATTGTTTTATGCCCATTACTACTCGCACGGAGCAACAACATGCATACATGAATGCCACTATGACAGGAGTCTTTCTATCATCTCTTGACTCAGAGTACGATGCAACATATACTCAACTACTTACAAGAGAGACGATACCTCCGATGGAGGAGGTCTACAAGAGACTGAGCAAGATCTCTTCTCAATCTACTACCGTGACTCAAACTCCCTCTGCGATGGTTGCTTCTTGTGGCAGAGGGGATACTTAACAGTTTCGCGGGCGTGGATCCCGTGGTCGAGGAGGACGTCAACATGGTCCATGCTCACATTTCCACCATCCAGAGCATTCAGAGGAGACATGCTATCTGAAGCATGGTATCCAGTGTCTGCCCGTGTAGCTGAGCAGACATAGACTACTCCAGCTCCTTCTCATGATGCAAGGTTTGATGATATTGTCTCTAGATTAAGAGAGATGATGACTACACCACCTGCCCTAGCAACATGATCTTCAGATGTTGCAGCTGCTGTCAGAGCCTCTACGAGTTCGTCAGGTATTGCTTACGCTCTTATCAGTTGTAACAGTTCAGATTTGATTGATTGGATCATGGACTCTGGAGCTTCTCATCATATGTGTGGAGATCGAGCTCAGTTTACTTACAGATCTGTCCCTCCTGGTAGATCAGTGGTGATTGCTAATGGGGTTCATCTACCTATTGTTGGTCAGGGGGAGATTGTTCTAGCTCCATCGATGCGTCTCCAAAATGTCTTCCATGCTCCATCATTTTAGATGAATCTTTTGTCTATTAGTCAGATTACAAAGATTTACATTGCCACGATATCGAGGTGGGAGGAGTGCGATTTTTAGGAGAGGTGGCCATTGGGGGGACATTGCGGGACCATTTTGTTGGGGCTACCGGAAGAAGGGTTGGAAGTGGGTGGGGGTGGCGAGGAAACAGAGTGGAGTCCCTATCGGCGTCTCAGGCGGAGGGACTGACGTCACCATTTACGGAGGAAGAGCTAAGGCGGGCGGTGTGGTCGCTGAATGCAAAAAGCTCCCCTGGGTCAGATGGATTTCCAATTCTGTTCTATCGTGAATTCTGGGAGTTGCTCAAGGACGACGTCATGGGGGTCCTAAATGAGTTCAGAGACGGCAACTTTGACTTTGAGAAGATAAACTGTTCGCTGATTTTTCTGCTGCCAAAGAAGGACAAGCCCTTGGGCGTGGAGAACTATCGGCCTATCGCCATCTCAAATGCGATATACCTTATCATTGTGAAGGTCCCGACGAATAAAATGAAGGGGATCATGGACTCCGTGGTGTTGCAAGGCCAGTCTGCTTTCATTCCAGGGAGGCAGATGGCAGACGACCTGGTTATGGCATCGGAAATCTGTCTTGAATGGAAGAGGAAGCGGGTCAAGGCGACGCTGTGGAAGATCGACTACTCCAAGGCCTATGACTGTGTGCATTGGAAATTTCTTTGGCAATCCCTGACGAAGAGGGCCTTCACTTGCGTTTGGGTGGGATGGGTGAAGAGGTGCGTCACGACGGCTTCTTACTCGATCCTGGTTAACGGCAAACCGGAGGGCGGCTTCTTCCAGCCGCAGCTGAGAGTCAGACAAGGATGCCTGCTGGTGCCTATGTTATTTGTCATTGTGGCCGACACCTTGGGGGTCCATTTCAAGCAGGCGGTCGTGGCGGGCTGGTGCGAGGGCTTCCGTGCAGATGGAATCTCTATTCCCTTATTACAGTATGTTGATGACACGACCTTATTTCTGGGAGGTACGACCGAGCAGAACAAGAACGCGTCCCACTTGGTGGAGATCTTCGACGACATTTCGGGCCTTGAGATTAACAGACGGAAGTCCTCCGTCGTAACTTTTGGGATGGAGGAGGCCGACCGTGTGGAACTAGCTGCTGTCTGTGGATGTGGGTTGGGGGACCTACTCATCTCCTACCTGGGGCTGCCTCTAACAACTGGGAAACTGAGGAACAAAGATTGGGATCACGTGGTGCAACGGATCGAACGTCTGGTAGGATGGAAGGCTATTACGTTATCCAAAGGAGGAAAACTGGTCCTCCTGAAACACGTGCTCTCTGCCATTCCGGTCTTCTTCGACTCGACCAAAATCATGCCGATCTATGTTAGGAGGAAAATTGAGTTGTTGATGAAGCATTTCTTTTGGTCTGATGGGAAGCAATCGGGACATGGCCTTCACCTGGTCAAGTGGGAAGAGATCACGAGGAGACGTAGGGAGGGAGGTCTGGGAGTCAGAGACATTAGTTGCATGAATAAGGCCCTCATAGCCAAATGGATTGTTCAAATCTGGGGGCCCTCCAGTTCCCTGGTTAATACTCTGCTGCGGAAAATATATGGGGTGGGGGGAGGTTTGGTCACGATGAGACTGTCCTTCGAGTCTCCACGCTGGACGGGTATTCGTGAGGTACTACCATCTTTGGTCCATCACTTGTGCCCCAAAGTGGGGGACAGACATTCTTTCAGATTCTGGTGCGACGATTGGCTCGGCGATGGTTCTTTGGAGGAGCAGTTCCCGCGTCTTTTTTCATTGGCAGAGGACAAAGATGCTGTGATCTCGGAGGTGGATGTCGACAGCGGTTTGTGGTCCCCGCCCTTTATCTCCGGCCTGACTGATCAACGCTTCGAGGAGTTTATGACGATGCAATCGATTTTACCATCCACGGAGAACCGTACTAACGTCAGGGATCACTTCCTGTGGCTGGGCAACAATTTCATCGTCAAGAAGGCATACAAGGAGCTCAATCAGAGTGGAGAGCAGGACAGGGACCTATGCCAGGACGTCAATATCATTTGGGCGGCAAGGATCCCGTTAAGGGTAAAGATCTTTCTTTGGTGCCTGAGGAGGAATCATATTTGTGACATGGTGCGGAGGGGACGCATTCTTAGAGCCCTCGATACGCGATGTGACAGATGCGGAGCAGCGGAAGAGGACGTTGAACATATTTTTTTCACCTGCCCTTCATCGACTGCGGTTTGGAACGAGGTGGCGGTTCCATGGGTACGGAGCGAGGATTACGCGGAGTTTTGGAGATCCGTTAGAGTGGTGGGCGGCAACTCCAATGACGATAGTTCCAAGCCTTTTGCTGCTTTATGGGTCATTTGGACCAGGAGAAACGAGGCAATCTTCAACAACCAGAGGTTTAATGTTGAGAACATCTTGTCCCATTCTAACGCTCTTCACAATTTCTGGCTATCACGGTAATGTACTTTAAAACTTTTAATGGAATATAGTGGCGGTGAACCCCAAATCGGGGGCTCACCCGTTGGGTTCTAAAAAAAAGGTTTACATTGCCGTACCATATTTGATCCTTCTTCTCTTGTGTTTCAGGACGTACTCACGGGCAGGGTGATTGGATGTGGCTGTGAACAGAAAGGGTTGTACAGACCGGTCCAACCTCTGTATGCTGGTGCTGCTACTATTCCATCTGGATTTGTTTCTCCTTTCACGTGGCATCTTCGCTTTGGACACCTTCCTCTGCAGAAGCTGTCATGTTCTCCCTCAGACCTCTATTCGTACTACCTTAGAATGTGAGGCATGTCAGCTTGGGAAGCACCATCGTTCTTCTTTTCCGAGTCGTCAGTCGTCACAGTATTTAGTTGTTTGAGTTTGTTCAGTTTGATATCTGGGGTCCTAATCGTGTTCCTGATCATCAGGAACATGTGTTCTATATGGTTGCTGTGGATGATTTCTCTAGATTCTCTTGGGTTTTCTTGTTAAAGAATAAGTCTGAAGCTGGTCTTGTTATTAAATATTTTCTTATTGAGATTAAGAATATTTTTTCTGCTAATGTGAAGTTTATTCGCACTGACAATGCCTTGGAGTTTTCTACTTTACAGTTGTCTGACTTTCTCAGATCTATTGGTGTTGTTCATCAGACTTCTTGTGCTTACACTTCGTAGCAGAATGGTATTGCTGAACGCAAACGCCGTCATCTTTTGGATGTCACGAGGACTCTTTTGATTCAGAGTCGAGCTCCTCATTCGTTCTGGGGTGATGCGGTTCTCACTGCATGTTACTTGGCGAACCACATGCCTTCCATTATCCTTGGAGAAAAGGTTCCTTTCTTGATTGCGTTTCTCGAGAAGGATCTATTCTTCCTTACTCCCAGGGTCTTTAGTCTGTAGTATTTGTTCACAATTTTACTCCTAGTCATGACAAGCTCTCCTAGAGCTGTCAAATGTGTGTTCGTTGGTGATTCGCTTACCCAAAAAGGGTATAGATGTTTTGATCATGTTGGGAGAAAAATATTATGTGAGTGCTGATGTCACATTTTTTGAGTCTATTATGTATTTTCTCCTACATGTGACAGGTTGTCTAATGCTGACTCTGGCAAGGATGTTTTTGTTCCACCACCACCGTTATCTCCACCAACAACCCCCCATGTTGAGTCTCAGTCACCTCTACCTCCACCTCTACCACCTCCTCCACTTCCGTCTACCTTGACACAGTTCTTATCGCGGTTTTACATTCGCATGTCTTCTACTCACTCCTCTGCTCATAGGCCTTCCCTGTCATCCAGCACGTCTCAGGTATGTAGTGAACACATTGTTTCTACTGATGGCATTGATGATATGCTTGTTCCACGGTTGAGAGTCCCAAAACAAACCTCATGTACTCCTCTGAAAGACGGTCCAAGGAAACATGCACAGTTAGAGGATACGTGGCACAGTTACGACGCGGCTTCCTCAAGGCAATAGGTACATCGAGGTCATCGGCCTCTCTGTTTTCTAGTATCAGCTCCTCATGTTACTATCCCGCAAACTTATCAAGAGGCCATACAAGATAGTAGTTGGTGACTTGCCATGGAGGAGATGACCGCTTTGCAGTCTCGTGGTACATGGAGTGTTGTTTCTGCCCCTCTAGGTATCTCTGTTGTGGGGTGCAAATGGATCTTTACGATGAAGCAACGGGCAGATGGCAGCTTGGATCGCCAAGGTTTTAAAAAACGTGAGGCGGATCGAGGCGGTTTTCCGTTATTGAGGCGAGGCGTAAGCCTCGAGGCGGTCGAGGCGTAAGCCTCGATTTATATAGAAAATACATGTCAAAATTATTATTAAGCATAATTATATTATCATAAAACCGTAAACTTCAAATATTGACAAAATATATGATCATAAATCCTAAATTTGAATATTTTAAATTTAATAGATGTACAAAGAATACCATATTAACCATATATGCTAGTTTTAATTTGTGATTAAGTAATATTAATATTGTAAATATGTGAATTTCTAATATTCTTACAAAAATATACAGTTTCTTAAACATATATTATACTCATTGTAGCGATATAAGCAATCGAATATAAATTGTTGACATAAAATTTGTTCATACTAATTAGAAACAATCATTGTACACTTGCATGATTTCTTTGATGCTATAGTGATTGTATGTTTTGGGAATAACATATGATGATACCATTACACAATATTGCGATTGTGACTTGTATGTTTGTAACTAAAATATGCTTTATAACTTTAATATTATTATAAAAGTACAACTTTATATAGTTTTTTTTATTTACCTTAGAAAATGCACGACAGAACGAGGCGATGCCTCGGGACCGCCTCACCGCCTAGACCACCTCGACCGCCTTGATACCGCCTCGGGTCTCTGAGGCTTACGCCTCAGATATCCAAACTGAGGCTTTAGCCTCGAGGCGGTTTTCTTGGAAAACCGCCTCGAGGCATACGCCTCGGCGCCTCGAGGCGTGTTTTTTAAAACCATGTGGATCGCTACAAGGCAAGGCATGTAGCGTGTGGGTTTACCCATACTTATGGGGTAGACTATCAGGATACCTTCTCTCCAGTAGCCAGACATTCAACATTGCACATTCTTCTTTCAGTTGTTGTTTCAAGGGACCGACCTCTTTACCAACTTGATGTGAAGAATGTGTTTCTATATGGAGATCTAGAGGAGGAGGTTTATAAGCAGTAGCCACCGAGGTTTGCTATTGGGGGGGAGTCTCAGAAGGTGTGTAGGATCCACAAGGTGATTTACGGCCTAAAGAAGAGTCCGAGAGCTTGGTACTAGAAGTTTCAGAGTTGATAGAGCACTAGGGATTTGCTCGGTCCACCGTGGATCACTCGCTGTTTGTTTAGAGGACACATAGAGGTATTGTTGCTATTCTTGTCTATGTTGACGATATTATTGTCACGGATGATGATGAGCAGGGCATTCTGGCGGTCGAGTTTCTAGGTCAGTAGTTTGTGACCAAGGACCTTGCAATCTTCGATACTTTCTTGGATTAGAGATGATGTGGGTTAGATCGGTCTTGACTGATATTGTTATTGATGTTCCTCTTCCCATGCAGCTTTTATGTGACAATCAAGCAGCTCTTTTTATTGCCAATAACCCTGCATTTCATGAACGAACCAAGCATATAGAGGTTGATTGCCACTATACCAGAGGCATGATCTAGAAGGGTCTCATATCCACTTCCCATGTTTCTACTGGAGATCAGACAAGTGATATCTTCACCAAGGCCCTTGTTAGAGGTCCTTTTCAGAGATGTTTCAAGCTGAGCTTAATAGACATATATGCTCCAACTTGAGGAGTGTTGAGATATTTCTATTTCTTTGTTTATTTCTTATTTCTCTTTCTTTCATGTACCTCTTGTGTTATTTACCCAGGGTTTTTATCCTATATAAGAGAGCCCTAGGTTCTAGATAATGATATCCGAAATTCATTTTTCCTCCAACAATAACATATATGCCAGAGATTTGGACTTGTATCATGCCTCGAGCTTTTTTCAGACCTCTATCACATCATGCAAACTGATGAATTTACAAAAAGTGACGTCTACCAAGAATAATGATATTATATGATCTGCGAGGTCCCTCAACTCCTATTCTTCATCTATCTTCTCCGGCTTGTTCTCTACTTCTGGAGAGCATTCAATAGTCCCTCTTGCACGATTATGGTCTTCCCCTTGCTATCATCAGGTGAAGCCCTTCTTCCCATGAAGGGTTCCATGGAGAATTATGTGCCCTTTGATGTGAACTTTGCCATCTGATATGCATGTGTGGTGTGGTCTTCCTTTACCATGAATAATATAATCACACTCGATTTTCTACTAGTCGCACGGTTGATCATGCCTTCTTGTATGATATTGCCGCCACCCATTAACATGCCTTAATACGAATTTTGGATACGTTTCACAAAGTTCATAAAGAAAATTTTCTTTGAATTTAGTTCAAATAATTGAAATCATATAAATGACTCGATTTTTATCTCTAGAAATTATGTTTTCCGAATTTCTTTAATCTAGACAAATACATAATTGGTTGTAAACTACATATGTACATATAAGTTTTGAAGTAAATTATTGTTGGCCACCACGCTTATTGATATGTAATAACAACATGGTGGTAAGAGTTAGAACTGGATTCTGAACTGGAAGCAAAATCCATGATATTTACCTCTAAACAAGAATGGGGTGACACATGCAGAAGCAACATGATGGAACATGTTCCTTCAATATAAAGATCTCTAAAAAACTCAACACATGAGTAGAGAAATGGTGAAAATTCACTGATATTGATGAATTTCAATGAAAGCAAAGGATGGATTCCCTTTTGTCATTTTGCCCAAACAACATGCAAATTTGATGTTCTTTGACATTTTCCCAAAATTTTGGAAAGGAAAGAAATTAGTGTTTTGATTATGCAGACAAGGAGGATTGGAAATTTTAGCTAAATTCGACTAAATTTCATTGATGTTTGAGGCCATATCTGTCAGTAGTAGAACTCTTCAGTGACTCTCATCAGTCATCTTGAAGTGACCATCATCGATAGTTCTTCATGATTTCCAAGTGTTAGGAGCATAGGCGTCATATATTGAGATGGGCAGATGGATCCCTCTAGGGTCCAATTACCACATCTAGTGGTTTAGTCCTACATCTACTATTTGTGGGACTTGGAGAGTCAGTGGGGGCTATATAAGAAGCCCAACACCCATCGTACCAGATGAGAAAAGTCAATGAGCACATCATCCCGCTTTTCACGGAGTAGGTTCCACGTTAAATCCCATCGTTCTTCATGTTTATTCTATTTTTCTGATATTACGCTTCCGCATTCTCATTTTCTAACATGATATCAGAGCAATGGTTTAAATATCGGTTTCAGATATCGTATCGATACCCTGTCACTACGATATCTCGTCGAAATTTCGACGAAATTTCGACCATATCGACCGCCATTTGTGAAGAAATGACCGAAAACTGCCGTCATATCGCCATTTCGTTCGAGATTTCGGTTCTTTGTTGAAACCGAAATTTCGTCGAAATTTCACAAAATCTGAAACCGTGTATCAGAGCGGGGTTGATTCTTGTTGTTTTTTAAGATTATTTATTCATGTTCAAATATTGTTCAAGAGCATTCAAGTTCGAGTTTCAGTTTTTTGGATTTTTTGAAACCCTAAATTTTCAGCCATCACAATATTTCAGAAGATTAATTTGTGCATATTTATTATTACTCAAGATCAAGTTACGTGGTTTCTTTTGAAACCCTAATTCTACCTCAACGCGAATTTGACTTATTCAACTTGATTTGTTCTCGGTTCCAATGGAACCCCAACTTTTGTGCACCCACTGGCGACACCAACGACGATTAGAGTGGTCTATTTATTCAAGTTATGCGTCTGACACACAATCTGAAGGTTTCCCGGTTGCATCTCCGACCACAGGCCCTTGAAACCATCATATCAAGGACGTCGTCGGTCTGAATTTATACGCTTTCAAATGTGCATCTCCAGGATCAAGCCCTATTTCCATGGGTGGAGATTCGAGATCAGTCCCAGCAATAAAACCTCTCCATGCGACACCCTTAGTTCTCGGTGGTGCCCTTTCCTCCAGGGCGGTGTTACTAGTTCCGCTCGAGGCCTCTGACGCACCTTCATGTGGCCCTTCTTCTCGTCACTAGTTCAGTTTACATGAGAGGCATCATCTCTAGCCACCTACAAATGCCGCATGATCGCACGATTCCCAAGAGGTGGTGAGAGAGGCCGCACAAGGACCCAGACACGCTCAAAGGCTCCACATTCAAAAAAGAGAGAAGAAGGTCGAAGAAGCAGAGTTGAGTTGATATCCCTTGAGGCGGCACAAACCTCCTTCCCGCGTCACCCAATCCCATCATGTTGCCTCCTCCCTCCAGGCGGCATTTCCAGGAGGCTGTGAGCTCTCTTTGCGCTGCCCTAATCAGGCGGCAACTTAGAACCCATTAGATATGAGTTCCTTCGTGGAACCTATTCGATGGTGGCGTGGAGAAGAAGCCCCAACAGAGGCGATGGGTTCTCGTGAACCCTATCTTTTGGTTGGGCTTTAATATAGCCTCGTTGGGCCACGATTTAAAAAAAGAAAAGAGTTTCAGCCCAGCTGTGGGCCATGACAAGAAAATGATTTTTGGGCCCAAAGTGGGCTGTAGATTAAAAAAAAGATTTTTTTTGAAAAGGTGCGCAAAAAAAAACTGTACGCTTGAATAAAAGAGGGGAGACAGCTAGAAAAAGGGAATAGTTAGAAAAGAATGATTTGAAAAAATTTTGTGAGAAGAAAAGTCGAAAAAATTGAGACCGGCTTATGTGGATTTTTGTTTCTCCTCGTCTTCTTGTCTTCTCCCAACTTGTCGGCATCATTGTTTTTCGACCAGTAATAGGAGAAAGGGAGAGTATTGTATAGAGTTCTATATGCTAGATTTTCAGATTCTCTAGATTCCAGGCCAAATCCAAATTTCAGACTCTACAGATTTTCATATTCAGACTCGATGTTCATATTGGTTCCGTATTTTCAGTTTGATGCGCACATGTATGCGATCATCATTTGTGTGGTCCCCATCTTTATTTTTGATCTCAGAGTTCTCATGTGATCCACATGGACTCTAGAATAGAGATCCCATTCTCTATGCCATTGTGGGTTAGGGTTTCATGTCGTTTCATAAGGACTTCAAAGCAAAGATCCCATTCTCTGAGCCAGTATGGGAGAGACTCAGTTCTCCGACGAGGAGACTTTCATAATCCATTCTTCGACGACCGTGGACTCCGACGAGGATGTTTACACGGATTTTCCAGTTCGGCCCTTTAGAGATGGAGCAGTTGTCCACATGATGCAGTCTTCTACATGTGGTGGGCCATAGTACTCCAACGAGGAGACTCATTTCAGTTTCAATGACGCTGATAGATGCAGTATAGAGCACATGTTCTCCGACGATGAGACCCAGTTCGACTCACACTCCAGCATGTTTGTTCCTCCTCACCTGCACGACATGAAAATCAATGTCCTCGACAATAACCGACAGTTGTGTATGCGTTGAGTTGATATTGTCCATAGTGTCTTGTATTGTGAGTTTGAGATTTCTTTCTATTTGTCCAAGTTGAGCATTTCATGCTCTAGCTTGAGGGAGAGTGTTAGAGCATATGCATCATATGTGAAGATGGGTAATTGGATCCATCTAGGGTACAATTACCACATCTAGTGATTTGGTCCCACATCTACTATTTGTGGGACATGGAGAGTCAGTGGGGGCTATATAAGGAGCCCCACACCCATTGTACCATATGAGAAAAGTCAATGAACATAAGTCATTTGAGGCGTTCTCCCTTGATTTCATCTCGCTCCTTAAGTAGGGTTCCACGTAAAATCCCGGTGTTCTTTCCTGTTCTTATTATTTTATCTCTGATTACGCTTCCGCATTCTCATTTTCTAATATTGAGGAATACCCATGTGTCACTCCCTCACGTCGATGCCGGAGCTCGCTTTAAATTAGTTGGGGAAAACAGTGCACAATCAACCAACTTGGAATCATGCGATGAGGCCACGATATTGTAGTGGTCAGTTACCTCTCGACCACTGGATAAGAGAAACCACCACGAAGAAAAACAAGCATAACTCTTGTTTCTTCTTTCTCTCGACTTTATTTGTAGGGAGTAAAGGTTCCACCCTTTTATTTATCGCCTAAGTACATGACCCATAGTTCTATCATTGTAAAGACTTTTCGTAGAATACAGTTGTATTCTTATTAGGATTACGAGTCTTGTTAAGCCTAGTACTTAATTTTCTTAACCATTGTGATCCATGTCCAAGAGTGAATTTGTTATGAAGATTAATGATTGCTCTTAATATTATGCGAGCTTGAATAGAAATGTCAAATTCTGCGAGAGTTTTCTGCTGTCACTGAATACCCGAAAATTAATGCATATAACATGTACTTGAACGAAAATGCAAAACTCTATCAAGATATTGAATACATCATTCATACATGATCTGTTGACATCCTGTACAGCTAACAATATGGGGCTGTCTTTCTCCGAAATGAACAGAAACTATTCCGAGGAGCTAATATATTAATTCCAAGGTATTCGTGGATTCGGTCTATTAGTACTTCTATTATTATCATGCATCTCAATTACCCTTTTCTATGAATTTACTGTAATACCATGTTGATCCCTAGAATTCTCATATTTTCCTATTGTTGAGGTCAGATGATTAAAGATAAACAAACCAAATTCTTGCTTTAAGGCATTCATTTTTCGTGAAATTTTCTCCCTTTTTCCAAATAAAAGGTGATTATAATTTTCACCCAGCTTTTATTTCTTCTTACTGGTTGCTCCAGCTTTAGCGAATGAACTTTGTTTTTGATTCTTTATACATATAGGTTGTGTTTTATGGCAGGTTTCTACATCCATTCCTAACAACCTGAAAATGGAGTTTCCCAGGTAGCATTGCTATTTCATTTTGTTCATGTTGTAGTTGATTATTCTCTGATGCACGGTATCGTGCACCACATCTCTCTTCTGCTATGCCTTCTTGTGTCATTGTTATGCTGTCCTCTGTCACGATTACTGCTCTGTTGGCACATACAAATATGGTACAACTACACTTGTAATGTTGCAGTTCAGACTTATATAGATGGTTGGTTGCTGATCCAGAAGTTCGCTCTACAGTGATTATCTTTGAATCACCTACTGTATTCTTTTCTTTCCTCTTCTGATATGGAAATTAGCCAGTTCCCATTTGGCAACGTGTATGCATTGTGAATTGTATGTTATTTAGACTGAACACAAAACCTTAACATCCCCTTGAAAATTTTATCAATCAGATGAACTGTTATCCGCTGTCTAAAGATCTTCTAGCAAATGATAGAACAAAGATGCTGCAGAGATGCGTTGGTTTTATCTAGCTGTTTCGACTATTCGTGCTGGCAGGTGCGTGGAGATTCCAAGTGAAACATACTGTTGTGGTACTGAAGTGCTGTTTTTATTTCTATGTTCTTATTACGGTTTTGCTATTATTTCCTGTGGTCCCTTTGTAAAAAAGAGATCCAGGACTGTCAATTTAGTTCTCTTGCATGTCCTTCATAGGGTTTGCATGGAACCCATTTTGCTACAGGTACTTCTGGCATCACGCAATCATTTGATGCTTTCCCCTTTGGAAAGTATTTCTCGATCCACTTCTCAAGGAATTCACAGGACATTTTAGATGAAAGCATGTTGTCATGATTATGTTTCTTGAGTAGTTTTGAAGTCATATGGAAAGTGATGATATTTGGCTTTTTATTAAGTATTTTTTACACTTGTGCTCCTTTGAGATTCTGCAATTACAATTATACCCTTATTTTTTTGCAATAACACTTGTACCCTTGTATTCTTACAACATTCAAAAGATTGCCCTTTTGTTATTACACATACGTCCTTATTTTACCTTGGTATGGAAGTCCCATCCTTTCGGGCAGTTCTATGTGAAGTCCGCATGAGCAATTCATCGGGATGAAGGTGGAGCACAACCTGATGATAAAGTATGCATTAAAATGATATGGAATCATAAGGCATTCTTCCTTCGGACAAAACTTTTCATGTGGAAGTCGCTATTAAAATGCCTTATAACAGGTAGTTGGCTCAAGGAGAGAGAATTCAAGGAATATGTGATTGATAAATCCCAGATTTATCAGCATAATATATATTCTCTCTCTAGCTTAAGTAATTGACTAACAATAATTAACAAGTAACCTTAACTAACAAATAACTTCATGTAGTTAATTAACCCTAATTATATATTTATAAATAACTATATTATTTTGCTTATATTTTATGTGTTTCTTATTTATTAAAAAATCAATAAAAATAAGAATAATATTGTACATAATTAATATAAGAGTAAATATAAATTAAATCCAAAAAAATAAAAAAATATGTAAATTTAATACTTTAAAATTACTTTCAAAAATATTAACATGTATATATGATGTATTCTCTCTTTGAGTTCTATACAACGTTCATGTTGAACACATTTTCTAAATCAATTTCTAATTATTTTATTTATATATATCATTGATTTATTCATTCCCTTAGCCCAATCAGAGAATTACTTGCATCAGTCCTTTATATTAGCCCCTCCTCCACCTGAGATCGTCTGATCATTTGATCAAACTGCTCTGATCTATTTCCATCCTGCCTTGATCTCCAGCCGTTTGATTTCATGATCAAACCCATCATGGTCGCACATCAACGCCTCTCCCCTAACAACCTGATCCATATGATCAAGCGCATCTTAGCCATCGAACAATGCCCATTTATCGGCTGTCTGATGTTGATCGGATGCTCCAGAGTCATCTTCAACCCCCACTCCCTCATCCTCCAAGGGTTGCGATGTTGCCAACCTCTAAACTTCTCGGTATTTTCCTAACCTCCTCCGGCAACCTCCCGACCAACTTCCACTACCATTCCCTTCGTCTCACATTCCTCATTCACTCCAACCACCCATGCTAAACCAACCTAACCCCTTCACTAAATAGCGGTGGGTTAAACCATTGCATGGCAACCTCCCAACTTCCACCACCTCAAAACCTTTCTCCGATAACCTTTAACCGTTATCTGCCCTTGCGTGAGAATCCTCCGAGCCTTTCCCCCTTCTTAGTGACAGTTTGTGTGAGAGAAAATGAGCGACAAAGGAGGTGTCTTCACCGATGAGATCCTTGGCATTCTGGCCAACTTGCAGACCACTGAGTTGCTGCTCGAGCTTGGTTCTGCGGCCCAGAACTTCAAGCAAAGACCCACGAAGCTTCCAAGCTTCGAATTAGGTCATGTTTCATCCTCAATTTCATCACCTTCTTCCTTCATCATTTCCAGGTAAGGTTTGATCTTTGCATTTTAGTATTTTCTCTCGATTTTCCCGTATATCTCCATCATGCTCTTTCACATCCAAACCTTTGTATATCATCGTCACCACTTCGGCATCTTCATGACACAACCATCTCCTTCCTTCTGCTTCTCCATATCGTCTTCACCTCGACCCTTCTCTATACTCGAAAAGCTTGGAGAACTCATTAGGGATAGACATCCATCGCCTCCGCCGAGCCCCCATCTCACCTCCTTTAGCTTCCATTAGGTTGATATTCGAGCTCTGCAAGCATCTAACCCCCACAGGTACACGAGAGGTTCATTGATCGGAGAATCAACTCATACTACGACCTCGATTTCTTCCCCAATTACACTTCATTGCTAGAGTTCCAAGCATCCTCAGCCCTCGAGTTCGCCGCCAATATTTTTGCAAGGGACTGAGGAAGCTTGCTCGACCATCAGTTAAGTGGGACAAGATCAGCATCAGCAGCAAAGAATAGCCGGAGCCCAAGCCTTAGGGCCGCCGCGTTTGGAGGAGCATTTGATAGGAAGAGGAGCACTAGCCGTTATATCAAGCCAATTTGAGCAAGATCCAACGATCCGTATACCGCCATGTCGATTCTCCCGAAGAAGCGCTTCAGATCGCAGGCACGGAGGACTCGAGCCACAGCTGTTGCGCTCTGCGTCGACACGTGGCCCGAGCCTCATTCTCACTCTGAGCCTAGCCATCACGCACGATGCACATGTGAGGTTGGAAAAATTGTGGAGGCCCCCATCGCTTTTCATAAATTAGAGAAACATCTCTGTATGTGGTTAAAATGCATAGATATCTAGGTGGTTTTAAATATTTACAGTTTAGCCCTGTGAGAACCTTTTTTGTAATTGAATAACATTATTTTTATTCCAATTATGCCCCTGTGTTGTTTCTTGAATAACTTGTGAATCATTTATCCAAATTGAATAAAATTAGTATCATTTTAAAGCTTATTTTATGCTCTTAAAACCGGTAGCGTTTTATTTACTGATTTGATCCATTATTCTCGCATCAAAATTTAGAGTATAAGTTTGTCTTTTCAGCCTTATAATTAAACTGAAATGTACTTTTATTATGGCTTATCAATTCATTGAACATCATGATTTTTATCGAGCCTCTATTAAGTGCACAAGTTATTTGATTAACAATTCAGGAACTTGTCTGTGTGTTGTGCTTTGTCATTAGTGTAACATTGCATGGCCGTATTGTTCACTTAATATAATTGCATAAAAATATTTGAAAAAAATCATTCATTGTATTCGGTCTGCATACCTTGACCTAGTTCACTGGTTCATCGCTTAAATAAATGTATAACACCTAGGATAAATCGAGTAATTGTTCGTATCCTTGTGTTTGACCGTGGACTTTCTCAGGATATAAATTAAGCCAAGTCATCTTCATGGAGATCTAATTGACTTAGTTCTGATCAATTGTTGATTGACCATATTACGAGTGATAATTATCTTAGCCAATTAGCGTTTCATTAAATAGCATCGTTGTCGGGGACACTATTATCTAGTTGATTTATTTTAGGTTTAGATATTTATCTTCAGTGATTTTAAGTACTTTTAAGGTTAAGTTGTAGTGTTATTTTCATTGATTGTATTATTTTGTGTATTCATCAATTTAATTACCTATATATTTCTCTTAAGAATTCTCTAAACATCTTATTATTTTGTGGAATGGACTGCAAAGCCGACGAAGACCGAAGGAACATGGGGGCGGGGGGCTTGAAGCTCTTGCTGAAGAGTTCACATCATAAGTGAATTAGAAGAAATTTTAGCTTTATTAAGTAGTGGTTTGTGTTGTAATAACATTTGTAATAATTAGTTAATGCCCTATTTACATTTGTTCTCATTTGAGATCTCGCAGATGTAAGTAAAGGTCTCTTTTATTCTTTTATCTATGTGGTTGTGTCGATAGTGGTTCTTGAATTGGGTGGCAAAAATAAGTTTTAGAACACATACTAAAATAGTCAAAATTAGTTCATATTGCCTTGTACCCTTTTCGTAATTTAGGCCACACTACCGATCTCTTAAGATTCACTGTCTTAAAAGATTCATTAATAGGCACACTTAAAAAAACGTCTACTTAGTTAAAAAAATTAATTTAATTCTGTCGCTAATAGAATTCTATTTAGGTACGTCTTTTTGATTTGCATCATACAATAAGATATTATATTTCAATCTAGCATGCACATGGAAAGTGTGGGGAAGCGTTGTGAGTATTTCTGAATGATCACATTCATCATTTATTTTCGCCTGCATTCAGTTTTCTGTCTCCGTCCTCTTGTTTTATCACTTAAGGATAAAGGAAAAGGACTGAACATTTGGCGTATTTTCTGTGGTCACTTTAAATTCAAGCGACAACCTAACTCTTAAAATTAGGACTGGATTATGCATGCTGATCTAAATGAACTTGAAAGAAAATCAACCTTTTATTATAAACAGTAATGCCCTCATTGGACACATGTACTTACACCCAGGCAGAGTGGGTAAGGATGGATCCCTAAGGTTAGAGCCCAAATCCCTGGACTTCCACCTTAAGTCTCCAGATTCGACTCATGGATTTTGGGAGCTCAAGTGGCCGCTATAGACCTTAGAAATATGTTTTTGTTGTCTGCGCTTGTGAATTTCTTTTGGGGTGTGATATTGAACCCGGTAGCTAGGGAAGGTCATTCTATTAATTGAGAACTTCCACGACTTCAACTGTGCATAGTAGGAGACTCCTTGTATGTAATGGTTGAAAAGATTGTTTGAATCACTAACTTAAAAATGACAAGATAATTAACTCTTATGACATTCATGAGTTGAGTTCGTGAAATTATCAAAAGGGGTTGCTTTGCATTTGTCTTGTATGAGTTGATTCCACACATTCACGTCTACCGCATTACTAGTTCTTTTCAAATCTTCCGTGCTCATTTTTTGTATTCTTTTTAACTCAAAGATGGATAGTTGGTCGGAAATTTGTTCAGATTTTGCAAACTTGTCATTTAAACGTCCAAACATCACACCTTCTAAGGTCCAACCACCCTCTTCTCCTGGACCTTCATGGATTCAAAATAACCCTTATTTCAATTTAGGATTTCATGATTCCCTCTTAGGGAGTAGTTGCATCCCTATCGATCTCACATAGGAAGAACATTGCCTTGGTGAGATCGATAGGATTTCAACTACCTCATCATGATCTACCTTGAACCCTCGTTTTGATGAAGGTATAGAAGATTCATTCACGATGCCTCCAAAAAGACAGAATGGGGAGGAAGAGGAGCATGAAACTTCGATGCATATGGTCTTAGCTAGGTTATCTGCCTCTGAGCAGAATGCAACATTATTGAGAGCACAAATAAGATAGCTTAACCTCGGTGTAGATGCACCAATGGATGCGGTTTACAATCTTGGACAGTATAGGATGAGGAATTGGTTGAATCCAGTAGACCTTGAAGTTGAATATGAACTAAAGCCGCAGTTTATGAATTTATTGCCTCATTTTAATGGAAATGCGCACGAGGAGCCATACGCATTCCTTAGGAATTTTGAGTAAGTATATGAGAACTTTAAGCATCATAAGGTTAGTCAAGTTTATATAAGGCTCAAAGCCCTACCTTTTGCCTTGGGAAATAAGGCAGATTATTGGATGAAGAATTTGGAGTAGTTGTAACTGCCTACACTTCAAGGACCTCTTTCTGAAGAAGTTCTACCACTTGGGTAGAACCATTCTCACGCGTTCTTGCATCACGAGTTTCTCCCAACTATTGAACGAGACATTTCTGATACTTGAGAGAGATCCAGGGATCTATTACAGAAGTGTCCTTGTCATGGACTTAAGCCTACCATCCTAGTTCAATCAGACTACATCGGTCTTAACCTTGAAGTGCAGGGTCTAATCAGTGCTGCCTGTGGAGGCAGTTATGAGTCACTTGGTGAGGATACCATCTGGAAGATATTCGAGAAAATGGTTGTGAGGAGCCATGCACATACTGCTAGTAGGGCATATACAGAGTCCCCCATAACAATCTCATCTAAAAGGGGAAAAAGGCTACAGTTGACCTCTCAAAGGACCTAATTCCCAACAAGGGAACCATAGCAAATAAGTTGACCATCGTTGAGAGGATTGACAAGAGAATGAGTGAGTTGGATAGCATCTTACCACAACCTCCAGAGCAGATGACAGAACTAACAGAGAAGGTATTTAGGATAAAGGTACCTACCATGACTGCATCTCCTCCTCCTTTTTACCGCACACATCATGTACATGAGCAGCAGATATCAGGGTCACCCCAGCCATGGGTAGAGGACTAGTCTCTTACCATTCCTATTAGCAACAATCTCCATCAGTCGAGAAAGCTATAGAGGAGCCTTTTGAGGTACGGTAAGTGAACAGTGTGTGGTACACACATGACCCTGCCAGGCAGGGAAGTATGGGGGATCGTCCACCTTATTAGCATCCCCCTACTTTTTGCAGCACCACTTTCACTCCTGCACCTCTTCCTACACAATAGATCCCTGGAGCCTACCATTCCCAGCAACCAAGGCAATAACAATAATACATCCGACAGTCGACGTATCATTCCGGTCATCAAGGCCCATCTTTTTAGCAGCAACCCCCACAACAACATTTTCAGGGACATCAGGGCATGTCTTCACATTCTTCTTCTTCTTCTTTTCAGCAGCAATCATCTTCATTAAGAACCACAGACTTTCAGAGGCATATACTCGAGGAACTTTGTTCCTACGAGAACGGGATACAAGATATGCAGTATGACATCAACCACTTATCCCTTTCGCAGGACGAGCAATCTGCACCTTCGACATCCATTCCCGCCCAAGTTCAAGCTAACCCCAACAGTTTGAACAAGACACAGTAGCAGTAACACGGTATGCTCAGGTATATTAGTCAGACTCTTCTAAGGCTGAGCATGAAATCTTTATATTTGATTAAAATCATATGTCACTCAAGAGCGGAAGGACCGTGGTCATACCTAACCGGATGATGGACATGGATGGGGTTGTTTCTGAAGTTCTACCTGAGGAGTCTTTAGAAGATGACGAGGGCATGCATCAACAACAATAACCCATTGAGAGAGCGAAGATATCTACTGCGATCAGGGAGAGAAGGAGGAGTACGGGAATGCATCCATAACATGGTGCAGATTCAGAGTCTACAAATGACCTTGCACCTTCGGTTGAGGAGAATGGACCAGCATCAGACATTTCCCAACCTTCAGTAGACACTACTGTTTTAAATTCTAAGTTTCATGTAAAAGATTCATGTATGAAGAACCTTGATTCTAAGAATAAAAAGAAACATGCTTCTTTTTACGATTAAATTTCTTCATATACTGATTGTTCAATCTCTTTCCCCCATTCTCTAACAACAGGAAAGTGCGTCGTTAAAAAGATCCAAAAAGATGATCCATTGATAGCACTATTTTGCAAAGATAATATTATGGCTAAAGTGCATTTTGATGAATATGTGGCCGTCCATCCTGCTTTCCATAAATATTTGAAGGTGTATTGCACACCTACCAGGGTTAGCAGGAAGAAGCCGAACAATTATGTGAAGACACATGTCTTATTGGTTGCCACAACATATTGTCTCATGAATCAACAACTACACGAAAGAAGAGAGACATGTTGAACATTATGTGGTGTGTCATATTGATGACAACATTTGCATGCACCCTCCTCGATAACGATTCATCAATTAATTTGCTACCCTTAGCTTTGTATGAAAAAGTGGAGTTGGATCCATTACGTAAATCAAGAGCATTACTCCAATTTGCGGACAAGTCTATGAAGAAAGCTAAGGGTGAAGTTAAGAACATTACCATCAAGATTGAGAGACAAGATTACAGAGTGGACTTCACAATCCTTGATATGGATATCCCCAATCATCGGAGAGATTCAAAGATCATCCTTGATGACTTTTCCTTAAGATCATTGGAGCTTCCTTTGATTACCGGACATGAATGATGAAGTTCCGTTCTCCAGGTGGAGAAGTAGAACTTAAGATGAAGTAAATGAAATTGCAGTGATCTGACTCAGAATCTAGCACAGAGTTCTCTTTGTAGTCAGAAGAAGATCTCAAAGTCGTGAGCACATTCGGGGTATGGAAACAGAATCCGAGAGAACTGAGCGAGATCCTCCCATCTAGAGAGGAAAGTGTGCATGACGTAGTTTGTGCAGTGTTGTTAAAGTTCTTGAGTTATGGATCATCATCCTACTCCCTTGATGACTCGGAGATCCATTCAGATTTGTCAGTTCCTCCTCCGTCAGGACAATCAAGGGATATCTACTACGAGTCAGACACTGCTTTAGCCGAATTACTTCGATTCTTTAGCGATCCGAAGAAGAACCACCATGCTATAGGTTGGACTATGTTGGATCTCATGGGTATAAACCATGCACTCTGTTCACACCACATTTATGTTGAGGATAATGCCATGCCTTCTCGCGAGTTTCAAAGAATTAAACCCTAATTTACATGAAGTAGTTAATAAAGAGATTGAGAAAATGGTGTGAAGCGGGGTTTATATACCCCATCTTAGACTCCAAGTGGGTGGCCCCCCTTCATGTTGTCTCGAAGAAGTCATGAATTCAGATGGTCACCAACGAGGAGGGTGTTGAGATTGCAACATGAGTACCTACGTCATTGCACGTCTTTGTCGATCACAGACATCTGAATACCGTGACCAAGAAAGATAACTTTCCATTGCCTTTTATCGATCGGATTTTGGAAAGATTAGCGAGGAAAGAGTTCTTCTATTTTCTTGATGGGTAATCGAGATACAAATAATTAGTTATTGCCCCTGAAGACCAGGAAAATACCATGTTTACATGTCCTTTCAGCACGTATGCGTTCAGACACATGTCATTTAGGCTTTGCAATACCATAGGCACTTTTAAGTGGTGCATGATCGCCATATTTGTCGAAATGGTGGGGGGTTTCCTGGAGGTCGTCATGGATGATTTCTCAATCCAGGATGATCCATTCAATTCATGTTTAGCACATTCGGACCGATTACTTCAACGGTTAGGAAGGTGAATCCGGCACTCTCCCGAAAAAAGACTCATTTTATGGTGAAGGAGGGTATCGTGTTGGAACATGCCATCTCTAAAAGAGTCATTTTATGATCAATCAGAGAAAAACTATACAATTACCGAAAAGGAAATACTCGTAGTAGTTTGGGTCCTCGAAATTTAGGTTATATATTTTGGGATCTAAGGTGACAATTTATACAGATTATATAACCATTAGATATCTCATGGAAAAGAAGGATGCGGAGGCATGCCTACTTATATGGATCTTGTTACTTCAGGAGTTTGATTTGGAGATTTATGATAAAACTGGAGTTAAGAATATAGTGGTTGATCATTTATCCTATTTAGAGTTGAAGGATTCTCCTGAATCAGAGCCGATCAGAAAAACCTTCCCAGATGAGTTGATTTGTGTTGTCCATTCTCTCCCATGTTATGCTAACATGATGGACTATCTTGTCTCCAAACAAGTTCCCCATGAATGGACTAGGAGCAGTATTGACCGACTGAAGTCGGATTTGAGGAGATGACACATGGAGGATCCGTTCCTTTTCTTTGAAGGACTGGATTATGTCTGGAGAAGGTGCATTCCTCAGGAGGAATACCATAGTATCCTCATATATTGTCATGCATTAGAAATTGAAGGACACTGTTCAGGAAAAAGAACTGCTCACAAGGTAATTCAATGTGGATTATATTGGCCGACCTTGTTTAGAGATGTTATGGATTTTGTATGTCGTGTCCTATTTGTCAGAGGATGGGAGGGACTGTTGGATATAGAGATGATATGCCCATACAACTGGTGATTTTCTGTGTTGTTTTTGATGCACGGGACATAGATTTCATGGGTTCTTTCATAACATCAATGGATTTGAGTACATCTTGTTAGCGGTGGATTATTTATCATGGCAGGTGAAGGCTATCCCAACCCGAGCTGCAGATAGTAAAACTGTTTGTAAGTTCATTAAGGATCATATTAGTTCAAGGTTCGAGGTTCCTAAAGTTCTGAAATTTGATGGAGGTAGATATTTTGTGAATATAGAGATGAAATCTTTAGCTAAGGACTACAAGTTTGAACACAGAGTCACTAGTCCTTACCGCCTACAACCGAACGACATGACAGAGGTTTCAAATAGAGAGGTGAAGAGTATTCTTCAAAAGTTAGTTCGTCCTGATATGAAGAATTGGTTCAGATATTGGACCAAGTAAACTGGGCCTATAAGACAGCCTACAAGCTCCACTTTATACTTTACCTTTTAGAATGATTTATGACAAGCCATACCATTTTCCCGTTGAATTGATTGACAAGTCTAAGTGGGCAATAAAGAGAATAAATTGGTGTTGTCACCTAGAGAAAATATGTCAAGACTTGAACCTCAATGAGCTAGTGGAAATCAGAAATGGGGCGTATGATAGTAGTTTGATCTATAAGGATAAAGTTAAGAAGTGGCATGATATGCATATTAGATGTAAGAATTTTATTCTGGGATAAAAGTTATGGTTGTTCAACACTAAGTTAAAGATTTTCCGTAGGAAATTAAAGTCAAAATGAACGGAACCCTATAAAGTGAAGGAAGTGCACAGTAATGGAAGTGTAGAGATTGTATCTCATAAATGGTGCATGTTCGACCAACTTGTTGAAGCACTTCGTCGAATCTAAAGAACGTTTGGTTCCTGTTGAGATGTTGACTTCATGTCGATTGAATACATCGTGGACACTTCAGATACAATATGAAGCAGCAGTTTGAAGATTCATATCAAACATATTCAACATCTTGCAGATTCCTCTATTCTTTTTACTGACATTTGATCTATTCTTTTAGGGTTTGGTTTCTTCCCTTTTTAGCTTTTTACTCCTAACTTAATCTATTTAGAGTCTAAGTATATATATGAGGGAAACAAACCCTACTTTTGGATATTCTTCTAGGTTAACTTTCATCATTTCCTTGATCCTTCTCCCCTTCATTCAATTCTTTATACTTAGGCTATTTTCAGCCTAAGTATAGGGGAGACCGAAACCCCGTTCTTTTAGTTGTTCTATTCCCTATTCTATTTTTTGTACCCAATTTCTATATCCTTTAGCCCTACATTTAGGTTATTTAAAGCCTAAATGGGGGGGGGGGTCTGCTTCGTTTTCATGTCCATGTCTTGTTTTTCCTCATTATGCTTAGTACGAGTTATGTCTTTCATTTCACTCTATACCATGAGGACATAACACAAGCTAAGTATGACGGTCTACGTATATATTGCATATATATTTTTATTCATAGATCTTACTTTCAAACGTTTTCTATATTTATTATGGTTTATGGGTACATGGATTTGAAAATGTTTGTAAAAATAGTTTGTACAATAGTTGGAAATTTTTTTATCTATTTACATGGTTTGCAAAAATATTTACAAATTATCTTGAAGAGGGTACAAATTATTTTGACACCATAACATAATGTTTTTTGTATACAAATATTTACAAATTCTTTTAAATAAAAAAACCTCTCTACCTAATTAACTTGCTAACTAATAAACTGATTTTTCCTTGACACTTACACATTCACTCAAGGCTTCTTAAGATTCATATCACTTGGTTTATGAGGTCCAGAAAATTCATAGTTAACCTATCTTAATCATTAGGGTCTTGGACTTAATAATTCACACTTTTCTAGTTAGAATGATTTGTATGCTATATTGCATGTTTAATCTCCACCTCGAAGAAGTATGACTAACAACTCACATGCATGATTGCATTTGTAACGGCATGAGTTGAGATTTCACTTGAGGGACTAGAACTTGAGATATGAGTTTGGACCCAATCTTATGATGCTCGAGGATGTGATAAAATTAATGAAGGCTTCATGAAACTTGAGTGTCAGCAACCTTAGCTAGTATGAGAACATGGTTCTGATACTAATCTCTTGATATTGACCTAAGTGCCAAGGTGTGATGAAATTAAATTAAATCTGTTGATCAGTGTGTGATGATTCTTAGTAAAAGCAGTGGAGCTAGTCAAAAATAAAAGAAAAAAAGGGAAAAATAAATAAAGAGAAAAGCTCATGCATTACAAAGTCAAATCAAAGAGTTTACACCAATGGCGAACGCTCCCAAACTTTTAAGTGTCTATTTGGAGCAAAATCTTAGGATTTTATGAGTTGGGCTAGTACCTCAAAAAGAGCTATGCATCGTATAGTGATACAAGTCTTTGTGTCGAAGGTATCTTAGATACTCAAAAGAGACACACCTTTTTTGCATTCCCAGGAAAACAAGTACAACCGACTCGACCTCTTTTGATGGACACAATGATTATCAACAAAAATAAATATGTTGAGTCAATAAGTCACTTGATAGAACTCTTGTTCCAATAAGAGGGAGAGAAGAAATGACACAAGCCATAATCCCTCCATCACATGACCTTTCTTATACACTTTCAAGTCCATCAAACTAATGAGACAGTGAATTGAAGCAAGAATGGATTTATTCCCTAGTGTTGATGATTAGGTCATTAGGAGAGTCTCTTGGACTAGAACCTTGGGTGACATCTTGACTCTACTTTTGTGAATACAATCAACACATAAAGTCATACATCTTACTATAAATGTATATTCAGAGAGTCTAATGATTAGAGAAGTTGAATTCCTTTGGTTAAGACTTGGTTCAACTTAGAGCTTTAGGATCTCTAAAATCGAATGTTCTGGATTGATTAAGCTTTATATCTACACATGCACATGTTAGAAAATTCATTAATTCACTAATTCATTCTTTATTTATTAACTCGAGGACGATCTTAGCTTAAGTATAGGTGGGTGATAAATCCTAGATTTATCAGCATATATGTTACATATTATCTCTCTAGCTTAGGCAATTCACTAATAATAACTAACAAATAACCTTAACTAACAAATAACTCCATGTAATTAATTAACTCTAATTGTATGTTTATAAATAGGGTTCAATGGGGCTACCCCTTGGGGCAGGCAACATGGCTACCCCACCCCATTTTTTTGGCAATTTTTTATTTTTTTATATCTATATATCCCTCAAATATGCAATTTAAATTTCATCAGAAACAGATGCTACTATGCCCTCCATCTAGAACATGTCAATTACAGTAATGTTTAGATCGTTAAAATTACCTATTCTAGATGGAGGGCATAAAAATCTCTGTTTCTGACGATATTCGAATGCCATATTGGAGGGATATATATATATATATATATATGAATATATATTATGATATTTTTCAAAAAATAAAAAAAACTTCAGAAAATGGAGTGGGGGGAAGCCATGGGGACAACCTCATTTTTTCTTATAAATAACTATATTATTGTGCTTATATTTTATGTGTTTCTTATTTATTAAAAAATCCAATAAAAATTAGAGTAATATTGTACATAATTAATTTAAAATTAAATATAAATTAAAAATCTTAAAAATAACAAAAGAAATAAAAATAAGTAATTTTAATACTTTAAAATTACTTTAAAAAATATTATTATGTATATATGATGCAATCTCTCTTTAAGCTCTACATGAAAGTTGTAGATCTCATCGAGATCTACAATTTTATGTTGACCATATTTTATAAATAAATTTTAAATTATTTTTTTATATTTATCACTAATTTTTTCATTTCCTTATTTTCTAATTGGGCCACATGGCCCAATCAGAGAATTACATGAGCCATCCCTTCATATTAGCCCCTCCTCCACATGGGATCATCTGATCATTTGATCAGACAACGTTGGTCTATTTTCATCCTACCTTGATCTCCAGCCATTTGATCTCATGATCAAATCCATCACGGTCGCTCATCAGCACCTTGCCCCTAACCACCCGATCCATCTGATCAAGCGCATCTCAACCATCAAACCACGCCCATTTATCAGTCGTCTGATCATGATCGGACGCTCTGGAGTCATCTTCAACCTCTCTCTCCCTCATCCTCCAAGGCTTGCGAATGTTTGCCAACCTCCAAACTTCTGGTATTTTCCTAGCCTCCTCTGGAACTGATGAATCTCCATTTCATCACTCTATTATTTCATTTTAGCCTTTAAATCCTAGCCAAATGCATGTATATAATGATATTGCATACATTAACAATCATTATTCATTGTATAATTATTGTATAAAATACTATCTTTAAAGACAAAATAAAAGAATAAAGAAAAGAATAGAAAAAGAAATAAAATGTCAAAGATATTTTATGACCTAAACTTTGAAGTTTAGGCATCATGATGATTGTGTCGACAAGGAATAAAGTAAGGGGAGATAAGGGTCAAAAACACAACAAAAACCCTCATTTTTACTCTTCAATAACTCACTTTTGGAACATATATTATTCTTTATTATTTATGTCTCAAATAAATAAACTTTATACATGGAAGTTGTATATAAAAATACATAGAAAAATATAAAATTTACTTCGTATTAAAATAATATACACTGTACATTTTACAGTCAAAATAAAATTCCGAAACTCAAACTTCCTAGACCCATATCTTCTCCATATGAACTCAAAATGCATCAAAATCACCTTTAATTGTATATAACTTTAAATAAGCTATTTAATGAAGTGGTTTCATTTAACTTGGATTAAGATGCAAAAGTTAGGCTTTGGACCCCTATTGTACAATATACCTGAATAAAATATTTATTTTATTTATTATTTATATTTTCATTATTTTACATTTTTATAATTTTGTAAATATTATTTATAGTATATGTGCATATTTAGAATACAATAAAACCATAAGAAATAAACTAAAATAAATAAGTGTATAAAATACATAGATGAATGTACTATACATATATCAATCTAATAAAATACATCTATTTAATTGAGTGTACAAATAAACTCAGAAAAATACAAGAAAAATATATTTGAGTATATTAAAATAAGTTATAAATATATAAATTATGGATATAAAATAATAAAATCTAAAATGAAAATAAAAAATATAATATATATGTGAATATACTTACAAACATACTTGTAAAAAGTAACTAACAATAAATTGACTCATAAAAATAAATAAAAATCGTAATAAAATACTACATAAATTAATAAATTTTTTTATGTTTTAATAAAATAATTTATTATTTTATTTTAAATTAATAAACCTTTTATTTACTATTTTGTCATCCAGTAGCCCTATGTAGACCAATGGGAGCCCGGTCTTGTTTGACCCGGGTCAACTCCCTAGACCTCGTTGGCCTGATGATTATCAAAGGTTTTGACCTCGGTTATACCAATTTTGGGGCCCGAACCTTGCATCCATTTCGCTCGATGCCTTCTGATCTTTTGACCCTCAATCCTTGCACTTTCACACTAGGATCATTCCTCGATTAATGGTCTACTGAATCGAGCACCACTTCCCTATGAATCCACGCCTGTACATATACTCTCTGTCACCTTCCATCCAAACATGATCCCTCTTCCACCACTAGAACCCTAATCTTCGTGCAGCTGGAGTATCTTGGTGACAACATGGTCCTCGAGGAAGATTCAGCGAGGCATGAGGCCTCAATCGAGGTCGATCCGAGCTCCGACAACCTTCTCCGTAATGTGTTCGCTCTGATCAGTCCAGGTCAGGTAAAGCTCCTTCCCTTCTTATTCTTTTCATTCTTTATTATACTAGTAGCGTAGAGTAGCCTTTACTTTCCTTCGATTATGCCTAGTTTAGCCTAAAATCACAAAAAATTAAGTCACCGGATCACTGTTTCCGATCACTCCGACCACCCTCCGCCTACTCCATCTCCAACAATATTCTCCCCTTCGTCTTTAAACATCCCATGCACCTCCGTACACCCTGATCTTGCTCAGATCAGGCAATCAACCCTCCTTCCTCTGCCATTTGCCGGAGGGCTTTGCCTGGCCACTTCCCCGCTCATCCCGACTTGGTAAGACATCCAGTACCATCCTCTTTGTGTGCCTTAGCTTCTTGTCCTGGGTCGATTTCGATACATGCGTTGATTCTCTGGAGACCACTTCTTCCCCGACCTGCAAGGATCCCATCGATGGGTCCTGGATCGATCTGAAGGCTTCTGCAGCTGCGGAGAGTCCGAGCTCCCTTTTGAGCCTCTTGCAGCAATCTGAGACCACTGGAGAAGGAAGCTTCAACCGATTGAAGTGGTACAGACCCACAGTTCGTCACTGTTCTTCCATGGGACCCCTCTGCTGTTCAATCGAGACCGGATACGCAGGTGTGTAGGAGCCATTGGATGCACGAATCCTTGACCGTTGATCTCCTCCCGAGGATCTAATCCCAGTCGTTGCAGCCAAAGCAATACAAGTCATCTTTATCTCACCACATGTTAAGTGAAGAACATCGATTGTTGGATCATGCTCGTAGGGGTAATTTTGCCCGATACCCTTACATCTTTTGTGATTTATTTTCAGTCCATAAACATCTGTTTGCGTAAATCTTTTTTGTAAAATTTACATTTCAACCCATGTACTTTTCATATTTGCATTTAGGTCTAATCCACGTCACCTCGCGTGCTCGTGGGCGTGAGGGGAGTGGGTATTTTACACCTAAACCCTTAGGGTTTTTATATTTTGTTTAGTCCACATTTTAAATTATTAGTATAATATTTTCTAGAACAATTGCATCTGGCCCCTTGGATTTGTATTAAATTAAAAATATACCCCTCCGGTATAAAATATCGGATATTTTGGCCCTAAATTTCTTTGAGGTGTTCTGCTTGGGTTTAGAAACTTTATATATTTGCATAAATACCACTGCTAGTGTGTATTTTCTTTAGATTTTGTGTCTTAAAAATAGCTCCAGGCCTCTAAAAAATAGTAGAATATTACTATAAATACCTGACATATATATATATATATCACATATATTTTTGGTTAGCTATTTTAAGGTTATTATTTTTTTAAAAATAAAAAATTGAGATATTTTTTGTATTTGCATTTAAAAATACATAAAAATTATAAACATATTTTGAAAAGTTACAAAAAATTAGATTTTGTTTATTACAGTATTTTTACCTACAGACCAAAAATCCCTAAAAATAGAAAAAGAAAAATACTAAAATTAAATAGCTTCGAAATTCTTATAAAAATTATATATTTTTTGAAAATTCCAGAAATATTCATTTCCATTCCTGAATTTTATATTTATTTTATATTAAGAATAGTTTTGGAAAATTTTGAGCTATTTATCTATTTTTAATTTCAAAAAATCTGATCTAGTTATCTTATTCACTATTTTGCCTTATTGGTTCATTTAATAAAAAATAGAAAAATTTATAAGAAAAATATCAATAATAGAGAAAATTATAAAAAAGTCAAAAATTATTTTATTTTGTTAATTTTGAGTAATTATAGCTATATTTATGAATATAAAAGCTACTTTACCTGTATATTTACATTTCTATTATAATAAATAATTATTATAAAACTATTAATTAGAAAATTCAAAAAGAAATAAAAATATAAATCTCAAACTCTAAAAATAATAAAAACAAAAATTCAATAAAAAATTAAATAATTTAAAACCCTCAAAAATCCAAAAATGCCTAAAAAACCCAAAATCATTTATTGTCTTCTCTTAGCCAATTTTGATGGTCTATTCTCCGTTGTTCCTGAGTTTGACATCTATTTTACTTGTCCATTATACAATTTATTATAAGGCATAATAAATTTTGACCCTGGCTTGATTGATTTATTTCTTATGTGGGTCAATTGTTTACCTACCTTCGGGTTTTGTGAGCGATCGCCTCAACGACATCGTATCTTCGCATTTCTGCGAGGATATTATTTTTAGACCCTCACAGAACTTGAGTCATCAATAACCTCCTGACTAGCTTCCACCACCATTCCCTTCGTCCCACATTCCTCTTCACGGCAACCACCCATACTAAACCAACCCTAACCCCTTCACCAACTAGCGGTGGTTGAAACCACCAACTTCCACCACCTCAAAACCTTTCTTCGACAACCTTCAACCGTTATCTTCCCTTGTGTGAGAATCCTCCGAGCCTTTATCCCTCCTTGGCGACAATTTGTGAGAGAGAAAATGAGCAACGAAGGATGCATCTCCTCTGGCATGATCCTTGGCATTCAAGCCAAGTTGCAGACTACTGAGGTGCTTCTCGAGCTTGGTTCTGTAGCCCAGAACTTCAAGCGAAGACCCATGAAGCTTCCAAGCTTTGAATTAGGTCCTGTTTCATCCCTCAGCTTCATCGTTTTATTTGTACATAATTTCTAGGTAAGGTTCAATCTTTGGTCTTTAGTATTTTCTTTATTTTCACGTATATCTGATGAATATCCACTTCATCATCTTTATTCTATCATTTTGGCCTTAATAATCCTAGTAAATGCATGTAAATAGAGTTAATTTAGGCATTTATCATTCATGCATTGTGTTGTAAATACTGTATAAAATACGGTTTTTTAAAGCCAAAATTATAGAATAAAGAAAAGACAAAAAAAAGAATGAGATATTGCAAATATTTTATGACCCAAAACCTAGGCATCTCGATGACTAGGTCAATAAGGAATAAAGTAAGGGAGATAAGGGCCAAAATACAATAAAAATCCCTTTTATTTAATTCTTTTTCTTTTATTTTTGGGACCTATTTTTAGTTATACTTTTTATACTTCAAATAAAGAAACTTTGTACATGAAAGTTGTAGATAATTAAATATAGAAAAATAAAAAATTAATTTCATACAAAAATAATGTACAGATAAAAAGTATGATCTGAATAAGATTCCACAATCCCAAATTCCCAGACATGTATCTCTCAAATAAAAACTCGAAATGTATCAAAATCACCTTTAATTGTATATAATTTTTAATAACCGATTTAATGAAGGTGGTTTCATATTTTTTGGAGTTACGATTTGAAAGTTGAGTTTTGGACCCCTATTCTATACTTGTACTAGTTAAAATATTCATTTTATTTATTATTCTTTATTTTATAATTTTATATTTTATAATTTTGTAAATATTATTTGTAATTTATGTGTATATTAAAATAGGAATAAAGACATAAAGAAAACACACAAATAAAATACTTGTATAAAATACATAGGTATAATACCAATAACTATACCTATACAATTAATACTTCTATTTATTTAATTATATAAAATACATCAGAAAAATAGAATAAAAATATATTTAAGTTTACAAAAATCAATTATAAATATATAAAATAATAAATCAAATTAATAAAATAAAAATACAAAATAAAAATAAAATATTAAAATATATAGATGAATATACCTACATAGCCCTTAAAAGGGAACTTGTAATTTTATACCTCTAAAAAAATAAATAAAAATCATAATAAAATAATTTAGAAAATAATAAATATTTTTAATAACCTAAAATTAATAAAATCATTTAATATTTATAAATGAATTAACAAATCATTTTTTCCAGGTTTTTCCTGGTTGGTCCATGTGGACCAACCAGGAGGGTCGGAGAATTGACTTGATCTGCAGTCAACTCTCTGACCCGCGCCTGCCAGTTCGTCAGAACTGCGTTTCTACCTGATTTCTCGATTTTTTCGAGGGCTATCCTTTCATCATTTCGTGTAGATGTCTTCTTGTCTTTTCTTCACCTTTCATCGAGATACACGCCAAAGGATTACCTTGGGGCATGGATCATCGATGCGCCAGATTCACATCGTCTTTGAGAGTCGCCCATCAACCCATTCAAAAACCACACTTGACTTCCATCAGACTTTAATCACTCTTCCACCACCCAAACATAGACCTAAGACCTCGACGACCTTCCTGGTGACAACAGGAACCGGTTGAGCTCTTCGGGAGGCCAAGGAGGTGTTGAATCGAGTCGATCCACCTCGCCGAAGTGAACCGCCAGAGCTAGCCGCTAGCGCCCTTCCTCGGTGATTTTCCCCTTTTCTGTACTTTTTAACCCTTAGAATAACTGTAGTGTATCGTTGCACATCTCTCTCGTGATTCAATCCAAAAGATCGCAAAAATACCTCGATCCTAAGTGGCTGTCATTCGAGTTTGCTGTCCGCCGTGAATCGCTTCATCCGCGTCATCTCCGCCCATTTTCCTTATGGAAGATCGCATAAATTTGCTCGTGATCTTCTTAACCCTTTCCCTGCAGGAACTGGAGCAGCTTGAGCACTTGGGGCGATTTTGAAGCCTCGTCGGAGGTTGCACGGAGCCTTGCGCTCCGCCGCCCTCCTGGGAGATCTCCGGCTCTCGCCAGGGTGTTTTGATGCCGCCAAAACCTGGAGCAGGCCTACGGGAGTCGACCGGGCCATTTTAGAGCTTTGTCACACGATGGAGGAGGACTCGCCGACTGGAGGAAGTTCGCCCAACCGGAGCTCCTCCCTGTTCTTCCATCGACATCCTCCGCCGTCAGATCGAAGGGCTCTCGCCAGATCGCTCAGCAACCGTCAGATCCGGGGCAGCTCCAGCCACTGGTTTCCTTCCCCAGATCTGATCTCAACTGTTACATGCGAACCATCATTGCGAGTCCTCGAAGCGCCATGTGGATAAGTGAAAGGATGCAGCCGTCGGATCGCGCCTGCTTGGGTATTTTACTCTTTTTACCCCAGGCATTTTTGTATTTAATTATTAATACTCAAACATTCAGTGCCCATATATTTTATTTTGGAAATTTTGTATTTAGGCCCCTGTAGTTCGATTATTTGCAAGTGGGTCCCCTACCACGTCACCTCACGTGACTTGCGCATGTGAGGTGTGGGTATTTTGTGCGGGGGCCCTCGTTTGTTTTATTATTTCTGTTAAATGCAATAACATTTAAATTAAGTATTAAATTTCAGAAAAAATGCAAGTTTGCCTCCATGTTTGTGAAAATTACCATTAGGTCCTGCCTGGTCACATGCCTCGTGTACGCGACTTTGGTAATTTTGCACTTTTACCCCTAGGGTTTTGTCTATTTGTGATTGGTCCCGAAATATTCTATTACGTTATATTTTTCTGGACAAATTGCACTTTGGCCCTTAAACTTTTGCATATTTACGAAAATACCCCTACCAGGGGTGAATTTTCTCTTTGATGTTTCTATTTATTTAATGCACCTATAAAATCCTAAAAATTCCCTAAAAATATATTTAAGTTCCTGTTGCATTGCATTTCCTCATCATATTTTTATTTTGCATTTTTGCTGCATTTTAATATTTATAAAAAAAAATAAAAAGTATGTATTTTCTTCCTTGTTTGAACTAGAAAATCTATAAAAATTATAAAAACTTCTCGAAAAATTCCCTAAAAAATTATTTTGTGTGTTTTTGCATATTTTAATTCAGACCAAAAATCACTAAAATATAAAAAAAACTCATAAAAATTGCTAAAACCCTAAAATCTTTATAAAACATAAAAAATTCCAAAAAATCCTAAAAATCTAATTTTATTTCTGAATTCTCTTTATTTTATTATCTTTACCTTAAAATTAACTTGGAGAATTTTGGTCTCTGATTTGTATTTCATTTCTCTATTTTAATTTCAGTTTTTTATTTTATTCACTATTTTCAGTATTTTTGACTTTAAAAATACCAAACAAATTAGCAAAAATATAGAAAAATCACAAAAATATTAGAAAAATATAAAAAGCACAAAAATATTTTATTTCCTAAATTCTGGTTATTTTTACCTATTTTTACATATACATTATCTCTCTCTTCTCTTTATTGTATGTATACTTTATTTTATCATTTATAAGAAAAAGAAAATATATAAATATATAAAATATAAAAATAAAATAAAAAATCAGAATATTAAAAGTAAAATATAAAAATATAAAATCAAAAAATTAAATAAAAAATATAAAAGTAAAAACCCCACTGAAAAATTTTCCATGGGCTAAGTGTGTGAAAAAATATTGGGTGCGTGATTTTTATCTCACTTGCTCTATGCCTTGCTTCCTATGTTCGACCCCTACTTGCTTGCCATTATACAATTTTAATAAGGTATAATAAATTTTAACTCTTGCTTTTAATTACTCGATTATTTGTGTGGGTTAATTGTTGATCAATGTGAGGATTGGAGTAGTCGCCTCAGCGACAATGAGCCTGAATTGTCAGGCCATTACTTAGCAACTCCCATCTTTCCATTTTTCAAATGGCGCTGTTGTCGCGGAGCATCGGCTTGTAGAGCAGATTGTTTATCTTGTCACTTGCTTAGCCATTTTTGAGTATCTCTCTTTATTTGATCACTAAATTGTGAACTGTCTGACATCTTTTTCTTGTCTTCTTGCGAGGAACCACGGACCGGGGAGGATCGCCTAGGTGATTCTACGCAACCTTGGGAAGCGGAGTCGACTATTCTACCCTAGACAACAGGAGAGAGCAGGAGGCTCTTGAGAGAGAGAGAGGATACTTTAGGTTTTTATTTTTGAGAGAGAGAGATTTATTAACTATAAATTTGTAATAATACATGTATACGTGACTTTGGACATTCGAGCCCAATTTCCAAGTGTTTGTTTACTTGGGGGCTCACCGTAGTTTTGCTACGTTTTCATCGCATTTTTTATTTTATTTTCTAATTTTGTTTTCTTTTTTGTGGAATGAGCCCTTAGACTTTAGGCGTGCTTGATCGTGTAATCTAAGGCCAAACACCTAATAGCCATTGCATGTACCTATAGTCTTTATGTTTGGACTTATATATTAATTAATTGCTATAGTACTCAGTCTCGAAGCTGCGTGCCGCTAGAGGTCGTATACAGCGCGTGCAGGACCCGTTGTGGCGGGCACAGATCGGCATCAAAGACCGAACTTATGCTTCATTCTGAGTACTTAGTACTTGGTTCTTCACGTGTAGCAATTGCCTGCTTAGGACGATTTCCGTGTGCATATCGACATTTAGTATAGGTTTACAAATTCCTGTTTTGCATTCCGCATGGAGAGAGCTGGGAGGCACTGTAAGTCTTCTAACTGAGCATTCATCATTTAGACACTAAGGTGAGATTTCCATCTTAGTATCGCCTTGCATTGCTTTTCCGATCTTCTCCCTCTGTTATTGGATCAATTAGGAATCAAAGAAATTACCAAAATGTTAGGCACTTGTATTGAATCTACTCAAAACAAGTGATAACACAAAAAAAATAAAAATAAAAAAGAGACCGCTAAAAATACTTGACCTAAATAAAATTGATTAATTGGACTCATTACCTTGGGGTGAGCAAAGCCCTCATTTGTTTTCAAGTAGCATTGGAAGGTCTCCTTCCCAGTGAGGTGAGCGGCTTGTAAGGATTAGAGCCGAAAACCCAGTCTGTGGTTGCCTTCTGTATCGCCTGGATTTCTGAAGTATTGGCGCTTCTATCGTACGTAGATGAGTAGAGCATGGTCGGCAATGATGCTCTCAATTATGTAGAGCATTGACCTTGTTCGAAGTATCGAGCATAGGCCACCCCTTCACGGGGGTGTCTGTGTCATCGTCTTGCATCCGAGTAGGTTCTTGCACGCTCATGGGTGATTCCGTTGCGAGCAAGTTCTGAAGTATTAGTTTCACCTATCAGCTTCCTCCCTCTATTTATTTGGCTGAGTAGATATCCAGGAAGGGTTGCAAGGACCTCAAAAAGTGCATATTATATGTTACAAAGGAGGAGGACAAGTACGTGATACTTTTCTGATATTACTCTCTCTCCTATAGACGTAGCGCTCTAAGGACTTGTTATAAGATAAATTACCTGAATTCAAATCTAAAATTAACAAAGATAATTACCGAACCTTCACGGCTTCACGGGTCTAGTTGGTGAATCCATTGCTTTGAGGTTTGATTGATTAGTCTTATTAAGGTCAAGATCAATAACATCACGCCTTTGCGCCATTTTTCTCTCCTTCCATTTGACCCTTGCTCATTGTGAGCCTTATACTATTTTACACTCCTTTTATTTCTTGTTAACCTCCGTATCTTTCATCCACATCGATCTTCTGCTTGACCTTTGAGATGGCAACAAATGGAAAGTTTAGTCGAGATTTTGTCGATACCCACATTGGTTCCATCTGCTCGCCTTCTCCAATAATTCGGGGCGATTCCCGAGAACCCGGTTCGAACTCCGTGAACCGATCTCTAGACTCCCCGCCTTCTTCAATAAATCGGGATCACTCTTATCCTGAACTATGCCCGTTTTGGATGGTCATTGATTTCACTCCTTATACATCACCATCCTTAACAAAGTTCAGTGTTGACCTTAACACATAATATTTTTCTCCATATGATGCTAGAATTCATACTGATCGGGACATTCTTCCATGTGCAGATCGAGAACCCGATTCCGAGCCAAAAAGTCAAGCAGAATCTGAGATGGCCGGTGGAAGGGGAAAGGGACCGCAACCCCAACCTGAAGTTGAAGTCAACCCTTGGGGAATGGCAGTATACCACTCAGAATGATGTTAATAGTCAGCTGCTGGCATCCATACAAGCAATCCAGCAATAGTTGACCAACCAAGCCCTGGCCCAGACCGCCTTCCAAGATATGCTGAATGATCTGAGGAGGAGGGCCGATGCAAGAGATAGCCAAAGGGAGGATGAGCCGAATCTAGACAAAGAGTTCAATTTTGGAGGTGCTGAAGTTGAAATTTCAGTGGGAAGAATCGAATTTGATAGAATGGATGTAGACCTCCAGCAGCCGAAGCCTACATTGAAGCAGACATACAATCTCGGAGCGGGCCACATCACTGAGTGGATCCAAATTCCACAAATCCACGCCCACTTCAAGCTGCAGCCGCTGTTTCTGTCTCTACTTCCCACATTCCATGGGAAGACCACTGAGGAACCATATATCCATCTCAAGAAGTTCGACCGCATCTGTGCTACTGCTCACTACCATAGAATTCCTTTAGGGGTAGTCAAGATGACCGCCTTTCCCTTCAGCCTCCAAGATAAGGCCTTATATTGGGTCGACCACTTGGGGAAGGTAGTCACGACCTGGGAGGAGCTGAAGTATGCATTTCTCCACAAATTCTACCCTCTCGGTTGTTTGAATCAGATGCATGCCCGTATCTCCAGTTTCTGTCAGCAGCCCCACGAAACTATCCATGAATCGTGGGAAAGATTCAAAGATCTGCAGGAGAAGTGGCCCCACCACGAGATCCCAAAGACTAGTCTTGTACAACACTTCTTTGGTGGGCTCACACTTGAGAGACAAAAGCTCGTTGATGCCGCTTGCGGCAGCTCCCACTTTAACAAGGACAAGGACGTGGTATAGAACGTCTTCGAGGAAATGGCTGAAGGAGAAGCCGCTCAATCCTCGTCACGCACATACATGAAGATGCCAGCCGCCATCAGTAAGCCCGTGAACATGGCTTATCATACCGAAGACAGAGATGAGAGCTCCAACCTAAGCATCATCCGGAGCCACCTGTCTAAGGTAGATACCATTGAGAAGAGGTCACAGGACCTAGAAAAACTGTATGTGATTGAGAAGAGTACCCAAGGCTTGGAAAAGCTCGATTTGATCTCCCAGCAGCTGAAGCAACTCGTTCGAGCCTTGAACGCCAACATATGCAAATCTGTGTCTGCCATTGCCAAGCCGTCCGCTGAGAAAAATGAGCCTTCACTGAATCAAACACCTCAGCCGACTCCACCGCAGCCCCAACCTATTCAGCGCGTGTATTACGTGCAGGCTTTGGAGCAGCCCCCGCAGCTCCAAACACAAATGGTCGTATATCAGCCAGAGCCCCAGCTAGCTTATTTTGAGCAGTTCTCTCCACCCCCGCCACTGATCCAGGAAATCAATGGTGTATGGAATAATGAAGCGCAACTGACCCATCCTCAGGGACATTATCTGGGTCAGAACATGTGCAACCAGCCCTATCACCAGCAGCAGCAGGGTGGGAGACCCTTCTAGCCCTGGTATCAGCATCAACCTCCATCTCAAGGTAACACCTGGAGGCAGAATTATCAGAATGGTCCTTAGCAGTCCGGATATCGGGTCAAGGATATCATCAGCAACCAACTTTCATCAGCAGAACTCACAGTATTCCTCCAACCCTCCTCCTCACCAGTTTTCACCAGGATACCGGTCATAGTCTCAACCTTCATATCCGCACCCTAGGCCCCATCAAGGGGACTCTTCTGAGAATGTGTCGGTTAACCCGACCCTTGCTTGCCTTGAGCAATTGATGAAAAACATGGCTGAGATGAATCAGAAGATCGACGACTTGATGACTGCGAAAACAACCATCCCTGCTCAAGTCGAAGCTAACCCCAACAATTTTCGACACAAGGAGCAGGTAGCCGGTAGTGTCCAACCCGATTCAGGTGAATTAAATTGCTTTTTATCTAATGTTGTTACTCTCAGGAGTGGTAGGACACTCCAGCCATCGGCGATGGTGAAGGGAAAGCATCTTGCATCTGATGGGGAATCGTCAGTCCAGCCAACGCAAGGGCCAAGAAGTATTTTTGGAGCAGCATCACCAACTAGAAAATCACAAAAAATGGAGAAAACAACAAAATACAAAAAGATACCAGCAGCTTTGGTGGAGATAGGATAGCATTGGAGACGCTTGCACCTTCCCCAAAACCAGCTCCTGACATGAGGAATCCTGCACTGCAGCGAGTCCAACGCCAGCACCAAAAGCCAAGCCTGCAGTTTTTAGTCCACACATTGTAGATGATTTCATTCCTTTTTTCCATATACCTGTAGACAACAACATGGGCACTATTTTGAATGACATTGTGGGAGACTCTGTAAATATTCATTTCCCAGAAGCAATGAAAAAAACACAAAAAAATGAAAAAATTGAAAAATGCTTTGTCTGACCCTACAATCATTGAGATTATCAAATCTAGTATTGAACATGCCATTGATGAAAGCTCTTGAGTACATGCCCGCCATGAAGAAATGATTGAAAGATGCATGCACAACCAGGCGCATGCCTCACCCCCGTAACTCCAGAAATAAGGGTGGCAAGTCCGAAAAGCACATCCTCACAATGACCACAGTTAATGACAACCTCCCGGATAAGAAGCCAGATATGGGAGCACCTCTTGTGCGTTGTCAGATGTTTAATCCGGAGTTTGAACGCACATTGCTCGACAACAGGTCTTCTGTCAACCTGATCCCAGCCTCACTGCTCACAGAATTCAGGCTAGGACCGCTCAAACCTACAAAGATGATTCTGCCGTTCGCAGAAAAATAAGTTAAGCGGCCTGGGGGCCTATTGGAGGACGTAATAGTCATGATTCAAGGGAAGCAGTTCCCGGCCGATTTTGTGGTACTAAATATGGACGTCCCCGCTCCATTGCTCATGCCCCCAATAATACTTGGACGACCATTCCTGCAAACGTCAAACGCAGTGGTGAATTATGGCACTGGAGGAATTACTTTTGGCGCTGACAGTGAAGCGATTAAAGTAGAGACCCTGTCCGACGCAACACCACCATAAGGAACATTTGCATCATGCACAAGGGTGATTGAGTATTCTGAAGACTGCGACTTTCTGGTAGAAATTCAAGACACCAACCTATTCTTGGATGACAACGAGATCCATGGACTCCTCTGCCCCGAGGAGGGATTGGAGACCACAGTCAAATTTTCCCTTATCAATCAGGATGAGGTACTTGCTGGCACGCTGAATGAGACTTTCGTGGAGGTGATGTGCCTTCAAGATGAAGAGCAAATTATTGAAGAATCTTGTGATGAAGAGGAAATTATTGAAACATTCTATAAAGACTTGAATGAGGAGGCATATAGAGCATGGTGGACGCTAAACAGATGAAAGAATCGCCACCAAAATTAATAGCTGAAGTCACTTCTGAAGCAGCTCTGACCCCGCCAGAGTTGAAACCCTTGCCCTCCAATATGATATATGCCTTTCTTGCGGGAGAACCTAACATGTATCCAGTCATTATCAGTGCGCATCTGATCGCAGACCAAAAATCTCGTCTGATGGAGGTTCTTGAACGCAACCGCAAGGCAATAGGCTGGAGAACTTCAGATCTCCATGGGATTAATCCATCTTTGAGCTCGCATCGCATTTTCCTGGAAAAAATATTGCAAACCCTCTTTAGAACTTCAGAGAAGACTCAATCCTAATCTGCGAGAGCCGAGAGGTTGTTATGAAAGAGATCCAGAAATGGTACGATGCGGGGTTTATTTATCCCATCTCTGATAGTAAATGGGTGAGCCCTCTGCATGTGGTGCCAAAGAAACCAGGGATCACCATTGTGAAAAATGACAAAGGAGAGGAGATCACGACCAAAGTACCCACTTCTTGGCGAGTGTATGTAGATTATAGAAGACTTAACCTCACCACCAAGAAGGATCACTTTCCTTTACCCTTCATCGACCATATTCTAGAGAGATTGGTCGCGAAGGAATACTTTTATTTCTTGGATGGATACTCTGGATATAATCAAGTTTCTATCGCTCCTGAAGACCAATAGAAGACCACGTTCACATGTCCTTTTGGCACGTACGCCTTCATACGGATGCCATTTGGGCTCTACAATGCCCCATCCACATTTCAAAGATGTATGCTCGTAGTATTTGCTGATATGATGGGCAACTTTCTTGAGGTCTTTATGGATGATTTTTGGGTCTACAGGGACTCCTTCGATCAATGTCTGGATTATTTAGACCGAGTTTTACGGAGGTGTTGCGAAGTAAATTTGGTGCTCTCATGGGAAAAGAGCAATTTCATGGTGACCGAAGGAATTGTGCCGGGTCACATTATTTCTAAACGTGGCATGGAGTTTGACCCAGCCAAGGTGGAGGTCATTTCTAAACTTGAGTCACCTACAACAATCAAGCAAGTCAGGTCATTTTTGGGCCATGTCGGTTTTTACCGATGATTCATCAAAGATTTCAGTAAATTAGCCAGACCTCTAACTGAGTTGCTCGGCAAGGAGAATGAATTCATTGTAGATGACCGTGTGCTCCTTGCGTTCAATCAGATGAAGAACTTATCACTCAGACCTCTGTCTTGCAGCCACCGATCTGGACTCAGCCTTTTGAGATAATTACCGACGCATTATATTATGCTATTGGTGCTGTACTTGGACAGAGGAAAGTTAACATACCATTTAAAATTCACTACTCTAGTCGAACGCTCGATGAAGCCCAGCGGAAATACATGGTCACCAAAAAGGAGCTGCTAGCGGTAGTCTTCACCTTGGAAAAGTTCAGATCCTATCTCTCCTCGGATCCAAAGTAATTGTCTACACAGATCATTCAACCATCCGGTATCTACAACAGAAGAAGGACGCCAAACTACGTCTTATTCGGTGGATCCTTCTCCTCCAGGAATTTGACCTTGAGATCAGAGATAAATCTGGGGTAAAGAATGTGATGGCCGACCATTTATCGAGACTTCCTAAACCAGAATCTCCTGAACTGAGTCTGCAACCAATCACAGAGACCTTTCCAGATGAGGCAATTCTATCAGTCACCTCGCTTCCATGTTATGCGGACATTGTGAATTATCTCGTGACCAAGAGAATCCCACAGGATTGGTCGAAGTTGAAAATAGATAAATTCTTGTCTAAAATCCATTTCTATCAATGGGGGGATCCATACTTATTTTGAGAGGGGGCATACTATATCTAGAGGAGGTGCATTCCTCAGGAGGAAGTTCCAAGTGTCCTCGCCTTGTGCCATGATCAAGATTCCAGAGGACATCATTCAGGTAGGCGAACATCGGTAAAAGTTCTTCATAGTGGCCTCTGGTGGCCTACAATATTCAGATATGCAGACGATTATGTCAAATGCTGCACTAACTGTCAGAAGATGGGAATAACCATATGACTGAGAGACACGATGCCTTCGAAATTCATTCAGATATCAGGCGTCTTCGATGCATGTGGCATCGACTTTATGGGCACATTCCCCAACAGCCAGGGTTATTATTATATTCTGCTTGCTGTCGACTATGTAAGTCGCTGGGTGGAGGCTATTCCCACCCGAACCGCCGACAATAGGACTGTCTGTCGATTTTTGAGAGATCACATCATAGCACGGTTCAGGATCCCCAAGATTGTAATATCAGACGGGGGTAGTCATTTCATAAACAGAGAGATGAAGAAGCTAGCTCAAGAATTCTGCATCGAACATCGTGTTGCTTCACCTTACCACCCGTAATCCAATGGCCTAGCTGAATGTTCAAACAGGGACATCAAGATAGTTCTACAAAAGCTTCTGCGTCCGCATCACGGGAATTGGTCTCGATTGCTTGATTCAGTTCTTTGGGCTTACAGAATCGCGTACAAATCACCCTTGGGAATGTCTCCCTATCGCCTTGTGTATGGCAAGCCATGTCATCTGCCTGTTTAATTGATTTACAAATCTTTATGGGACCTCAACATTTGTAATTTGGATTCTGAAAAGGCCGGGAAGAACTGAAAATTGGATCTGAACAGATAATTGGATCTCAGAGACTATACATACGACAATATCCTAATGTATAAAGAGAAGGTCAAAACATGGCATGACAAGCATATCCACCGCAAGTCCTTCGAGCTGGGTCAGAAGGTATGGTTGTTTTATGCGAAATTAAAGATCTTTCCAAGTAAATTGAAGAGCAAATGGACTGTGCCGTTTATGGTAAAGCATGTACGTGACAATGGAAGCGTATTGATATCTAATTTGTTAGCTGACACACAACCATTTGTAGTCAATGGACAGCTTCTGAAGCCTTACCTTGATCATGATGCATTCATGTCTGTCGTTGACTCTATTCAAGTGATCTATAAGGATGAACCAGATACTTCCGAAGCGGCAATAGAAGACAAAGCAGAGAAGAACATTTTTGAATGATTTTTCTTCTTGTCTTATTTTCCTTCTTTCCTCCCCTATTCCACCAATAAGATGTCATCCCCTTCATCATTGCTACACTTAGGATACACCTTGTCCTAAGTGTAGGGGAGATATACATCCCGAGTTCTTCTTCTTTAATCTTAATTTCTTCTCTTCTTTTCTTCTTTTCCTTTTTTATTTTCTTTTTCTACTGAAAAGGTGTCGCCCCTTGTTGTCAGTCTTCTATACTTAGGACATACTTTGTCCTAAGTATAGGGGGGTGTGCACCCCGAGTTTTTCTATTCTTTGATCCTCTCATTTGTCTTCTCTTCTTGTCTATACTTAGGGATATCTTATCCTAAGTATAGGGGGAGACAGTCTGAGTACGATCTATTAGTTCCTACCCTTGACCCTCGCTGCTTGTGTACAGTCTGCTATACTTAGGATTACTTGATCCTAAGTATGTGGGGACGATCAACTTCTCATTCGTTCATTCGTACTTTATTCTTTAGATTTTTTTATACTCACTACGAGTTATGTCTTCTCTTTTTCTCTTTGATCTATGAGGACATAGCTCAAGCTAAGTATAGGGGGTCATATATACTCCGTATATACTTTAACCATAACTCGTACTTTCGTATTTTTATTAATAATTATAGCTAATTACACTAATTAAATTCATTAAAATCACCTAATAAAAAGATGTTTTATTCCTCAAATTGTTTTTGTATTTACTGATTAATAAATCAGGTGAAAATATTTTTTGTAAAATGTTTGAAAAATAGTTTGAAAATCTATTTGAAAAATATTTTGAAAACTATTTGGAAAACGTTTTGTTCAATATTTTCAACCTTTGTAAACTATTTTGTTTGAAAATTTTATTTTCTTTGTGTGAAATAAAATGTTTGAAAAACTATTTGCAAATGGTTTGAAAACGGTTGCAAAAATATTTGAAAAATCTATCTAATACTATTTGAAAAACCTTTGCAAAATGATTTTCAAAGGTGTGTACATGTTTGTAAAAATGATTTTCAAAAATTATTTTGGACTATAGTTTTTCAAAGTTATTTGTAAAATGATTTTCAAATAAGTTTGAGGAATATATACATCACATCTAAAATTCCTTATTATATATACTTATAAAACTGACCACTTACCCTGGTAAATTCTTGAAATCTATTTCTTGTAAATATAAATGCATTCCTATGTAAATATTTTGACCCAGTTTTTATCCAAAATCTTTTCTTTTCAAAAAGCCCAAAAACATTTGCAAAATTAAAATACAAAAATTGCATATGCATCATTCTTTTCAAAAATCCATAAAAAGTTCAAAATCTTTGAAAATCGTATCACAAAAATATTTTCTGCATTCTGCATAGCATTTGCATAACATTTGCATTTTTTCATATTGAGTTTGATAGGTGAACAAGTCTAAGTAAAATCCGGAGATTGGAGCTTGATTGGACCTTAAAATCTACCTAATAATAGGAACTTTATAGGAACATGAATTGAGGTACTGCGGGTCTAGTTGACTTAATTCTTTGAGGATCACGAGACTTGGTTCAATGGATTCTTGACTGCCTAAGTAGAGTATTTCGAAGCACACACACGACTCTTGTTGATAATGACCTAACTTGGACACCTGCACCTTTCACTTGGCTCAACTCAATTGGAGTGGTGAGGGAATTGGATTTGCCGGTATGAGACACACACAAGTGGAAACATTTGTCCTCCTCTAGGGAGGGAAGTACACCCCAACCCGTCCAGTGATGAGGAATTATAAAGACAGGAGAGTGTGGGCTGCAATAAAGCTTCAAAAGAGGGATAGTCTACTAGCTCAATAGGAAAAAATCCTTGTAAATGCTGCTGTGAATAGTATTTCAACAAAAAACTCCAAAAAAGTGGACATGCCTGTATAAAAATAAAATGCCTGACGGAGTATGTATATATGTTGTATAGTCAAGAAGCAAGCTTGAGCTTCAAAGTCAAATCATGTGAGCCTGCAGCTGGATGACTTGACTACACTGGTCTTGCATCCTAGGATAGGTAGCTACACTGGATACCATCCATTCTTCTCTTTACCCCATCCTCTTGAGCTGGTTGTCACTTGAACTTAGAAGGGAATACCCCGCTCCTCGAGGAAGGAGTTATTGGATTGGGGATTCATTGGGTTGTCATGCTGGAGAAGTCAGTCTCTTTGTCATTCTAGTTGGGGGAGACACTATCACTTACACTGTACGAGTCAGATTCATAGTCGTAAGGGTTTGCGTGTGAGTTGAAATATGTATGACCTGGCTATTAAGGAGACTTGAGCAGAGTTTTGGGATTCTCGAAGGCTGTTGGATTTCAAATCCGATTCCCATTAAGGTTCCGCCCGCACTAAAATTTCGAAGGTCCGACTTAAGCTTCAAACTTTGATTTTGTGAAGACAAGTTTGATAATTAAACTTAATCCATTTTTCTTCTTTTTCTTTTCTTTGTTTTTCTTTCTGCACTTATTGCATAAGTATTTGCTAGGGACTAGCAAAGGCAAGTATAGGGGGACGATGAATCTCCATTTCATCATCTTTATTCTATCATTTTGGCTTTAAAAACCCTAGTAAATGCATGTAAATAAAGTTAATTTAGGCATTTTATCATTCATGCATTGTGTTGTAAATACTGTATAAAATACAGTTTTTAAAGCTAAAATTATAGAATAAAGAAAAGAAAAGAAAATGAATAAAATATTGCAAATATTTTATGACCTGAAATCCTGAGACCTAGACATCTGGATGACTAGGTCGATAAGAAATAAAGTAGGGGGAGATAAGGGCCAAAATACAATAAAAATCCCTTTTATTTAATTCATTTTCCTTATTTTTCAGACCTATTTTTAGTTCCACTTTTTATACTTCAAATAAAGATACTTTGTACATAAAAGTTGTAGATAATTAATATAGAAAAATACAAAATTGATTTCATATAAAAATAATGTATAGATAAAAAGTTATGATTTGAATAAAATTCTAGAATCCCAACTTCCCAGACCCATATCTCTCAAATAAAAACTCGAAATATATCAAAATCACCTTTAATTGTATATAATTTTTAATAAGATGTTTAATGAAGGTGGCTTCATATTTTTTGGAGTTACGATTTGAAAGTTGAGTTTTGGACCCCTATTGTATACTTGTAGTGATTAAAATATTCATTTTATTCATTATTCTTTATTTTTATAATTGTATATTTTTATAATTTTGTAAATATTATTTGTAATATATGTGCATATTAAAATAGGAATAAAGATATAAAGAAAATATAAAAATAAAATACTTGTATAAAATACATTGGTATAATACCAAGTATACCTATACAATTAATACTTCTATTTATTAAATTGTATAAATACATCAGAAAAATAAAATAAAAATATATTTAAGTTTACAAAAATCAGTTATAAATATATAAAATAATAAATCAAATTAATAAAATAAAAAAATACAAAATAAAAATAAAACATTAAAATATATAGATGACTATACCTATATAGCCCTTAAAAGGAAACTTGTAATTTTATACCTCTAAAAAATAAATACAAATCATAATAAAATAATTTAGAAAATAATAAATATTTTTTATTTAATAACCTAAAATTAATAAAATCATTTAATATTTATAAACGAATTAACAAGTCATTTTTTCCAGGCTTTTTCCTGGTTGGTCCACGTGGACCAACCAGGCGGGTCGGAGCTGCGTTTCTTCATGATTTCTCAATTTTTCGAGGGCTATCCTTTCACATTTCGTGTAGATGCCTTCTTGTCTTTTCTTCATCTTTCATCAAGGATACACACCCAAGGATTACCTTGGGGTGTGGATCATCGATGCGCCTGATTCGCATCGTCTTTGAAAATCTCCCGTCAACCCATTCAAAAACCCCACTCAACTTCCATTGGACTTTGATCACTCTTCGACTGCCCAAACCTAGACCTAGGACCTCGACGACCTTCCTGGTGACAACAAGAATCGGTTGAGCTCTTCGGGAGGCCGAGGAGGTGTTGAATCGAGTCGATCCACCTTGCCGAAGTGAACCGGCAGAGCTAGCCGCTAGCGCCCTTCCTAGGTGAGTTTTCCCCTCTCTTTTTTGTACTTTTTAACCCTTAGGATAATTGTAGTGTATCGTTGCACATCTCTCTCGCGATTCAATCCAAAAGATCGTAAAAATACCTCGATCCTTAGCTGGTCGTGCTTCGAGTTTGCCGGCTGCCGTGAATCTCTTCATCCGCGTCATCTCCACCCATTTTTCCTTGTGGAAGGTCACGACACTTTGCCTGTGATCTTCTTAACCCTTTCCTTACAAGAACTGGAGTAGCTTGAGCACTTGGGACGATTTTAAAGCCTCGCCGGATGTTGCACGGAGCCTTACGCTCCGCCGCCCTCCTGGGAGATCTCCGGCTCTCGCCGGGGTGTTTTGACGCCACCAAAACCTGGAGCAGGCCTGCGGGAGTCGACTGTGCCATTTTGGAGCTTCGTCACACGATGGAGGAGGACTCGCCGACTGGAGGAAGTTCGCCCAACCAGAGCTCCTCCCTGTTCTTCCATCGACATCCTCCGCCGTCGGATCGAAGGGCTCTCGCCAGATCACTCAGCAACCGTCAGATTCGGGGCAGCTCCAGGAGTTGATTTCCTTCCCCGGATCTGATCTCAGCCGTTACATGCGAACCGACATCGCGAGTCCTTGAAGCGCCACATGGATAAGTGAAAGGACCGCGGCCGTCGGATCGCGCCTGCTTGGATATTTTGCTCTTTTTATTCCGGGCATTTTTGTATTTAATTATTAATATCCAATTATTCAGTGGCCGTATATTTTATTTTGGAAATTTTGTATTTAGGCCCCTGTAGTTCGGTTATTTGCAAGTGGGTCCCCTGCCACGTCACCTCACGTGACTTGCGCATGCGAGGTGTGGGTATTTTGTGTGGGGGGCCTCATTTGTTTTGTTATTTCTGTTAAGTCCCAGAACTTTTAAATTAAGTATTAACTTTTAGAAAAAAATGCAATTTTTCCTCCATGTTTGTGAAAATTACCATTAGGTCCTTGCTTGGTCACATGCCCCGTGCTTGTGACTTTGGCAATTTTGCACTTTTACCCATGGGTTTCTTTCTCTTATGGTCCCGAAATATTTTTATTGCGTTATATTTTTTTGGACAAATTGCACCTTGGCCCTTAAGCTTTTGCATATTTACAAAAATACCACTGATAGGGGTGAATTTTCTCTTTGATGTTTCTATTTATTTAATACATCTATAAAAGCCTAAAAAATCCCCCAAAAATATATTTAAGTTCCTGTTGCATTGCATTTCCTCACCATATTTTTAATTTTCTTTTTTCTACATTTTAATATTTATAAAAAATAAAAAATATGTATTTTCTTCCCTGTTTGAACTAGAAAAGCCATAAAAATTATAAAAACTTCTCGAAAATTCTAAAAAAAATATTTTGTGTTTTTATATCTTTTAACTTGTGACCAAAAATCACTAAAAAATATAAAAGAAAACCCATAAAAATGGTAAAACCTCTAAAATCCTTATAAAAATATTAAAAATTCTGAAAAATCATAAAAAAACTAATTTCTATTTTTGGATTTTTTTATTTTATTATCTTTACATTAAAATTAATTTGGAGCATTTTGGTCTTTTATTTGTATTTTATTTCTCCATTTTAAGTTCAGATTTTTATTTTTATTCACTGTTTTCAGTATTTTTTACTTTAAAAATACCAAAAAATTAGAAAAAATATAGACAAATCACAAAAATGTTAGAAAAATATAAAAAGCACACAAATATTTTATTTCCTAAATTATGCTTATTTTTACCTATTTTTACATATACATTATCTCTCTCTTCTCTTTATTGTATATATACTTTATTTTATCATTTATAAGAAAAATAAAATATAAAAAATATAAAATATAAAAAAGAAATTTAAAAATCAGAAAACTAAAAATCAAATATAAAAATATAAAATTAGAAATTAAATAAAAAATACAAAATTTAAAATCCACTAAAAAGTTTCCATTTGGCTAAGTGTGTGAAAATATATTGGGTGCGTGATTTTTTATCTCGCTTGCTCTACGCCTTGCTTCTTTTGTTAGACCCCTACTTGCTTGCCATTATACAATTTTAGTAGGGTATAATAAATTTTAACTCTTGCTTTTAATTGCTCGATTATTTGTGTGGGTTAATTGTTGATCAACGTGAGGATTGGAGTAGTCGCCTTGGTGACAGTGAGCTTGAGTTGTCATGCCATTACTTAGCGACTCCCATCTTTCCATTTTTCAATATCTCTGTCACGCTCTTTCACATACAAATCTTCATATATCATCATCACCACTTCGACATCTTAACGACAGAACCATCTACTTCCTCCCGCTTCTCCATATCGTCTTCACCTCGATCCTTCTCCACACTAACAAATCCTGGAGAACTCATTGGGGCTCGAGATCCATCGCCTTCATCGAGCACCCATCTCGCTTTCTTTACCTTGAATTAGGTCGATATTTTTTCTCTACGAGCATCTAACCCCTGTAGGTACACAAGAGGTTCATTGATCGAAGAATCAACTCATACTTCGATCTCGAGTTTCTTCCCCAATTAAACTTTATCGCCAAAGAGTTCCAAGCATCCTTAACCCTTGAGTTCATCTCCAACATCTTCTTGAGGGGATGAGGAATCTCACTCGACCATCAGTTAGATGGGAGGAGACCGGCTTCATCAGGAGAACGCCGTCGGAGCCTAGCCTTAGCGTCGTCGCATGCGGAGGAACATTCAATAGGAAGAGGAGCAGTAGACGTTAGATCAAATTAATTTGGGTAAGATCCAATGGTCCAGATACCACCACATCGATTTTCCCAAAGCAACGCTTCAAATCACAAGCACGGAGCACCCGAGTGGCAGCCGTAGCACTTCACGCCGACATGTAGCCCGAGCTTCATTCGTGTTCTGAGCCTAGCCATCATGCGCACCGCACATGTGAGTTTGGCAAAATTGTGGAGACACCCCACTGCTTTTCATAAATTGCATATTAGTCTCCGCCTATGGTTAAATTGCATAGATATCCAAGCAGTTTTTTTTATATTTGTAGTTTCGTCCATGTGAGGATCTTTTTGTAATAAAATAAGTTGTTTTTATTTTAATTATGACCCTGTGTTATTTCTTGAATAACTTATGAACCATTTTTCCAAATTGAATGAAATCATTATCATTTTAAAGCTTGTTTTATGCTCTTTAAATTGATGCATTTTATTTACTAATTTGATCTATTATTTCCACATCAAAAATTTAGATTATAACTTTGTCTTCAGCCTTATTATTAAATTGAAAAGTATTTTTATTATGGCTTATCAGTTCATTGAACATCCTGATTTTTATTGAGTCTCTATTAAGTGTACGAGTGGTTTGATTAATAATTTAGGAATTTGTTTGTGTGTTGTGATTTGTCATTAGCATAACATTGCATCATCATATTGTTCACTTAATATAATTGCATAAAAGTAATTTAAAAATTCATTCATTTCATTCGGTATGCATAGATTGACCTAGTTCACTTATTCATCCCTTAAATAGATATATAACACCTAGGATAAATCGAGTAATTATTCGTGCCCTTGTGTTCGACCATGGACTTTCCGGGATATGAATTAAGCCAAGTCTTCTTCATGGAAATCTAATTGACTTGGTTCTGATCGATAGTTGACTGGCCATATTACAACGGGTGATAATTATCTTAGACAATTAGTGTTTCATCAATGACATGCATGCACTATGCTCAGATGATATGATAGACGAGATTTATTTATTTGGCACATGCCCCTATTCATGAGCAATATTGTTTGCATTTTCTTATATAGTCTAGGTCCTTAGAAAATATGGTGACCACCTCCTTGAACTTCCTAATATACTTTAACAGGGAATAAATGTACTTTGTTATGGCATGCACAATTTTGCATCAGATTTGGTTGGACCAATGCATTTTGAAGCATACACAATCAAGGTCGGACCCCATCATGATGATCAACAAGATACGTACAACTCTAACCAACGCCATGGAACCTAATTTTTCCATCCCAAGGGCCATGACTCTGTCATGTTGAGTTCATGTAAATGCGATACAAGGTCACAATCCTGGTGGATGCTTCCTTCCTGAACACTATAGCATCAATTGCAGTCGTTTGCTATAACTAAAAAAAGAGCTTTATCAATGCCAAATGCATTGCATCAGAGGGTTACTTCAATCCTGGAGGCATAAGCCCATGCCTTAAACTTGGGAATTCAACTTGCTTTTCCCTTCATGGGGTACTCATTGACAATTTGCTCAGATAGCAAAAATACAATAGAGCTACTGATCGGCTTACAAAGTCCTCCATGGAGAATGAAAAGACTCTTTCAACACTTATCGTTGAAGCTGTGATTGTTCCCATCGATGCAGATCCTTCATGTAAATAGGGATAGGGTGAGGTGTGCACGCAAGCTTGCAAAGGTGTGTAGTTGTATCTCCATTTATGGAGAATGATTGGAAAAAACATACGAAAGTCTTGCAGGATCAATAAGACATGAAAGTTCTACAAAAAAAACTCTTGCCCCTTTGGGTGATCTAAAAATAATGAATTTTAGAAATGTCCAAATCATCTCCAAGACCCTTTTTTAGCCGCGAAGTCACATCTAGCCAAACTAGCAATAAATATTGCCCAAACAATAGTATTATTATCCAAGTCTTTAAGCAATAAACACCTCCGCTTTTTGGAAGGCCTTTACTAAGCCTTTGAGATCTTAAATAGTGTCATTCAGAGGAGTTTGAAAACATACTACTTATGAAACACACTGTTAAAGCATGATATCTCACAAGAGCATATTTAAACATGATGTATCTTAGATTTATTATGTTAACATATCTATGTTGAGTGAAAATAGATCTTAACTTAAACACATTTAATCACATGAGATAAATAGTACATAATCTTAAGATCTAAATTCCAGATCCCTATTTAGTCGTCGGACCCTCAACTTGAAGAGGAACTTAGAGATATCCCAGAAGCATGGTTTGAATCCTAGACTCGAGTCTACATCTCACCTCACCTTAGACATACCTGGAGTAGATTTTACCCTAGCCTACCACAACCTCAAGTTAAACCACTCATTCCAATATTTATCTAGTCACCAGGTGGCAACGCCTCCATACTTCCCTGCCTTATGCGTCGATGCTCTTGCCTCTCTATTAAGTACTAGCTAGCCTTAGTACCTTCCCCTTGCATTGCATTCCATCGTTGTCTAAGATCCAACAACTGAACCACCCACCTACTTCCCTTCTTTGCACGGGCTAGAATCGTATATGATCATCTTCTTTGCTCGCAAAACCTGATAAGCGACTCCAACAACTGAACCACCCACCTACCTCCCTTCTGTGCACGGGCTAGCATCGTATATGATCATCTTCTTTGCTCGCAAAACCTGATAAGCGACCCCAATGTATGCACACATGCATCGCTTCTCCTTTTCTAGCTCACACCTCCCTCGAAAGGTTTTCGATGTGTCAAAGCACATCTCCACTCCTTAATGCCATCCTTCATGTGCACTGTCCCACACTTGTGTGCTCTCCTCCCAAGGGATGCAAGAAAACCAAGTACCAAGAAGGCTCCATTAGTTATTGAGACAAAAAATAATTTAAATTTTTATTTTTAGTTATTATTTTTTTATAATGTGAATCTTTATCAAACCCTTCACTAGAAATTTTTCTTTGATTTATTAAATAAGTTTATTTACATACTTGCCCTTTTTCTTTTGTTAATTAATTGCAATCGGTAAGTTTTCATTTACTATCAAATCCGTTTTTTTATAAAAGCTCCCTATATTTCGACCTATCACATAACTATAAATAATTCTTTATTTGAATAAATAGACATAGATATTTTCTAGAAAATTGATAATTGTAAGTGTTGTAGTCACGACTTTGCATTAGACGTTAGAAGTTATTAAGGTACATGAGATTAGCATCTAGAGGACTATGAAAAAAATTATAAAATTTAAAAAATACTACAATTCAATGCAATAGAACGATTTCTGTAGTTCTCGAAATCATACATCAACAATATCCGTTATATAAAAAGGGATTTTTACCCGGCAGACCCTAAAAACTTTGTCAATTACCTCCACGACCTTTGAAACAACCAAATTCCCTCATCGACCCCATAAACTTGCTAACTCTTACCCCATGAACCCTCCGGTTAGTCTGTTTGAAGCCTGTGGGGGTTCTTGGGGTAATTTACAAGGTCAATGGGGGTAATTACGTTGTGCAAAAGGTCGTAGAGACAATTTAAAAAGTTTATAGGGTCTGCCAGGTAAAAATCCCTAAAAAAATGAGTTCCCATATTGATATGGGAAAAGATTCTTCGACTATGAGGAGGGCTACCATAGATCTTAAGAGAATAGACTTAATAGAGAATATTCACACACAACTTAAAAAAAGAGAGAAAGTTTGGACTGAATTACACAAAAATCCCTGAACTATGCACTCGGTTTCAATGGTGTACTTGAATTTTAAAAGATAATAATGACATGTCCTATCTTCAAGATTTTATTAATGTGGTCATTCACTATTGAAATTTAATTGATGTTTTTATCTTTCTAACCCTCTGTTATGACTATTTGATTACCAACAATCAATTGCTCAAAGAAACTAGTTGCAATTGCCAATTGGTTGTTTGGTGGCGAACAATAGATAACCAACTGTCAGTTGAGCAGAGCAATTGATTGACTACCAATGTTTGCTCGACTACAATCGAACGATTACCATCAGACCCTTGATTGAAGTAATTGATAATTACCTGCCATCACTTAACAGGAGTAATTGCTCGCTAACCACCAACTTTTCAACTGCAAGTGATCGATTTGTAAAGATCACATGATGTAATTAGTCTGGGTTTCTACAGAAAACCCTTGACGTTGGAAGATGAAATGGAATCATGGTATTGTTGTGAACAGGATCAACCATGCATATATTAAACAGTAATCATACAGATCCAAACGGATTGACAGAACAACATTACAGATTATCAAGATTAATATCATGCAATTCCAATCCATTATTCGATTACAAAATGCAAATATGAACCAATTAAATAAACAGAAACATAAAATAAGGCGAGATCCAGAAAAGGTTAAGCAAAAAACGAATTGCGGCAAACAAAATATAAGAAAGATTCGTTTAGAAGTCACCGAAGTGTCCATGAAATGGACAGTCCTTAGAGAGGATATCGCTTCCACAATACCGGTACATAGGGTACTGGCGATCCGCTCCCAAGATACAACGGCACACGATCTTCGTGTGCACACACCGACGAGATCGTCCTCGAATGTACCTCAGAAAACTGCAACCGAGAGAAGAAGAGACAGGTTCATTTGTGAAAGGACGAACAACGCGCGCTACCATTTTGATTTCCGAAAATGCCCCTCAACAAGCGCGCCATTTCGGTTTCTGAAATCACGGCCATAAACGTGTCCATAACGGAGAGCTAAATTCCCATTTTAGTCGACTTACCAAATTAATCGTATGATTAATTTAATCGACTTACCAAATTAATCGTATGATTAATTTAATCGACTTACCAAATGAAACCTGCAGCAACAGTATCGAGATCCGAATTGACTCTCCGGAGCCGAAGCCGGAGATTGATCGGAGCGCGCGCGCGTGTGTGTGGTCCTTCATTCCTCCTCTCTACTATTGCAACAAGATCTTGGGGTGTGAGCTCATATATAAGCCCACTAAAAGTTTAGAGCTTTAAGGTATGGTACTAAACTTCCACCCAAACTTATCCATGTTTCAAATTTGGGAATTCCCAACTTTCCCTCCAAGCCATTTGGTTTCCCAATTGAAACCAAATTAACTCCAATTGTAGTTATATAGATTTTCCAATTAAAATCTAAATACAATTTTTAATACAACAATCCTCCATGAATTCACCAATTTGAAAAAGAGATTCAAAGAGAGTTAAAATACAACTTTCGGCTGCTAGACTTTGCTTTCAGTAAAGGTACCTTCCGGTTTGAACCTCTACCTGAGTTTACTACTTTCACTTTAATAGGAACGAAGTGAACTACGTCTTAAACTCCAGACCTTGGTGTTAAAGTATACGGTAGAAACAACAAAGCATTGTTCTTGGTACAATCTTCAGGGTTGGTGCTCTTAAAGGCCATGCACCCTTATCCTGTTTCATGAGTGTATTCAGGAAATACCCTCTTCCTTTAACTGCGGCCCACAATAATACTCACATAGGTGGCGTTCTCCAAGGATGCACTACTAACATCATGTCCAATAGGCTTGAACCCATTCAGAGCCTACACTCTTCCTAAACTAGCAGCTTAAATGACACTCAGGCTTCTAGGGATAAGACACTCATGCATACGCATTAAGATAAGAGTGCCAACCAGTTCTCCAAACAACTTGTTATTACCACATTAAACCTACTTTGTGGGATCTCCACTCAGCTAGGTTGGGTTGCTACTGTAGAGGAACTACCAATGGGTCTCAGTCCCATCCCAAGCCTAGACTTTAGGGCTAAAGATCTATCACGTCACTTAGTCAACGGATCTGCCGTATTCTCTTTGGATCCAACAAAATCCACAACCAACACTCCTCGAGACACCAAATCCCTTAACGTCTTAAGTCTGATTTTTATGTATCTTCTTGTTTTCTGATTAAACTTTGAACTCTTAATCTTGGAAATTATTGTCATATTATCACAATATACCGATATCGCAGGAACTGGCTAACCTACCATGGGAATTTCAGACAGAAGTTCCCTTCACCATTCAGCCTCAATTCCAGTGGTGTCCAAAGCACACAGCTCGTCCTCAAATGTGGATCGAGCTAGAATGGTCTACTTCATAGACCTCAAGGAGACTGCACTGCCTCCAAGGATAAAGACATACCCAGTAACACCATTACTCCCAGACTCCTCTATTTTCCCTATCCATCTTGCATCACTATATCCTTCTAGTACAGATGGATGTCTACCATATTGCAAACTAAGGGGAATAGTTCCCTTCAAGTACTTCAGTACTCGATCCAGAGCCTCCCAGTGAGTACGGTCAGGACAGCTAGTATATCTACTCAGCTTTGCAACCGAGAATAAAATATCAGGTCTCGTACAATTTACAAGATACATTAAACTTCCTATTACTTGTGAATACCTTAGCTGAGCTATAGGTACTCCACTTTTATTCTTAAATAGTGTTTTGGATGAATCAAAAGAAGTGCTTACAGCTTTGCAATCTTGATATCAAAATTTCTCAAGTACTTTCTCAACATGGTGAGATTGAGAAACTACAATCCCATCAACTGACCTGGTCAGTTTGAGACCCAAGATCACATCAGCAACACCCATGTCCTTCATCTCAAACTTGCTACATAAGAATGCCTTAGTCTCATTAATAATCCTTATGTGTAATCCGAACAACAATATGTCATCAACATAAAGGCACAAGACAATACACTCATCACCTTTCACTTTGGAATAAACACACTTATCGGATTCATTACCTAAAAGTTACATGACAAAATAATTTTGTCAAACTTTTCATGCCACTGCTTTGGTGCTTGTTTCAATCTGTAAAGGGATTTGACAAGCTTTCAAACCTTTCCCTCATTCCCAGGAGTCACAAGTCCATCAGGTTAATCCATATAGATCTCTCCCTCAAGATCGTCATGCAAGAAGGCGGTCTTCACATCCATCTGGTGGATAGAGAGATCATATACAGATGACAATGCTATGAGCATCCGGATTGTGATCATCTAGCCACAGGGGAATAGGTATCAAAATAATCGATACCTTCCTTTTGCCAAAAGCCCTGATAACTAATCTGGCCTTGTACTTTTCAATTGATCCGTCAGGTCTAAGCTTTCACTTAAACACCCACTTGCACCCAATGATAGAGCATCCTTTGGGTAAATCAACCAACTCCCAAGTTCCGTTGGCCATAAAGAAATCAATCTCAGATTTGATGGATTCCTTCCATTATTTTGCTTCAAATGAAACCATGGCTTCCTTATAACTTGGTGGATCATCCTTGATCTGATAAACAACAAAGTCACTACCCAGATCCTTGGCTATCCGAGGTCTTTTACTCCTCTTGGCTCAATCTCTTCTGAAAGATCATTAGGTTTAGGTTGAGTCTCAACCCCCACATTCGTTATCCTTTCCACTTGATTTGGAATAGATCCTGATGTGGATGTGCCCTCAATGGTCAGATTCTGAGGAATCCAAGTCTTCAGTGGGAAGACATCCTCAAAGAAGGTAGCATCACGGAGTTCAACAATGGTGTTGACTTCTATGCCTGGTATCTCAGACCGAATTACCAAGAACCTATATGCATAGCTATTTTCCAAATAACCTAAGAAGACCGCATCAACGGTTTTAGGACCAAGCTTCTTTCTCTTGTGTTCTGGGACTAAAACCTTAGCGAGACAGCCACACACTTTGAGATATCTTAAGCTTGATTTCCTATTTCTCCAAAGTTCAAAAGGACACTTTTCCATATACCTTAAAGGAACTCTATTCAGAATATGGCAAGCCGTATTAAGGGCTTCTCCCCACATATAGATTGGAAGTCCAGAACTCTGTAGGAGAGCATTGATCATGTCAGTTAAGGTTCTATTTTTTCGTTCTGCTATCCCATTTGATTGCGATGAATATGGGGTCATAATTTCATGAATTATACCAAATGATTTGCATTGGTCATCAAATAAGTGAGAGGTATATTCACCTCCTCTATCTGACCTAAGGTTGTTTAAGCACTTTTCCTATTTGTGTCTCAGCCTCATTCTTAAATATAAGAAATTTCTCTAAGGCTTCATCCTTGGTTTTCATTAGATATACATAGCAGTATCTACTGCCGTCATCTATAAAGGTGATAAAGTATTTCCTATTGTCTCGGGTCAACACACCATTAAACTCACAGATATCTGTGTGCACTGGATCCAAGATCTCACTATCTCTAGAGACAGACTGAAGACTTTCTAGGTGTCTTATCTTGCACACAGATTTCATATTTTTAAGTTTTATCAATAGTGTATTTAGAGATCAGCTCTAAATTCATCATTCTTTTAATTGAATTTAGATTTACATGTCCCATTCTATCATGCCATAGATCACAAGATTCTACATTATTCACAACATGAGACACAGAATTAGAACATTCAGAACTTAAACCATTCATTTCATTAATGTTTACTGAATTACATCTAATTTTAAATAACAAATCAAAATCTACCAAATAACATTTTCTATAAAAAATGGCATGTCTCAGAATTACAATTTTATTACATTTAAAGTTCAATTCAAAACCATTTCTAACTAAGATAGAGCCAGATAAAACATTCTTCTTGATGTCAGGAGCATGCAACACCTTATGCAACGTTCAGACACGTCCAGAGGAGAATTTCAAGTTGACTTGTCCCGACCTTAGCACCCTAGCTGCAAAATCGTTCCCCATCTTCACAGTCCCACCACTGCAGATCTGATAAGAAGAAAACAAAGTTCTATCAGAACAAATATTTACATTGGCTCCCGTATCCACGAGCCACTCATTTGAATCATGGATATAGTATAGTTCAGGTTTTACAGAGACATACCCCTCGCTAGCCTCGAGTCCCATAGTGATCATATTCACTTGCGGACTCCCTTTTGCAGCCTTAGATTGAGCCTTTAAGGACGGACAATCCTTCTTCCAATGGCCAACCTGATTACAGCACCAGTAGGGTTTATTCTTTAATTTTTTTAGATCTTATCTTTTGGTTTCATTTTATTGTTATTAGTACACTTTCCCTTCTTATCTTTACCATTCGAGGTCTTGAGATTGACCTTAGCCTGAATATCGACAGGAAGCATATGCTTTTGTTTCCTGTGTTCCTCCTTTATCGCAATCGCCACCATCAAGTCATCCATAGAAATCTTCCCTTTCCTGTGTTTCAAGGTCATACCGAAGTCTTCCCATGACTTGGGGAATTTTTCTATTATGCACATGACTTGAAACTTCTCTATAAGTTTCATTTTGGCATCTTCTAAACCATGGAGCAGGAGTAAAAACTCATGTACCTGTTCAGAAACAGACTTCCCTTCGGCCATGGAAAACTTCAAAAATTTGGCCATGGAGTATTTCTCAATACCGAGGTCTTCGGTGTTATACTTCCGATCTAAATCTTCCCATAACCCCTTCGTAGTCTGCGGGGACGAACAATACACGTCAAACAACGTGTTGGACAGAGCCAACAAGATGCAACCATGACATAGAAGATGACGGCAGGGTTTGTGGGGTAAGACGGAGCAAGTTTACGGGGTCAAGGGAGGAATTACGTTGTTTCAAATGTCGTGGAGGTAATTGACAAAGATTATAGGGTATGTCGGGTAAAATCCCTTTTCTTATACACCATAAATGAAAATCTATCTATTATCTAGTATTTCGACTAAATACTCTATAAAATAATAGTAGTATAATCAAAATTTGAAATTCGTCACCTACAAAAAGTTGTATTGGGGTAGTTGGTTAGGACTTTGGAGTGGACAAGCAATGGTCATATATTCAACCCCCAATGATGGCATTTTTTAATAATTTTAAATTTAAATGTGGCTTTGTTTCGATTGAACCAGATTAAACCGGGCTTGAAATAATATATTGAATTGGTAGTTTGACTAAAATTGGGGTTTTCTCATCGAACCAATTAACCAGGCCGGTCCAGGCTTAGTTCACTAGTTGAACTAGTCATTCTATTTTACAAAACACCAGTATACTTTTTTAATAAGTCTGTATCAACTCTAATTGATGTGAAATCAACTTTGTTGTGTGTTACTGTTAGCCTAAACACATGAAGAATACTAATTTTTATATTTGTCCCCTTTGGAGTTTCTTTAAATACACGTATGCCTATGTCTTTTTTGCAATAATACTTGTGTATGTTCTTCCACCTCCAACGACTATGCTATTTTGTTAGTTTCGTTGTCTATTAGATGAACCAAACCATAGTTAATCCAGTGAAGGTCTGTCTAAGATATTTTTTTATAACAACTTGTGTCCCTACCTCTTCATTATTCTTTTCCTTCAACAGGTTGGCAGCATCACGATGCAGTGAGAAGGACCGCCATGGGTTAGTGGCGGAGGAGGCATGGCATGGGTAGCACATTGTTGGCGATGTGAACGAAAGGGTTGGAAGAGGGAGACAACGGCATCCCAACCTCTTCCTCCCCATCCTCCTGCATCTGAGCTGATGAAGTCGTGTTCCATGCACCTAAGAAACACAAGTTGAACTAAATTCCTTAACAAATACATTTATACATGTATTAGTATGCATTTATTATAAATTCATACATGTAAAATAAAAAGCCTCATTTTGTCATTTCAAAAATAAATAAAAATATGCAAAAAAAATCAAAAAATACAAAATTATACTCAATTATACAATACAAATATACATGCATACATATATACTTCAAATATTTATATTTTGAGGGACAATATATTTTTAAGGAAAATAATCCAGATCTCTACTTTAAATATATTTGAGGGAAAAATATAATTAGATTTTTATTCCTATTTTTTGAGCCAAAATCTTATTTTCAAAGTCTGGTTCAATTGCTTTATTTTTGAATTCAGACTTTTCTTTTTATTTTGGTTTTATTTTCTATTCTCACTTGCTTGAAAAATATCCAAAAATATTTGAAATATATATAAATAAAAAATATATATTCTTTTTATTTTTCATCACTTTTTATATATTTTATTTTAATTGAAAACCTTTTTTATCTTTCTTTTTACATATTGCTATTATAAAAATCATTTTATATTCCATTTTTCATTTTCCTTTTATTTATCTTCTAAATTCATAACTAAAAGTTTAGAAAATTAAAAAAATTAAAATAGAAATATTTAAAAATAAAATAAATATTAAAAATACCTCATAACCCACATAAACAAGTGCATCAAGTGAACAAAGGACTATTTGCAGGACTTTGATCTGACTAGTTAGTGGCCTCCTTACGCTCAACTCGGGGTACACATACTTGTTAATTAGAAGTGTTGAAATAAATCTATTTTATTAGGGATCTTGATTGAGTACTACAACTTGAATTTTTTAGGATACTATTGACACAACTTTTGTGAGGGCCGGCTAATCAAACACAATTAACGTCAATGTGGTGACAGCTCACGAAAATTGAATCAGACAATAATTAACCCACAATAGATATCGCGATGAAATAGCACAATAAATGTGGAGCTAAAGTTTATTATAACTCTACAAATATGTGTACATGTGTAAGTATGTGTAGAGTGCCGAACACATGGAGCAAACGGTAGATTGGGAAATTGAATTACAACCTTTGTCCTTTTCTCTTATCTTTTATTGTCTTTTTATGTGGGTTTTAATTTTATATTATTATATATTTTAATTTTTATAATTTTTAACTATTTTTTATTTGATAATTTTTTATTTTCTTTTTTATATTTTTTTACTTTTTAATTAATTTTGTTAATAACTAAGATAAAAATATATAACTATATAGACAATATAGAGTAATATGATTATAAATACAACTAAAAAATATACGATCGCATTCTTTCCACGCGGATTGCGCCTTCTGGCTATCGGGTGTGGGGTTTTCTGTTTTCACCGAAGGATAATCGATTTCAAGCATAGAGATTAATCCTATTGTGGCTAACCAGATCTTCATGCGTTGTTGCCAACGCTTGAAATTCTGACCACCGAATTTTTCAGGCATACCCGTCATATCTACCCTCAATTTAAACATCGTCTCTGACATGATTATAAAATTGGTTCCGGCTATCCTCTCTAAGATTGTTGTGAACAGGATCAACCATGCATATATTGAACATTAATCATACGGATCCAAATGGATTGACAGAACAATATTACAGATTATCAAGATTAATATCATGCAATTCCAATATCTAATTACAAAATGTAAAGAAGAACTAATTAAATAAACGGAAACATAAAATAGGGCGAGATCCAGAAAAGGTTAAGAAATAAACGAATTGCGACAAACAAAATATAAGAAAGATTAGTATAGAAGTTACCGAAACGTCCATGAAATGGACTATCCTTAGAGAGCATATCTCCCCCACAATACCGGTACGTAGGATACTGGGATCCGCTCCTAGGATACGATGGCACACGATCTTCGTTTGCGCACTCCGACTAGATCATCCCCGAATGTACCTCAGAGAACTGCAACCGAGAGAAGAAGAGACATGTTCGTTCGTGAGAGGAAAAACTGCGTGCGCTACCATTTCGATTTCCGAAAATGCCCCTCAACGGGCGCGCCATTTCGGATCCCGAAATCACGACCATAAACGCATCGGCGAGCTAAATTCCCATTTAGTCGACTTATCAAATTAATCATGTGATTAATTTAATCGACTTACCAAATAAAATCTACAGCAAAAGTATCAGAATCAGAATTGACTCTCCGGAGACGGAGACGGAGCGGAGCGCGCGTGCGCGTGTGGTCTTCCATTCCTCCGCTCTACTATTGCTATAAGAGCTTGGAGTGCGAGCTCACATATATGCCCACCAAAAGTTTAGAGCTCCAAGGTATGGCACTAAACTTCCACCCAAACTTATCAATGTTTCAAATTTAGGAATTCCCAACTTTCCCTCCATGACATTTGGTTTCCCAATTGAAACCAAATTAACTCCAATTATTGTTACATAGATTTTCTAATTAAAATATAAATACAATTTTTAATACAACAATCCCCCACAAATTCACCAATTTGAAAAGGAGATTTAAAGAGAGTTAAAACACAAATTTCGGCTGCTAGACTTTGCTTTCAGTAAAGTTACCTTCTGGTTTAAACCTCTACCTGAGTTTACTACTTTCACTTTAACAGGAACGAAGTGAACTACATCTTAAACTTCAGACCTTGGTGTTAAAGTATACGGTAGAAACAACAAACCGTTGTTCTTGGTACAATCTTCAAGGTTGGTGCTCTTAAAGGGCATGCACCCTTATCCTGTTTCATGAGTGTATTCAGGAAAGACCCTCTTCCTTTAATTGCGGCCCACAGTAACACTCACATAAGTGACGTTCTCCAAGGATGCACTGTTAACATCCTGTTCAAAGGCTTGAGCCCATTCAGAGCCTACGCTTTTCCTAAACTTGCAGCTTAAATGGCACTCAGGCTTCTAGGGATAAGACACTCATGTATACGCATTAAGATAAGAGTGCCAACCAGTTCTCCAAACAGCTTGTTATTACCATATTGAACCTACTTTGTGGGATCTCCACTCAGATAGGTTGGGTTGCTACTGTAGAGGAACTCCCAATGGGTTTCAGTCCCATCTCAAGCCTAGACTTTAGAACTAAAGATCTATCAAGTCCCTTAGTCAACGGATATGCCGTGTTGTCTTTGGATTCAACAAAATCCACATCCAACACTCCTTGAGACACCAAATCCCTTAACATCTTAAGTCTGATTTGTATGTATCTTCTTATTTTCTGATTGAACTTTGAACTCTTGATCTTGGCAATTGTGGTCATATTATCACAATGTACTGAGATCACAGGAACTGGCTGACCTACCATGGGAATTTCAGACAGAAGTTCCCTTAGCCATTCAACCTCAATTCCACTGGTGTCCAAAGCACACAGCTCAGCCTCAAATATGGATAGAGTTAGAATGCTCTGTTTCACAAACCTCTAGGAGACTGTACCACCTTCAAGGGTAAAGACATACCAAGTAACACCGTTACTCCCAGACTCCTCTATTTTCCCTATCCATCTTGCATCATTATATCCTTCTAGTATAGATGGATGTCTACCATAATGCAAATTAAGGGAAATAGTTCCCTTCAAGTACTTCAGTACTCGATCCAGAGCCTCCCAGTGATTACGGTCAGGACAGCTAGTGTATCTACTTAGCTTTGCAACCGAAAATGAAATATCAGGTCTCGTGCAATTTGTAAGATACATTAAACTTCTTATTACATGTGAATACCTTAGCTGAGCTACATGTACTCCACTTTTATTCTTAAATAGAATTTTGGATGAATCAAAAGGAGTGCTTACAGCTTTGCAATCTTAATATCCAAATTTCGCAAGTACCTTCTCAACATAGTGAGATTGAGAAACTACAATCCCATCAACTGACCTGGTCAGTTTGAGACCCAAGATCACATCATCAACACCCATGTCCTTCATCTCAAACTTGCTATATAAGAATGCTTTAGTCTCATTAATAATCCTCATTTGTAATCCGGACAACAATATGTCATCACCATAAAGGTACAAGACAATACACTCATCACCTTTCACTTTGGAATAGACACACTTATTGGATTCATGAAACTTAAAGTCACATGACAAAATAGTTTTGTCAAACTTTTCATGCAACTGCTTTGGTGCTTGTTTCAATCCGTAAAGGGATTTGACAAGCTTGCAAACCTTTCCCTCATTCCCAGGAGTCACAAGTCCATCGGGTTGATCTATATAGATCTCTTCCTCAAGATCGTCATGCAAGAAGGCGGTCTTCACATTCATCTGGTGGATAGAAAGATCATATACAGATACCAATGCTATGAGCATCCAGATTGTGGTCATCCTAGTCACAGGGGAATAGGTATCAAAATAATCAATACCTTCCTTTTGCCTAAAATTCTTGGCAACTAATCTGGCTTTGTACTTTTCAATTGATCCGTCAGGTCTAAGCTTTTTCTTAAACACCCACTTGCACCCAATGATAGAGCACCCTTTGGGTAAATCAACCAACTCCCAAGTTCCATTATCCATAATGGAATCCATCTCAGATTTGATGGCTTCCTTCCATTATTTTGCTTCAGATGAAGCCATGTCTTCCTTATAACTTGGTAGATCACCCTTGATCTGATAGACAACAAAGTCACTACCCAGATCCTTAGCTATCCAAGGTCTTTTACTCCTCCTTGGCTCAATCTCTTCTGAAAGATCATTGGGTTCAGGTTGAGTCACAACCCCGCATTCGTTATCCTTTCCACTTGATCTGGAATAGATCCTGATGTGGATGTGTCCTCAATGGTCAGATTCTGAGGAATCCCAGTCTTTAGTGAGAAGACATCCTCAAAGAAGGTAGCATCATGGAGTTCAACAATGGTGTTGACTTCTATGCCTGGTATCTCAGATCGAATTACCAAGAACCTATATGCATAGCTATTTTCCAAATAATCTAAGAAGACCGCATCAACAGTTTTAGGACCAAGCTTCTTTCTCTTGTGTTCTGGGACTAAAACTTTAGCGAGACAGCCCCACACTTTGAGATATCTTAAGCTCGGTTTCCTATTTCTCTAAAGTTCAAAAGGATACTTTTCCATATGCCTTGAAGGAACTCTATTCAAAATATGGCAAGCCATATTCAGAGCTTCTCCCCACATATAGGTTGGAAGTCCAGAACTCTGTAGGAGAGCATTGATCATGTCAGTTAAGGTTCTATTTTCTGTTCTGCTATCCCATTTGATTGCGGTGAATATGGGGCTGTAACTTAATGAACTATGCCAAATGATTTGCATTGTTAATCAAATAAGTTAGAGGTATATTCACCTCCTCTATCTGACCTAAGGTTTTTAATCACTTTTCCTGTTTGTGTCTCAGCCTCATTCTTAAATATAAGAAATTTCTCTAAGGCTTCATCCTTGATTTTCATTAGATAAAAATAACAGTATCTACTGCCGTCATCTATAAAGGTGATAAAGTATTTCTTATTATCTCGGGTCAACACACCATTAAACTCACAGATATCTGTGTGCACTAGATCCAAGATCTCACTATCTCTAGAGACAGATTGAAAAGACTTTCTAGGTTTCTTAGCTTGCACACAGATTTCACATTTTTGTGTTTTTATCAATAGTGTGTTTAGGGATCAACTCTAAATTCATCATTCTTTTAATTGAATTTAGGTTTATATGTCCCAATTATCATACCACAGATCACAAGATTCTAGATTATTCACAACATGAGACACAGAATTAGAACATTCAGAACTTAAAACATTCATTTCATTAATGTTTACTGAATCACATCTAATTCTAAATAACAAATCAAAATCTGCCAAATAGACTTTTCCATAAAAAGTGCCATATCTCAGAATGACAACTTTATTACATTTAAAGTTCAATTCAAAACCATTTCTAACTAAGATAGAGATAGATAAACATTCTACTTGATGTCAGGAACATGCAGCACCCTATGCAACGTCCAGACAAGTCCAGAGGAGAACCTCAAGTTGACTTGTCCCGACCCTAGCACCCTAGCTGCAGAATCGTTCCCCATCTTCACAGTCCCACCACTGCAAGTCTGATAAGAAGAAAACAAAGTTCTGTCAGAACAAATATTTACAAAAAAAGGCTCCCGTATCCACGAGCAACTCATTTGGATCATGGATATGGTATAGTTCAGATTTTACAAAGATATGCTCCTCGCTACCCCCGAGTCCCATAGTGACCATATTCACTTGAGGACTCACATCTGCAGCCTTAGATTAAGCCTTTAAGGATGGACATTCCTTCTTCCAATGGCCAACCTGATTACAGTACCAGCATGGTTTATTCTTTGCTTTTTTCTGGATCTTACCTTTTGGTTTTATTTTATTGTTATTAGCACCCTTTCCCTTCTTATCTTTGCCCTTCGAGGTCATGAGATTGACCTTAGCATGAATATCGATAGGAAATGCAGGCTTTTGTTTCCTGTGTTCCTCCTCTATGGCAATTGCCATCATCAAGTCATCCATAGAAATCTTCCCCTTCCTATGTTTCAGGGTCATACCGAAGTCTTCCCACGACTTGGAGAATTTTTCTATGATGCACATGACTTGAAACTTCTCTGAAGTTTCATTTAGATATCTTCTAAGCCATGGAACATGAGTAAAAACTCATGTAACTGTTCAAAAACAGACTTCTCTTCGGTCATGGAAAACTTCAAAAATTTGGCCACGGAGTATTTCACAATACCGTGGTCTTCGATGTTATACTTCCGATTCAAATCTTCTCATAGCTCCTTCGCAGTCTGTGTGGACGAACAATAAACGTCAACGTGTTGGACAGAGCCAACAGGATGCAACCATGACATATACGATCGCGTTCTTTCCACGCGGATTGCGCCTTCTGGCTATCAGGTGTGGGGGTTTTCGTTTCCACCGTAGGACAATCGGTTTCAAGAATAGAGATTAATCCTATTGTGGCTAACCAGATCTTCATGCATTGTTGCCAATGCTTGAAATTTTGACCACCGAAGTTTTCAGGCATACCCATCATATCTACCCTCGATTTAAACATCGTTTCCGACATAATTATAAAATCGGTTCTGGATATCCTCTCTAAGATGGTTGTGAACATGATCAACCATGCATATATTAAACAGTAATCATACGGATCCAAATGGATTGACAGAACAACATTACAGATTATCAAGATTAATATCATGCAATTCCAATATCCGATTACAAAATACAAACCGGAACTAATTAAATAAACGGAAACATAAAATAGGGCGCGATCCAGAAAAGGTTAAGCAATAAATGAATTGCGGCAAACAAAATATAAGAAAGATTAGTTTAGAAGTCACCGAAGCGTTCATGAAAAGGACTATCCTTAGAGAGGATATCGCCTCCACAATACCGATGCGTAGGGTACTGGCGATCCGCTCTCAAGATACACCGGCACACGATCTTCGTCTGCGCACACCGACGAGATCGTCCTCGACTGTACCTCATAGAACTGCAGTCAAGAGAAGAAGAGACAGGTTCGTCCGTAAGAGGAAGAACCAGAATAAATCCAAGACAACGTGAGAGAGTTTCTTGCGAGTGTATGAAACACGACGTGGGGGAAGGGATATATATATATATATAGATGGTTGCGTGCCCTGGCGCGCATTACCATTTCGAATTGCGGCTATAAACGCGTCCATAACGGCGAGCTAAATTCTCATTTTAGTCGACTTACCAAATTAATCGTGTAATTAATTTAATCGACTTACCAAATGAAACCCACAACAAAAGTATCAAGATCCGAATTGATTCTCTTGAGCCCAAGCCGGAGACAGAGCGGAACGCGCGTGCGCGCATGTGTGGTCCTCCATTCCTCCTCTCTACTATTGCTACAAGAGCTTAGGGTGTGAGCTCATATGTAAGCCCACCAAAAGTTTAGAGCTCCAAGGTATGGTACTAAACTTCCACCCAAACTTATCCATATTTCAAATTTGGGAATTTCCAACTTTCCCTCCAAGATATTTGGTTTCCCAATTGAAACCAAATTAACTCCAATGTAGTTATATGGATTTTTTAATTAAAATCTAAATACAATTTTTAATACAACATGTATTTTTTGGTTATGTGATGAATATCTGATTCATAACATTAACAGATCTAAATTGCATGAAATCAAATGATAATCGACATCTACTTAGCTTCAGTGGAAGTTAGCTTAATTCACATAAACCGATCGAGAACACATGACACTTAGCTAACATTAAAATAAGTATAACAAATGGTTCTTAATTCAAAGATGCTTTCTTAGGAAGAAACCCACTTTACTAATCCTGATAATTTTTAGATAAATCAATAAACTAAAAATTAAATTTAGGAAATCTAAACCCCTCTAAATCCTCTTCTAAAAACTAAGAATAAGTTAAGCATTTACTCCCAAACATTGCACACCTAACCACCTTAATATCAAGGTAAAACCCTAGGAAAACAACCATGAAGTCCCTTACCCTCTACAAAACCCTAATACGTACTACATACACAAAAAATAAAAACTAACACTAACCTTAAAAGAAAAGGGGAAAAAATAACAACTAAGGGCTGACCCTAAAGTACTTCTTCATTGTGGTCCAAAAATGATCTACCAGGTCAATTGAAAACCTAAGCCCTAGTGTCTAAACTGTAATTTCTTATTTTATTCCATTTATTTACTCTCTACCTGCTTTAATTTATTTTTAAATTTTTGATGATGAAATTAAATTTTTAGCTTCTATAATTACACTTGATTCTCTGCAACCAGTTCTTCATATTTTCAATATAACAATTAGATCACTGTAAATGCTACTCTTAATTTTCTTCCAATAAAAATTCTAAAAAATCCTTAAAAAATCAATACAAATAATCATAAAGCAGATGGGCTCATTCCTATTAGAATTCTAATGGCTTTTACAAAATGAGTTTTGTGATACCATGCAATAATTTACCTTCAATAACAAGTGTTTCAATTGATGGAGTTAGAGGAACTTCCATCTGAATATCTACAAAGCCTTCGATAATTTAGATCCTATACATACCCAAAAAACATCTCCTATTCATAGATCTGACCCTACTTTTGTATAGTTAGATATTAACAATCTTTGAAAGAGGGATGTAAATGGTTGAATTTTTAACTCCTTGTCGTCGCATAGGAAAATTAGATTGTTCGAAGGAGCTGGGGTGGATAAAACGAAATGATCAACGACATTGCTAAAGCTCATGGGGGCTCTAGCAGGTGAAAGCGAATAAAAAGTTCAAATGTTGCATAAGTTACCACCATTGACCCTTTATCTCTTCACTTCTCCAAAGACCTCTCACAAGAAGATGAAGATGGTAGTGTCTAGGGTCCAACATTTGATCAACCAGCCAAATCACCAATGACCACCTTCATATGGGAGAACTTAAGCTCTTTTTGTTCAAGGAACTACACTCATCTTACATATTCAACTTCGATTTATGATCATTATGATTTTGAACTAGACGATCCTTTCCTGACCAAGTTTGAATTTCCAGAGAAGGAAACCCATTCAATTGTTCAACCTTCCTCCTCCCCTATCTGAACCATTTTCAACTCCAACCACTCGACTTTTTTTCATTCCTTTTGATCCTTAACTGAACTTCCCTTAGGGCAGACTCATGTTTAAGAAAAATAAAAAATACGAATAATACAAAAAAATAAGTTACAAAATATCCTAGACTCTCAATTACAAGCATTGTTTTTGAAACGTAACAGAGATGATACTAAACTTTTAATCATACATGGTTTAACGTGAATTGGATAACATGTTGTTATCACTAACACAGATTCGCCATCGTAAGCAAAAGTTGTTGGGAGGTATATGACCAAACCAAGGAAGAACAAAGATTCAAAGCTACCATTCACGTCATTGTCCTTGAAATGTAGGAATGAATTATTTCTTGTCTTACTTATATACATCATCATTCATCGCATCATAGAATGGAATGGGGTCGTTGTTTGTTGTTTGTTGTCGTATCATGAGATGAGGAAGCAAACCCTCGTTTGTTTGGATTGGACTGCTCTCGATATCGACGTCACATTATATGCTTAGGGCCCTCTCATGCTATTATCACATAACATCACTTCTTCCCCCACTTTGACCTCTTCTTCTCATTTATTTAATTATATCTATATTTTAATTTTATATCTTTTAAACTTGTATCTTTCCGAGTTTTTTTTGATAATACCCGCCCTCCTTACATTTTTACGAGTACACTTGTGCTCTTGTACTCGTGCAAAATTCATAAAAATGCTCGTACATTTATATACTGTAGGGGCCCAAGTGTAATAATGGTAGTCAAGGATGCAAACGGTTACGAATATACTCGTATCCGATCCACTATTGTATCCGTTTTATACAGATTTTGACATCCGTATTCATATCCATTTTAAAATGGATAGAAATAAGGATATCGTTTTGATATCCGCAAACATCTGTATCTGTATCCGTATATATGTTTTTCGTACATAAATATAGTCATAGATTTATTCTCAACCATATATAACATAAATTCTATACCTTCTTTTACCATATTTGTATAATTTTATGATATATAGACATCTAGTATATTCATATCATGTGTTTTCCATCCAATTCGTATATATTTAAATCGATTCTATAGAGCAATTCTATCATTATTTGTATGCGATCAGTATCCATTTTACATCCGTATCCGTTTTTTAACAATACAAAAAATGTGTGATTGACGTGCACATGGTGGCTCTTCATGTGCGTGCCGAGTGCACGCCCACACTATGGGAGAGAACATGTGCTCGCCCAATGTGTGGTCCTCGTTAGGCCAGTCGCTAGGGCAAGCGGGCGAGCACCTGTATATGCTAGGTGCTCGCCCGCCTCAGGGGCGAGTACATATTGGCTCGCCAGACGCTCGCCTGCATGTAATATGACGAGCATATTCAAAGCGTACTAGGCATGCACATGTGCTCACCTAGGGTAAAGAGCTGAAAAAATATACAGGTTCGGCGGGGTTTAGATGCCCCATCGAACTTGTATAGCCTACCAAGAAACCATTGCATGTGCTTATTAAAGTCGAGAAAAGTACCTTTAATATGCCTTCTAGATAACTAATTCAACTAATGTGTACATGTCAAACACACGTAATATATATGAACCTACAAACTAAACTTATAAGTTAATATAAAATTGCAGTATATATATGTACATGCATCATATTAAGGAGCTAAATATACTACAAATAGATGTTCGAAAGGTTCCACAGTTACAAGTACATCAAATTTCTAATATCAAAGTTCATACAAATGAAAAGACTTGCTAAAAATTCTACAACAGGACAAGACAACTAATCATTCCTTTTTTGATCTAAAACTTTTTGAAATTAAACTATGCTTCTTCTCCTTCTCCTTAAACCTGCCATACATGTGTACCTCTTCTTTTGGTCATTCTCCTCCTCGTCGTTATTCGATTCAGTCTCCTTAAATTGAGATGCACGTCCTTGTGACCTATGTCATGAAAGATATATATATATATATATATATATATATATATATATGCATTTGAAGATATAGAAATATGAAATATTACTTATTCTAAGGAGAATACTTACATGCACACCGTGAAATATTCTCAGAGTTTCGTCACCTGCTCCACCATCATTGTCATTTGGAACTTCAATTGTGATAATATATGTGATGACTATGGCTGTGAATACGATGGCTGACCATAAGTAGAGTAGGAATGATGATGTTCCTCCACAAAGTATGGAGGAAGACCATCATGTATCTGCTTCTTGTTCGCCACAATATCCCTCTTCTTCAATACCTATTAAAATTTTGTTTTTTTAATATTCATATATAGTTAAGAAATGAATATAATAAAATAATATTTATCTATACCTGTCTCCAAATTGCTTTATCAAATGAGGATTGTTCCTATTAGGATCCACACCCTATTTTTCCGCAGATAGTGCCAAATAACGATCCAGAAATACAAGTTAAAAAATAAGAATTAATTATAATATATTAAAGTTCTTATAAATAAAAAGACTAACCAACACTCCTAAAATAAGGGTTTTCCAACATAGTCACTTGGAAAATAAATATTAAAAATAATAACATAATGAAACTATAATAAGTTAGCGTTTAAAATCAAAATTTTAAAAGAAATTACCAGCTCCACTCTAATCTGATTGTGGCTTTTAGAACCACTGGTTGATTGGTCCTCTATTTTTGACGGTTTGTCCTTCCCGCTGTCGATCTCCTTCCAAACTCAGCATGTGCAATGAATGCATTACAAAAACCCATCCACTGCAACAAATATGTAATGAATATTAATTATTTTAAAATTTATATTATAAATTATGGAGGTAATACAATACCTTTTTCTCCGTGCATCATGTTTTTGGGAATCTCTTCATCTCCTCAAAACTCATCTCCTCTCGTCTTTGTATGCGAGTATGTTCTTGTCTTGAAAAAAGTATTGCTCGTCCTCTTCTCCACCAAACGAATAAAGGCTCGATGATAAGCGTCCTTCCCCAGACCATGAATTAAATGACACCTACTCTGAAAAGTGTTGCAAAATATTAGATAAAAAAGGTACAAAAAAAATTCAATGAAATCGCTGAAAAAAATAATCTTACCAGAAACATCTCAAATAATATCTCCTTCTTGGTAGTAGGAATGTGACACTATCGAAATTGCATGCTAGTCAAATGTGTCTTGACTATGTTGGTTATCTCCTATGCCATCATGTTGCTATTCAAAAAAATCCCTGCAGAGTATTATAAAATTTTCAAATTATATATATTTATATATATATTTAGTTCTATGAAAACTAAAAATGAGAAAATTTATAAAAATCGTACCTCCCATCCGCAGTAACCTCCAACAAAGGATACAACTCCGAAGTCTGCTCACCTCCAGTGGGTAAAGGCACGTGTATGCTCAAACATTCGGAAGAAGGAGAATCAAACTCCATTGAGATCCATGCATAGCGGTTGAGAAAGATGACTCTCTCTATATACGCCTCCATAAAAGGGAGGAGGATGATAATCATGAGACTCGTAGTAGGCTATGACCTGTTGAACCTCGTCATGATGCGACTCTAAAGGAACAGACGGGGTTGACTGCCTACTAGAAAAAGGTGAGTCTGAGGTGGATGGATGAGTGGATCTCTGAGATCCATAAGAGCCGTCACGTCCAAAACCTGCCATTACTGTAATGATAATGTAATAGTTAATTACAAAGTTATCAATGGGCATTTTTATTGATTAGAGTAGAATATTTTACAAAGGTTACAGCTAATCTACGTTATTTGATTCTGGGGAATTATAACATGTATCATTGATATTTGACTTATCTGAATCATCTTTTGTGGTGTTTACATCATCCTGTAGGTCAACACATATGACCTCATTATCTGCCAATCGGATCGATTTGATGATTGACACTACTTCTGCTACATTTATTCTCTCATGACTAGATGTAACGGCTTCATCTATATCATCTTCGAGATTAGTGTCTTCATTAGAAATATAACCTCGAGAATTTAACTTCACAACACTGAAAGATCTGATGCTCTTTCTCTTCTTTGACACTTATAGAAGATAACAAACTTGGTCTACTTGAGAAGCTAGAATGAAGGGCTCAAATCTGCCTATAAATTTTCTTTGTATTACATTGATAATGTTATTCCTCTTATCGATTACTACGCCTCCATTGGGTTTGTACCAGTCACACAGAAAAAGAACAACTTTATTTAAGATGGGAATACTATATTCTACTCCCAGTATCTCCTTTAATATTCCATAATAATCCAAATGATCTTCCTCGTAACAAGATCCACGAATCATCACTCCGTGATTCTGATTTGTTAAATGTCTATTGGAATTAAAGGTATGAAATCGATAACCACTACTCGAACAACTGTTGTAAGATCTAACCTCAAAAACGGGCCTTCTGTAAAATATTTTAATATATGTGTATTATATTCACTACCATCCGATTGTTTTGTTCGGTTCTTAAACCATTCCAAAAATTGATTCCTATAGATGCTCACAACTTCATCATATGAAAACGTTGGATTTTCTTCGATAATTTTTCTTCTAAATTCTCTAAAGTGAATACAAGAACCATTAAAGATAGGGGAAAGGAATTTACATAAGTTTAAAAAAATATATTTAGAGATGTACTGAACATATGGTAATATTTCCTTGCAATTATCTAGCACATATATCTCTACATCATCTTTCTCTTGTTTCGATAATAGACGTTATGTAGCCTTTCTATGAGTTAAGCAAACTGACGAAATACACTGATATGAGGTTCTCCCTCAAAGTAAATTGTCTCATTCCTCCTTAATATGTCGTGGATAGTCTACACGTCTTTCGGAAGATACCTATAATGAAATTCTTCTTTTCTTCTGAAAATGAAGTAATTTTGACATGAATGCTTTCCAACAATCAGACTCTGATGGATGCTCCATGTGCTCTTCAACATTATGTTCTGCATGCCATATCATATTTTTCGTTGTTTCCTTACAATAATATAATTGTTTCAATCTCGGAGTCAATAGGAAATAATGTAAAACATTCCTTGAGATTTTTGTCCCACTCTTACTTGATTCCTGAAATCTTGGCTTGTCACATCCAGAACAATGTGTCAGATACTGATGTTCACCTTAGTATAAAATATGGTGATTTAAAGAGTCTATCTTAACTTCAGCTAAATCCATCTTCCGCATCATCTTCTTGGTTTTATAATAATTTCCATGTAATTCAGCATCTTTGGGTAATATTTTCTTGATAATTTTAAGCATGGCATAAAGTTACGATCAATCATATTGTACTCCATCTTCATCGATAGAAGTTCTGAAACTACAGAGAGTTTTGAATATGCCTTACAACTCAACCACAGTTGCTCTCTTGCCTTTTTCAACGGCTCATAGAAGTCTGCAGACTCACCATATGGTTCCTCAGCATCTGGACAAGCAGTGTTAAAATCAGGACTCGCAGCGTCCATAACTATATCTACGAATGTGTTAATATTGTCCACTTCTTTTGACCCATTCATCATGTCCTCGAAGATCTCAATGTGCCTCCACCAAATTTAATATCCTTCCATGAAACTATTTTTATAAAGATACAAATGAGTTTCATCCTTAGATCTCTTCTTCATTAAACAACACTTTTGACACGGATACAAGATAGTACCATCTGAATCCACAACATGAGAACCTTGTGCGTAAGCAAATTCCACAAATTATTTAACATCTCTTTGAAAGATATCTATAATACGTCCATCTACTACACGCTTGTACAACGACTCTCTATTAGTCATCTTTATTACCTGAATGTAACAGTTCATACGGTCAAATGAGAGGAGTAGATTTAACTTCAACTTAAGCTCTGAGAACATACCTAGAAAACCTATACCCCAATCCATCACCGACCTAAATCTATCATACTTATTCTATGAGATGAGAAGAGAAGCATGTTAAATATGTTATCACTTGAACCCGTCCATAAGGATTCAAACTTACTATGAGAAGATTGTTGTTACATGCGTGCTTATTTATGAGGAAAATTTGACAGCATAACCCTGCAACTCTCTAGTATACTTCAAAAATCAATCAAAATCAACTTTCAAAACAATCACCATAGTGACTATTTCAATAGTAAATTATAATTGGTTTGGCATACCGATGAGGAAGATGTTATGGAGCTGAATTTCCATCAGAAACAAACAACATGTGACAACGATCGTCTTATAGTAAGTTTGAATCCTTACAGACTCCCTTAGTTCGGGATCTCCGAACTAAAGAAAGCCAACATAAATGTAATATTTTAAGATCAACTTACGCCATATATTTGTACGTGCTGAAATTAGACTATAAAACGATCTTAAAATATTTATTCATTTAAGTTAACTGGGCATTTATGTATATTTGGTTGGTTAACGATGAAGATATAGATAAGTGTGATCCTAAATTAATGCCTAATATAGTGTTTAAATGAACGTTATTGGAAGTGTACCTACAGAAAAAAATTTCCACTTGTATACATCAAAATCCATGACCATTGGATCGGGATATCCCATCCCAAAGTGAGTCCAATAGTACTATGCAAAATATAAAAAACATAACACAGTTGGATGTGATGAAATCCTCCAATGTGTTGCACATGCCTCCCAGTGTGTAGGGTGATGACTGGCCAGAGCAAAGTAGTATTTAAAGGTTGTTGCGATCCGAATCACAAGGCACAGTCAATCAAGAAAAATAAAGACCACAAAGTAAACAATCAAGCTCAAAAATCTAATGTAGCGGTCTCTGCTATTTATTTACCTGGTATAGCGACCATGGTCGAACACAAGGAGCACGAGCAAAGCCTACGAAATAGTCGAGAATCGGAAAATAAAAGGCGTCTTTTTATGATTTTTAATTTGCATTTTTTTATATTTTTCTGATAAGAAATCAACTAAAAAGATAAAGAAAATCAAACTTCAACAATTTTTATTAAGACTAAAAATGTAAAAAAATAGAAATAAAAATGTTTTTATATTTTTAAAATATGCAAGTGTTTTTGGTGATTTTATGGTATTTTTCAGATTTTTAGATAATTTTCTAAAAATGAAAGAAATGAAATCATGGCAATCAATGCACATCCATGACAAAAATACAAGTTAAAAATACTTCCATTATCTTAATATCCTGGATAGCAATTTTATACCAAAGCAAATAAAATTATCTACCTACAGAAACTGAAATTTCATTTTTTTGAATTTTCTAGAATTTTTAAGAATTTTTTTAAGATTTTTAGTCTTTTGAGATTTTTAGGGTTTTAATAAAAGATAATGTAACAAAAATGGTATTGGAGTGAAAATAAACTAAAACAAATACATAGGGACTTTTGTGGAATTTTTGGGGGTATTTTTATATTTTTTGGTATTTTATAAAATAGACTAACACATTAGGGTTTTTTGTTTTTTTTTAGAAATTATCAAATAAAATCAAATCGTGTCACAAAAATTACAAAAAAAACTACACATTCGAAGGAGTTAATTGTAATTTTTAGAGTAGATTTAACTAATTATTTGATCTAAAAAACAAAACACACAAGATGTAGGGACCTATCTGCATATAACCTAAAGTTTCCAGACCAAGAATTAACACACACAAAAAGTCCAAGGGCATCACTATAAAAAGCCCACTAAATTAACACACATGCTCAAATCACCATGCACAAAGGCATAAATGCATATATAGAAAACATTTCATTCAAATCAGAACATTCATAAAGTCTAGGACAAGATATGCAAAAACACCACAAAGGCACGTGGTCGTGCACGTCTATTCAGATTGGGAGTACTAAAGTGCAAATACTAGAAACATCAGGGTCTAATATGCAAAAAGTATGAACTACAACTTTTATTAATAGACTAGAAAATAAAGCATGAAAACTACAGGGAAAATAATGCAATTTACCCTCAGCAAGCACGTGCAATGCGTGTGGGGGGGGGATGTGTGTCGGCCACTGAAGGCGCGTGGACATGCGGCTGAGATCCTCTGTCGTGTCAGATCTGACGCCCCAGAGAATTTCGGGGACGTGGGGCGCATATGCGTCCGGCGCTAGATCTAATGGCCCCAAAGCTACGACGGTCGACGGTTGAGATCTGATCTGGTGGACGAAGGCTGATTCGACGGCGCATAAGAGGTCTGGAAGAAAAGGGTCGAGGCGAACTTCACCAGAGCCTCGGAAGGGATCCGCGGCTCCGATGATTGATCGGAAGGGTCAGGAACAATCGTGGAGGTCCCTCGCATCGATTGGATGGGTCCGATGGGAGGGTTGTCGGCCGGATGTGCATGGCGATGAAGGTAGACCTGGAGCTCTCCGGCGAGCCCTTCTGTGGGTGGAACAGAGATCCCTGCGTGCATAAACATATGCGGAGGAAAGCTTGACTCGGGGCGAAGCTTGGTCGAGGTTATTTGAGCAGAAATGAAAAGAAGCGACGTGGGGAGAGGTTCGATCATCAGCGATGATGAGGGAGGAGATCTGGTCCTTAATCTTGACTTAATGGACGAGCCTAAGGGTGATCAAGCTACGGTGCAAGGTGGAGCGTGTGTCGGGGGTTCGATCAGAGCGGATGGGTTTGGATGTGAATGCTTCGACTCACTGGTCGGAGCAAGCAGAGGTGCGATGGCGCAAGATGACGTGACTGGAGCGAAAAGGAAAATGTAAGGGAAATGGGGGGCACATGAGGTTCTAGGCAAACTCTAGAGCTTCAATCGAAGGCGGTCGGCAAGGTAGTGACCTCGACCAAGCTGTGGAAGGCTAGGAGGTTGGACGCGGCGGCGGTAGCTGGTCACGTAGCTGAGCAACGTGACCGCTCCTCCAAACTTCGATCCGAAGGGACCCTCAGGAAGCTGTCACTTAACCGGAGGTGGCTAGGGTTGGAGGGATGCGGAGGCACGAGCTACTGCTCCGTGGTGGCGGAAGAAAATGCTTCATAGGTCACCCGAGTGTTCAGAAAGATCGACTGAAGCGCGAAATCCTAGGGTGAATCGGTCTATGGCGATGGGTTTGATGCTTGTCTTGACTTCCTAGACCGCATCTTAATTTATATAAATATAACTTATTTTTATATACATAAATATATTTTTGTTATATTTTTCTGATGTACTATGTACACGTAAATAAATAAGGGTATATAATATACAAGTAAAAGTATTGTATATTCATTTGTGTATTTTTTATATTATTTTATTTTAGTATTTTATTTATGGCCTTAGTTTTTTATAAATCTATACATATATTATAAATAATATTTAAAGAATTAAAATTTTATAAAATTATATAAAATAATAAAGAATAAATAAAATGAATATTTTATTCAGGTATATTGTATAATAAGGGTCTAAACCTAACTTTTGCATCTTAACTCCAAATTGGATGAAACAACCTTCATTAAATAGCTTATTAAAAGTTATATATAATTAAAGGCGACCTTAGTACATTTTGAGTTCATATGGAGAAGATATGAGTCTGGGAAGTTTGGATTTTGGCTTTTGATTTTGAGTATAAAATGTACACTATATATTATTTTTGTGTAAACTCAATTTTGTATTTTTCTATGTATTATTATCTGCAACTGTTATGTATAAAGATTCTTTGTTTGAGGTATAAATAATATAAAATAAAATAGGTCTCAAAAAGGACTTATTGGTGAATAAAAGAATAGGGTTTTAATGGATTTTTGGCCCTTATCTCCCCCACTTTATTCCGTATCGACCCAATCATCAAGATGCCTAGGTCTCTGGGTTTAGGGTCATAAAATATCTTTGGCTTTTTATTCTTTTTCTTTTCTTTTCTTTATTCTATAATTTTGGTATTAAAAATTATATTTATATACAATAAATAGAATAAATAATTAATGCTAATTTGTACAAAATAATGATATTTCCATGCATTTATCTAGGGGTTTTACGGTCAAAATGATAGAATAAAGGTGATGAAATAAAGATCCATCACCACCTATACTTGCCTTTGCTAGTCCCTAGCAAACACTTTTGCAATAAGTGCAGAAAATAAAATAAAGAAAAGAAAAAAGAAAGAACTTTGGATTGATTTTATTTTTCAAATTTGTCTTCACAAAATAAAAGTTTGGAGCTTAAGTTGGACCTTTGGATTTTAGGTGCGGTCAGAACCTTATTGAGAAACAGATTTGAAACACAATAGCCTCTAAGAATCACTAAACCCTGCTCAAGTCTCCTCAATAGCCATGTCAGAATATATCAACTCATGCGTAAACCCATATGACTATGAATCTATCTTGGACAGTGTGTGTGATATGTATCTCTCCTTGGTTGAAGCGGTAAAAGTTAGTCTTCTCCAACATAGTGACCCTAATTCCCCAATCCAACAACTCTTTCCTCGAGATGCGGGATATTCCCTTCTAAGTTCAAGTGACAACTAGCTCAAGAAGAGGAGGTGGAGAGAAGAATGGACAATAGCTGGTGGAGCTACATATCCTAGGATGCTTGACCAGTGTAGCCAAGTCATCCGGTTGCAGGATCACATACATATGACTTTGAAGCTCAAGATTGCTTATTTAGTGTACAAATATTTACACTCCGGCATGCATTTTATTTTCAATAAGGCATGTCCACTTTTTTGGAGTTTTGATTTTGCTTTTTTTAATACCATATACAATAGCATTTACCTAAGGACTTTTTCTTCTTGAGCTAATAAACTATCCCTCTTTTGAAGCTTTATTGCAACCCACATCTTCTATCTTTAGACCTCATGGCTACCGGATCAGGTTGGGGTACAATGGCCACAAATATATGACTTCTGATGTTTCCATTGGCTTGTGTCTCATGTCGGTAAATCCAACCCTCTACTACTTCAACTGAGGTGAGCAAAGTGAAAGGTGCATGTGCACAAGCTATGTCATTATCAACAATGGTCGTGTGTGTGCTCCGAAATATTTTACTTAATCAGTCAATATGACACTGAACTAAGTCTCATGATCTCGAAGAATTAAGTCAACTAGACTGGAAGTACCTCAATTCTAGTTCCTATAAGGTTCTTGTGATTAGGTATATTTAAGGTCCAACCAAGCTCCAATCTTCGAATTTTACTTAGACTTGTTCAATTATCAAACTCAATGCAAATAATGCAAATGCAATGCACAATGCAAAAAATATTTTTGTGTTGCAATTTTCTAATTTTATCTTTTTATGGATTTGAAAAAGGTTTGGCAAAATTTTATGCAATTTTTGAATTTTTTTTGCAAATATTTCTGGGATTTTTTTATTTTGCAAATTTTTAGGGATTTTTTAAAGCAAAAGATTTTTGGGAAAAGAAGTAGGTACAAATATTTACATGGGAGTACTTCTTATTATTAACAAGAATTGGGTTTTAGGAATTTAAAAGTTTATACAAGTTTAAGGATTTTTATTACATACCCAATTCTCAAAAATAATTTGAAAATATTTTTACAAAAATTTTGAAACCTTTATTTTTCAAACTAATTCGACAAAAAAAATTTTATGAACATTTTACAATATTTAAAAATCATTTTGCAAAGATTTTTCAAACGGTATATATAGGTTTTTCAAACTATTTTTGCAACCATTTTTCAAAATCATTTGCAAATAGATTTCAAAAGTTTTTATTTCAAACAAAGAAAGAAATTTCTACAAATAAAAACATTTCCAAAAGGTTGAAAATATTTAATAGAACATTTTTAAAAGATTTTTCAAACTATATTTCAAGTTTTTTTTGCAAAAAAAATTAACCTGATTTATATATCAGTATATACAAGGTATTTGGTATTTGTGTATTAATTTTTATTAATTAGCCGTATTATTAAAAGTACAAAAGTATGAGTTATGGCTGAAGTATATACAAAGGATATACAACCGCCTTATACTTAGCTTGAGCCATGTCCTCATAGATCAGAGAGAAAAAGAGAAGACATAACTCGTTTTGAGTATTAAAGAGCCTATACTACAACGATGAATAAAGAATGAAGGAATGAATAAATGAATGAATGAGAAGTCTATCGTCCCCCTTATACTTAGGACGAAATAATCTTAAGTATAGCATGTTGTATCTAAAAGCAGGGAGGGTCGAGGGTGGGAATAAATAGATCACAATCAGATTGTTTCCCCCGATTCTTAGGGTATGATATCCCTAAGTATAGACACGAAGAGGAGACAATTAGAGGGGATCAAAAAAAGAAACCAAATAAAAAGAGAATGTACGAGGGCAGAATATACGCACCACTCCCCCTATACTTAGGTTAAGAGAGATCTAAGTATATGTAACAACAAGAGTCATGAAACAGAACGAAGAACGAACATTCGAGTGTACACCCCCTATACTTAGGACAAGGTATATCTGATGAATCCACATTTCATCATCTTTATTCTATCATTTTGGCCTCAAAAACCTTGGCAAATGCTTGAAAATATCATTAAATACAACATCTTAGCATTCATACATGTGCATGTAATTAGTGTATAAAATACTGTAATTAAAGCCAAAATTATAGAATAAATAAAAGAAAAGAAAAAGAATAAAATATTGTAAATATTTTATGACCCGAAACCCCGAGACCTAGGCATCTTGATGAATAGGTCGACAAGGAATAAAGTAGGGGGAGATAAGGGTCAAAACACAGTCAAAATACCTATTCTTTTTATTCATTCTTTATTCATTTTGGGACCTATTTGTGGTTCCACTTTTTATACATCAAATAAAGATACTTTGTACATGAAAGTTGTAGATAATTAAATAAAGAAAAATACAAAATTAATTTCACTTAAAAACAATGTATAGATAAAAAGTTATGATTTGAATAAAAATCCAGAATCCCAACTTCCCAGACCCGTATCTCACAAACAAAAACTCCAAATGAAGCAAACTCACATTTAATTGTATATAGAATAAAATAAGCAATTTAATGGCGGTGGTTTCGCATTTGGTGGAGGTACGGTTTGAAAGTTGAGTTTTGGACCCTCATTGTATACTTGTACAGATTAAAATATTCAATTTATTATTTATTCATTATTTTTGTATCTTTATATTTTTATAATTATGTAAATATTATTTATAATAATTGTGTACATTAAAATCAGAATAAAAACTCAAAAGAAATCTAGAATAAAATACTTGTATATATCAGATACATAGGTATTATACTTATAAATATACCTATATAATACATACTTTTATTTTATTTAAATATACAAAACATATCAGAAAAATAAAACAAAAATATATTTGTGTGTATAAAAGTATTTTATGATTTCTATAAAATACTAAATAAAAATAATAAAATTAAATACACAAAATAAAAATAAAAGAATAAAATATATAGATATTATACCTATAAAGGGTATAAAAGTAAACTTGTAAAAATATACATCATAAAAATTATTAAAAATCATAATAAAATACTATATAAAATAATAAATATTTTTATTTAATAACTTAAATTTAATTCGACCATTTACTATTTTAAAATGAATTAATAAAACATTTTTAGGGCTTTTTCCTGGTTGGTCCACGTGGACCAACCAGGTGCCTCCGAGGGTTGACCGGTGGGTCAACTCTCTGACATGCCTCTCTGCCAGCTGGTCCGACCTCGTTTTTGCTCTGATTTACGGATTATTCGAGGCTTACGCTTTCACCAAATAACCCCGCGCCCTTCTTGACTTTTTGTCCCCATGCATCGAGGATTCACGCCTATAGTTTTTCTTGATCAAAGGGCCGCTGAATCACTGCCAATCCCTCGATCTTTGAAGCATCCCAGTCGCTGGGTCAAACCACATATAATGAACACCCGACCTTCCTTTGAAAATTTGAACCGCAATTCATCCAGATCTTCCCCCCTTGGACTCGCTCGAGCTTCCTAGAGGTGACAGCTCCAAGTTCCCTTCTTCAAGGCGGCGGATCGACCAGGATCTGGGCGTGTTCCACCCCCACCTCCGGTGACCTTCCCGTCGAGAAATTTCAACCTCGGGTACCCCCCTTGAGGTGTTTATTTCCTTCATTTTCGTTCATGTTTCACTCTCTATAGTCTTAGGATCATTTAGCCCCTGTTCCTTCCCATTTCCATCCATCGATTCGCTCAATCGAGTTCCCTCGTCGGAGCAAGCTCCGACGAGCATCCTTATCGTCGTTCACCCCCTTGTGAGATCCCACCGGAGGTCGAGACATTTTGCCCTCGACCCCCTTAACGTTTCTTGCAGGTATTTGGAGCGAGAAGCGCACCTGGGGTCGATTTTGACCTCGCCGGAGATACTTGGACCCCTCCTCCTTCTCCGACGTCGCGGAGGAGCCCTGGTGTCTATCACCGCATTTTGAGACCCCAGGCGTTGAGAGGAACCTCGCAGGAACCTAATGGAGCATTTTGGAGCATCGAAGCTCGACTTAGGAGGAAGATCTGAGCGGGGGAAGCTCGCCTGGCGGAGGGTTCTTCCCTGTTCTTCGTCGACCCTTCACAGCCGTCCGATCAAAGACCTCCACCCAGGCGAGAAGCAGCCGTTGGATCACCTACGCCATCAGTCGTCGATCACACCTTGATGATCTGATCTCAGCCGTTGCAGTCGAACCGTCATCACGCGTCGAATGCGCGCCACGCGTCAAGTGGATGGTCCACAACCGTCCGATCTCGCCCAGGCATGGGCATTTTGCAAGTATACCCCGCACCATTTTATATTTTTATTTAGTCCTAAATCTTTCCTTTGCTGTTTAAAATATTTTGTAACATTTGTATAAAGACCCCCCAACTTTGCTTATTTACATTTTAGTCCTGGCCACGTCACCTCACGTGACCAGTACACGTGAGGTGAGGGCATTTTACAAAGGACCCCTCTAGGCTTGTAGTATTTCGTTTCAGTCCTAAGATTTGAATATTAAGTGTAAAATTTTTGGAACATTTGCATGTAAGCCCTCCGGCATTTTGAAAATTGCACCTAGGTCCTTCCCAGGCGCGTGCTATTCACGCGCCCTGGTGGACATTTTGCACCTGTACCCGTGCGGGTTTGGATATATGTGATTGATCCATTAAATTGAATATTCAGTGTAATATTTTGTTGGAAAATTGCAACTATGCCCCTGGATGTTTCGCATTTCGCATTTATACCCCTATCAAGCTTAGTTATTTTTGTGTGCTTTGTCTATTTATTTCATGCATCATTAAAACCTAAAAAATCCCATAAATTCAACTTAAGTTCCTGTTAACTTGCACTTTCACGTCATCATTTTTATTTTGTATTTAATTGCATTTTCATATTTATTAAAAATCAAGAACATACATTTTAGCTATTGTCTAGCTTAGAAAATACCAAAAAAATATTAAAACACCTTGAAAAATTCTAGAAAAATTACCTGAGGTCTATTTTGTTATATACTAATGTCAGTCCAAAAATCACTAAAAAATTCAAAACAAAAACCTTGAAAATTCGAAAATACCTAAAAACTTCAAAAAATTCTAAAAAATTCTAAAAAATCAAAAAAAATAAAAACTCAGGTCCTGTAGGTTATCTGTTTTATTAACTTTATTTTAAAATTAGTTTTGGAAAATTTTGTGGTTGTTTAATGTTTTTCATTCCTATTTTACCTTCAGCCAGTAGCTAAGTCATTGTTATCCTTTATTTTGACTTTTAAAAATACCAAAAAAGATTCTGAAAAATACCCAAAAATCACAAAAACAGTAAAGAATTATAAAAAGACCAAAAATATTTTATTTCTGAATTTTTGAGCATTTTTGCATATTTTTATAAATACTCTATCCCCTCCTTTCTTATAATATATATATTCCAATATTGAAAAAGAAAATAAAAAAATATATAAAATATAAAAAGAAAATATAAAATCAGAAAATTAAATATCAAATTACAAAATTAAAAATTAAATAAAAAAATTAAAAATTAAAAACCCACAAAAACATTTACATTTGCATAGTGTAGACAATACATCACATTCACACACACACACACACACACACTTGTGGATCTATCCTACCTTGCTCCCTATGTTTGAACTCTCTACGTACTTGCACCTATACATCTTTTTTGTAGAGTTAAAAATAAATTTTAACTCCACTTTCTGCTTGTCATTGTTTAATTGATTGATCGTGGGTTAATTGTTGATTTTAGTCCAGGATTCATTGCGGGTCGCAGCAGCGACACTTTTGTCTCCGCTTTGTGTGATACACTATTTAGACCCCGTGAATTTTGGCTAAATCAAATGGCGTCGTTGCCAGGGAGCAACAACGAGTAGATCACATCTTTGTTTGATTACGTTTGTTTGTCTCATTATTGCTTCATTTTATCTCTCATCTATTTTTGATATTTATCTGTGAGCTTTCTGACCATCTCTTTTTGTCTTCTTGCGAGGGACCGCGGAGCGAGACATATCGCTTAGGGGATCCGGTGCAACCTTGGGAAGTGGAGTCGGCTTTCTTAGCCTAGCCGACAAGAGAGAGCGGGGGACTTGAGAGAGAGTGTGTTAGATTAGTTGTCTTTTATTTTGATGAGAGAGATTTATATAATTTGTAATAATACAGGTACAGGGACACTCAGGACACTCCGGGCCTAACTTCCAGGTGTTTGTTCACCTGGGGGCCCATCACGATTTTCTTCGTGTTTCTGTAGTCATTTTCCGGTTTTGTTTTCCTTTTTCATTTCTTTTGTGGATTGAGCCCTTAGATTTTAGGCTTTTGCTTGATCGATTAGATTAGGTCCAAACACCCTAATTATCATTACATGTACCTATAGATTGTATTTGGACTTAGTTTAATTAAACAGTTAATCACTATTCTTTGATATGCCGTGCCGCGAGCTCATCCCGCCAAGCGCTTCTCCTGAACTCGATGTGTCGAGAGGAGGAGGGGTGAGCCTAGACCAAACTTTAGGATTGGAGATTGGTGGTTGACTTGTGGTTCTTCACGTAGCAATTGCCTGCTTAGGACGAATCCCGCTTGCACATCAGCATATAGATTAGGTTTACAAAATTCTGCTTTGCATCCCGCATGGAGAGAGCTGGAGGCGCTGTAAGTCATTCTATCTTTGCATTCATCATATAGGCACAAAGGTGAGATTTCCATCTTGGTGCCGACTTGCACGGCTTTTCCGACTCTTTTCTCACTCTGTTTTTGGACAAAGTAGGAATCAAAGAAAATACAAAATCGTTAGGCGCTTGTTTGAATCTACTCAAAAGAAGCGATAATACCAAAAAAATTAAAAAAGGGACTGCTAAGAAAACTTTGACCTAAATAAAATTGGTAATTGGACTCATTGATTGGGGAGAGTCACACCCTTACTTGTATTCAGGTTGCATGGGAAGGTCTCCTTCCAAGTGAGTTGAGTGCTTGATAACCCGACTAAATGACTAAGGTAAAGGTCTGGAAATGGCCGTTGCGACCTCAATCACTCAGACGAAGTATATCAAGAAAAATCAGACCGCGAAACGGATCGAAGGTCAAACAAAACAAAGCAAGCGGTCCTAGCTATGGGATTAACCTGGTATAGCTCCCAGGGTCGAACACAAGGAGCACGGGTTGGCCTAGGGCCTACGAAGTAGTAAAAATAAAATAAAATAAAATACAAAGATTTTTAGTGATTTTTAATTATTTTTAAAAAAAATTTTGGATTTTTAATATGTGGAGAAAATAAAAGAAAGTAAACACAAGCACACTTGAGCAATTTATTTAACACACCAAAAATCAAGCAAAAATTCAAGAAAAATTATTTTTATGTTTTTTAGGTTTTTAAGTGTTTTTGGTGAATTTTTGGGATTTTTATAAAGTGTATTTTATTTTTCTAAAAATCAAAAAGTACTAAAAAGATAAGGTACTGTCCAGCAAGGCCCAAAACCCAAAAATAAAATATTTGAGGATCTCAGAGGGCCTTGGAGGTCATTTTCCTGTATTCTAGAGAAAATAAGGAAAATTTGAGCACCAAAATTATTGTTTTTGGATTTTTAGATTATTTATTATAATTTTTATGAGTTTTTGGATGTTTTTCAATTTTTAGGGTTTTTACTCAATGAAAAATAGCCAAAATTGGCTAGAAAATCAAACAACACACAAGAAACAGTACCGAAATTTTTTAGAATTTTTGGGGGTGTTTTTATATTTTTTTGGGATTTTTAAACCTAGACAGTAGCTAAAATAGATGTTTTTGAATTTTTAAAAATACCAAATAAAATCAAAATTGTCCTCAAAAATTCTCAAAAATCCAACAACATGGCAGGAGCCATGTGTCAAATTTTCATCGAATTTGGAGGTGGTTTGATATTTTATTCAAAATCAACAAGGGGGCACAGTGCACAGGGACTTAAGTGCAAATACCCGAAGATCTGGGGGTCCAGGTGCAAATAACCCAGCAAGTCACGTGCGTGGTGCGTGCCTGGGGCACTCAGGGACCTTCTGGTAATAAAAACCAGTCCTTGGACCTTTTGGTAACTCGTACCAAAAAGTCCAGGGGCTTGGATGTAAATAACCCACTAAAAGTCGCACATGCGCAAATAAAATGCTCACAGGGGCATAAATGCAAATACCAGAAAGTATCTATTCATTTAACAAACAACCAGATCTACAGGATAAATGTTGCAAATACACCAGATATACACGTGACGAAGCACGTGGGTCTCACAAACAGGGGTATAAATGCGAATCTCAACAAGCACAAGGTCCAAGGTGCAATTTACCCTACGTAAATAAAATGCATAAAATATTTACAGGACTGGAATTAAAAACACAAACTACGAGGGGGCCTAAGATAAATTACCCCTTATTACGCCGACGGCTGGATGAGCGCCACGTAGCTGATCCGACGGCTCTGGTATCGGGCGCTTCTCTCTCTGCATACGAGTTTCGCCGGCCTCGTATGCGTGAGGGGTAAGATGGTCTTGCAGCAGGGTTCGAGGGGGTGGTGGGATTGTGAGGATGGCGAGGATGGTTGTTGGGGTGGCGGAAGGGGCTGATTGCGTAGTTGAAAGGGGTGTTGTTGTGGTCGGGGAGGGTGCAAGCGATGCGAGGGCGATGGGGGGGTCCGCGAGAGGGCCGCGGATGGGGCGTAGGTCGATTCCGGCGGTTTTTGTGAATCTGAATATACCTGGACAACAAGGGAATCGGCTTTTTTTTCTTCCGGAACGGGCTGGACAGCGAACAATTCATTGGTGACGGCCACTTTTTCCACTGGACTGGAATAGGCTGGGCAGCGAGCACATCGTCATCGACGACTAGTTTTTCTTCGTCAACATTCTGAACAGCGGCTTTGGTAGTGGGAGATTTTGATAGGCCGTACATAGTCTCGAAATTAACCATCATCTCTCGCCATTCGGACTGGAAATCTTGATATTGGGACTGAAAATCTCGACATTTGGCCTGGTACTCTTGACATTTGGACTGGAAATCACGCCGTGCGCCCATCTCCTTGTTGTAAGCTTCCTCGGCTCGTCGTTTCCGCTCCGACGAATGATGGTGTTTCGTCGCATGTCAGCGAGAATGTCTGGACGGATCGTCAGATCATGAGGACGATCTATAGGCCATGCTCTGATACCAATTGATGCAAAATGGATTTGCGACGGATAAAAATAATTTTTTGGTCGGTGGAATTATTTGGTAGAAGAAGAAATTGGAGGGATTGAGAAAAGAAGCACGCCGGTTGCACGAGATTAGAGGAGGAAGAAACGCGTAGATCGCGTGGGAGAAAGAGAGAGACGAGAAGAAAGAGATAAATCTCAAATTTTTCATATAATCTGACATCCTCAACACAATAGCCTATCATCCCTTTATATAGGAGGGATGAGGTTACAAAAATAGAAACTCAAATTCAAATTCAAACTAATTATTCTAATTTGACTCTAACCGACTAACTAACAAATTTTGAAATTCAAATTAAACTAACTACTGTTGAGATCACAAGCGATCTCTTTTATTTGACTAAAATTACGACGACTCAAAATAAACGTAAATAAAATTAACGGATAAAAGGTAGAAAAATAAGGTCCTATTTATCCATCTCACGCTGCATCACCAGGCCGATCCTCGCCTGGATGATATTGTCTCTCATATTCGAGAGATCATGATTCCTACCGATGATACCACCACTACAAATATCGCAACCGCAGCCAGAGCTTCTTCGGGCTCCTCAGGTATCGCCTATGCTTTTACTGGTAGTACTGAAGCAGACATGACAGAATGGGTTATGGATTCCGGTCCTTCTCACCACCTATGTGGAGATAGAGCGCAGCTGAGGTCCTACAGGACTATACCACCTGGCAGATGAGTTGCCATTGTTAATGATGACCATTTACCCGTTACAGGACAGTGGGAGGTGCATTTGACACCGTCTAAAAGCCTTCAGAATGTTTTATATGCTCTTGCTTTTCAGATGAATTTACTTTCCATTAGTCAGACCACTAAGGATCTGCATTGTCGTACCATCTTTAACCCTCCGTCTCTTGTGTTTCAGGCCATACTCATGGGCAGGGTGATTGGATGTGGCTGTGAGCAGCGGGAACTCTACAGACTAGTCCAACATCCTCATGCTCGTGTTTCTACTATACCTACTAGACCAGTCTCTCCAAATCTGTGGCATCTTTATTTTGGCCATCTTCCTGCAAAAGTTGTGTCATGTTCTCCCTCAGATTTCTACGAGATCTTTCTTTCAGTGTGAGGCATGCCAGCTTGGGAAGCATCATCGTTCCTCCTTTCCATCCCGTCAAAGTCGAAGCAGTTCTCAATTATTTGAGCTCCTTCATTTAGACATTTGGGGTCTGAGTCGTGTTCCTGATCACCAGGGGCACCATTTTTATCTTGTTGATCATTTTATTAAAGAATAAATCTAAGGCTGGATCTATGATCAAGTAATTTATTAGTGAGATAAAGAATATTTTTCTGCCAATGTCAAATATCATCGTTCTGATAATGCATTGGAATTCCGCACCTTATAGCTTTCTGAGTTTCTTAGATCTCATAGCATTGTTCACCAGACCTCATGTGCTTATACTTTACAGCAGAACAGTGTCGCCGAGTGCAAACACCGTTACTTTTTTTTAGTACTAGCGGGGGGTGGAGTTGGAGGGGGGGATTCAAACCCTGGTCTTTTTTAGTGGGAGCCACTGCTTCTACTACTACACCATTAGGGGGGTTCTAAACACCGTCACTTACTTGATGTGACCAGAACCTTATTGATACAAAGTCATGCTCCTCATGCTTACTGCTTGCTATTTTGTGAACCGTATGCCCTTGTCGGTGTTGGGAGAAAAGATTCCTTTCTCGATTGTGTTTCCCGAGAAGGATCTTTTCTCCCTTACATCTCGTGTATCCGGATATGTTACCTTTGTTCATGATTCTCTCCATGTCGTGACAAGCTCTCTCCTCGAACTGTCAAGTGTGTGTTTGTGGGTTACTCTTGTACCCAGAAGGGGTATCACCGCTTTGATCCGCTGCGGCGGAAATACTTTGTTAGTGTTGGCATTACTTTCTTTGAGTCTGTCATGTATTTTTCTCCTACAGGTGACAGACTTGCTCCAACAGACTTTGACGATGATATATACATGCATCCACCTCCTACTGTATGTTCTCCATCACTTACCTATACTCCTGCACTTTTACCACCTCCTCATACACCACCACCACCGCTTGCTCATGTGGTTCAGTTTTTGCCACGCGTTTTTACTCGCATGTCTCGCTCAGTTCCCCCTGCTCGCATGTCTTGCCCATCATCCAGCACGCCTTAGGTATGTAAGGAGCATATTGTTTCTACTGATGGCATTACTGAGTTGTATGTGCAGCAGGACTCTAGACAGGATGAGCAGGTGCCCTCTCCAGAGGGAAACTTACAGGTTCAGGACTTGGTAGATGATCTTGACGTGTCGATTGGTGTGCAAAAGCAGAAACGTACTTACGCTACCTACCCTCTTGCAGCCCAAGTTTCCTTGAGCAGACTGTCAGAGGATTTCAATCGGTTTACCTTGACACTATCAACCATGGAGATACCACGGACATATCAGGAGGCTCTGAGAGACAATCAGTGGAGGTTGGTTGTGGAGGAAGAGATGGCCGCGCTACGATCATGCGGTACGGGGAGCCTTGTTTCTGCTCCAGTTGACGCATTCGTGATGCGATGCAAATGGGTGTTCGATGTGAAACACCGTGCAGATGGCAGTGTCGATCCCTATAAGGTGAGACTTGTGGCTCGAGGGTTCACCCAGATATATGGGGTGGATTATCAGGATAATTTCTCCCCAGTTACCTGACATTCTACTCTGCATATTCTACTTTATGTTGCTATGACACGAGATTGACCCCTTTACCAGCTCGATGTGAAGAATGTCTTCCTCTATGGTGACTTACAGGAGGAAGTCTATATGCAACAACGACCTGGGTTTGCTGCTGAGGGGGAGTGTCAGAAGGTTTGCAAGCTACACAAGGCTATCTATGGTCTTAAGCAGAGTCCAAGAGCATGGTTCCAGAAGCTATCGGACTTGATAGAGCAGCATGGGTTTATGCGATCGACTGTTCATTACTCCTTGTTTGTGCAGAGGACTCAGAGAAGTACTATTGTCATTTTTGTTTATGTTGATGGCATTATTGTTACATGGGAGAATAGGGCATTCAGGGTGCCAAGGACTTCCTAAGTCATCAGTTTGTGACCAAGAACCTTGGACATTTACGTTACTTCCTTGGCCTGGAGTTTGCCGGAAACCAGCGAGGTCTTGTCATGACCCAGAGGAAGTACGTTACAGACCTTTCAAAGACAGGCATAGCAGATTGCAAACCTGTCATTACTCCTATTGACTCAAGTATGAAGCTCTATGATGAAGACACTGAGGAGGTCGACAAGAGGAGGTATAGGGAACTTGTTGGCAAGCTACTATATGTGACCATTAGTACCATGCCCGGCATATCCTTTATCGTGAGCAAAGTGAGTCAGTTTATGGAGCAACCCAAACATGCACATATGAATGCAGTCTATATGATTCTGAGATATCTGAAGACCTCACCTGGTACAGGACTCCTTTTCAGTAGAGGGACATATATTTCAGTTACCGCATGTGCAGATGCACATTATGTTGGGTGTCCAAAGGATATGAACTCTATATCAAGCTTTGTTGTGTTTATAGGGAATTCCATGGTTTCATGGAAGAGCAAGAAGCAGACTGTGGTAGCCAGATCGAGTGTTGAGCTAGAGTACAGGGCTATGGCGCAGGCTAGCACAGAGATGATGTGGGTCAGATATGTTCTTACTGACATGATGATAGAGGTGCCTCTTCCCATGCACCAACAATGTGACAATCAGGATGCTCTCTTTATTGCCAATAACCAAGCCTTTCATGAGAGGATGAAGCACATAGAGGTGGATTGTCACTACACTTGTGACATGATACAGAAGGGTCTTATCGCCACTACGCACGTCAGCTCTGGATCCCAAACAGCAGATGTCCTTACTAAAGCTCTAGCCAGAGCATGGCCTCAAATTTCAGTGAAATTCGGTCGAAGTTCTGTCGAATATCGATATCCAGTCGAAATGACCGAAATATGGGGAGCCTAGTACAAAAAATGACCGAAATTTCGGTCGAATTTCGACCGAAATTCCGTTTCGGTCGATCACCGAAATGGTGATCGAAACCGACATTTAGGGCTTTAAGCAGAGGACCTTATCAGAGATGATGTTCCAAGCTGAGTCTGATCGATATCTACGCTCCAACTTGAGGGAGAATGTTGAGATATTTGTTATTATTTTATTGTTTTGCTTATTTTCTATTTCTTTCGTTCCTGTGTTGTAATTTGTCCAATAAGTTCCTCTCCTATATAAGAGAACTCTAGGGCCTCTCATTAATGCAATTCAATTCTATTCCTTCTACATTCATAATTGCGACGGTTTGTCGAATATTAAGTTTCTTAAGTCGCTAAATGTGAACCAGTGTATATCATAATATGTGAAAAACAAGAGATTGATAGCATCCTATCATCCTTGGTCATTAGAAGTCGATAAATATGTGATTATAGAGCAACCTTGTGCATGAAGCTCGCAATATACGCAAGATCCTAGGAAGTTATTGTAAATATGTGATAGCAAAAATCTGATGTTATAGACATAATAAAGAGGCGAGCTTCGAACATGCAAATCAAACATCAAAATAACACCATCCTCACCTAGAATTTAAGAATCTTTCTATCTCTTCATCCCGGAGGCCACCATCCTCATATGATCGAGCGTCTTCATACACACCACGTTTACTTGAAGAACTCTCAATTTTATTAGGCCTTGAAGTGTAACTTTTTCTTGAGTCATGATGCTTGCCATCTTTATATTTTTCATCAATTTTCATTTTGCTGATAAGCTTATTCTCAAGTTCAATCTCCTTTTCTCGTGCACGCCACAATTCATCAACTTCAACAGCTTTATTTGCTGTAAACAACATTGTCAACAAAATAACAGATGATTAAATAACACGATGGCGTGATACCCTTATAACCGACAATTCCTTTGGATGATTATATTATATTTTCCAAAATAGTTTTCCTGCTAAAAGAACTTTTCAGCCTATGTTTAACCAGAGATATGAAAAATAATTACTGAATAACATCTTGACTATGTCCCTTCCAGGCATTTTACTCATTGGGGCTTAAAGTTCTCTTTCTAAAGAAATACCTCTATAATACGTCGCCACAAAAAATAAGCCACATGTTATGCAGATTCAGAATACTCCTTGCCAAATATGGCACCCCTTTGCCGTTTCTAGTCCAGGAAGCCAGGAATCAGCTTTTTACAGTATAACACAGAGCAGCAAATTATAAAAAATCATTTTTGAAACATCGGCATCTTAGTTTGCAGTGCCCACCTAATATATGCATAAAGATTTAAAAATACAACTGATATTCATGTCAAGAACGGTTTATAAATCATTTCTACCGAGACAATAACTAGATCCTATAAGCTACTATAAAAGGGAAAATATACTATTGCAATACGCAACCTATAATTCGAAATACCAGTAAACTATTCCCGTCACCACTGGGGAGTTTTAATGCATCGTTAAGTCACCTCATTTTTTTCAAAAGGAAGAGGCAATCAGCAATAAGACGCTCACCTTAAAAACTTTTGTATCCACAAGTTCAAGCATCATGAGAAAAAGACTCGACAAGAGCCCGAGTCATCATAACCACAATTTACATAACCCAGGTTTCCGCAAGTGTATTTGCATGCTCAAGGACATTATCAATATAAAACCATTCCCTTCTAAAGATCAACCCATTTTTGCTAACCAAAATACTCAAACCAAAGCCAAGGTCAAGAGTCAGTCCCTATCAGAACTGCTCTAGCTGTCACTATTAGAACTCCAGAACATAATCAAGCCTTCGATGTTCATGCCAATGATGGAGGTTGTGCTCCAAATCTCCTTCAAGTTGGAAGAAGAGAAGAAAAGATGATCATTGTCCTCCATACCATAAAAATAGCATGCACAAACCCCATCAACCCACGGAAGAACCTCGTTCCCCCAACACCTACCCAGACCTGCCGCTCACAACCCAAAAAAATCTTAATCCTCGTTGAAAACTTCCATCGTCAAATCATTTTATAATCACGTGCATGGATACCTGGGTCGAAAGTCCTAGATGCAGATAAAGCTGCATATGCCTTCTTTGCAGAAAAATCACCATAATGATATATCCATACATCCATCTCATGAACAGTCCATTCACCGGACACAAGAAAGGTGGCACCTCCAAGAACATTGTCACGCTCTTCTCGGATAGACCAGAATGAAAACACGTGCTCCACACCCCCATTAGACCATTCATCCATAGACATCATCCCATGATATGTCGTCGAACTAAACAAACACGAATAGCGATTGCAGAGAGCGACCCCCGATCTAATCATCAAGCCAAAATCAAAAGTCCCCGCATCTCCTGACGTAGGTTTCAAATGTGTGCTAATCTCATGCAAAACAATGCAAACTCACTTTATAAGGGTCAAAAGAAACAAAACAACTCCCTGAGAGCTCAATCGACCAAGGGTCACTGCATAAATCTTCCTCAACAACCTAAGAAGGTCATATTACCACGCCAGATGCACATCACCCATTTGACCAGCAGAGAATTGTCCATTTACTTCAACCGAAGCACTCCCAGGCTGCCATTCTCAACCGGTAGGGAAGCCTCCTGCCAAGAAACAAGTGGAACACCAAACACAACGCCCCACCAGCAACCCAGAACAAATTACTCAAAAGGGATTCGAGGCGAGAATGAATACTCACAGAGAGCTTGTGTGATGACATAAAGATGGGAAGTGCAAACAAAGTAGACTTATGAAGCATTGAACAACCTTTACGAGATAAACAAGAGGTCTTCCAACCTTCCAGCTTCTATCGAAGCTTCTCGACCAAATGTAAACAATCAATCTGATGGAGCCTACAGCAGACCAACTGCTTTTGTTCGTATTTGGCGCAAGGATTTGAGAAACCACAAATGATGCAATTCATGCCCAAACTTAAGGTTCAAAGGCAAATTTCAGCAACCAGAAACTAAGTCCAAGAGTCCTTTGAAGTTATGTTATTTGATATGAGATCAAATCTCAACGAATTTCGATTGAATTTCGGTTTCGGCAGGTGACAGAAATTCGGCCGAAATAGCCTGTATCGACCGAAATTTGGAGGGCCCAGTTCAAAAATCGACAGAAATTCGGCCGAAATTTCATTTCGGCCGGTCACCAAAATGGTGGCCGAAATCAAAATTTGAGGCCTCGGTAATTTCTTAGGGGTTTCTATCTATCTTTTTTCTCTCAGTCTACAATTTAGATAGAGCAGACCATTGCACTTTTTTATTTTAAAGGAACGGCCCCTATTTACTAACCCACACAAGCCTTATGCCTTCCCTCACTCATCCACGATTCCTCTTCTCCCCTCCCTCTCCCTCCCCCACTTCCCCATCCCCTCCCTCTTCTCCTAGCACTACACCCTCATGTTTCCTTCCTAAGCAGACCCTCCCCCTTTCTTCTCTTCTCATTTCCCCCAACTCTTCGTCCTCTCAGCTTTCCTCTTTCCTCCCCAGCAGCTCCAACAGCCTCTCCCCTGCTTCCCCAACCTCATCACGTCCCCGATCTCCTTCCCACCACCAGCCCCTCCTCGCCACCAACCCTCTCTCCTAGAACCTGCCACCTTCCGCCAGTACCAAAGCCATCATTTCTTCCACATCGGCAACCATCACATCCCTCCTATGCAATCAATAAGTCTGGAAGTTGAGGGTTCCAGTTCTGAAATTTGTGTTTTCTGCTTTGTTAAGTGATTGTATCCACTTAGATTCTCTATTATTGTTGGTCTACATAACCGTTCATGTATTCAGCTACAGTGTACCTTTAAGTCTCCAGAGATCCAATACTTATGTTAGTCCTAACCAGGTTTCATTTCAGTTCCCTGTGTGATGCGGCAGCAAGTATCCCTGATGATGATCTGTTTAAAAATTCAGGATATTGCTAGGACTTGGTGTTTGATGACTAATGGTGCATGTCAGCATAATCCATACATTTAACTAATTAAAAGCATTGGTTTTCTTATCTGCATACGCATTCAATACGTTAGCAAACTATGGGGCCTCTAGATTGTGTCAGGAAAGGAACAAATGCATCTGTCATGCCGGAGAATGAATGGAGTGAGCCCTATGAGGAGCTTGAGGTAGGTCTTAGCAAGTGTAAGGTATGTTAAGGAGAGAATATGTCAATCTTTCTATCCCAAAAGAAGATGGATTGATCTGGGAACAAGAATGAGAAGACAACATCCCAGAGACCGAAACAGACAGATGTGGGGATGCTATCGTGGTTCAGTAGTTTCATGGATGCCGTGCAGACCATGAGAAGAGGCAACAGTGGCTCCGAGGATATCCTTGAAGGCATTAATGGGGGTGGAAAAAGTCGGTGCCTATGTAGGAACTCTAGTGGAATTTATTGGAGAAAGATTAATGGGAACTATTGGATCATGATTTAGATGTGTGCTGCCCTGTTAGATGGATTTAAAAATGGTGTGAAATAAGTTGATGGAAGAAACTGAGGTGTTAAAGAGTAAGATTATGGGGATCATGGTGTAATTACAAAGATCATGAGGGTTGCCATGTAATTAGCAAAAAATTTAAGGGTCCTGGCATAAAAATCACATACTAATAATATGGCAAGCAGAAAGGTTATACAGAAGAACGCAGTGTTGATGTGAAGCCTTCGACAAGACCTTGATGGTGTGTTTGGATAGCGGGTTATACATGGGTCGGGTATTACGTTTTTTGTGTTTTGGTGTTTAGATAGAGAGTTTGGGTTGAGAGGGTTTGTTGTGATGTAATTGCATTGAAGTTTGGAAAAGTGAGTAGTAGTTATGATTTGATTGTTTTGAAATTTGGAAAATGAGTAGAAGATGAGTATTTTATAATTTTTAGATGATAAGATAACATACTATTTTTTTGTTGAAATTGATGAAAGAGAAATGAGTTGTTTGATGTATCAAATAAGAGAGTGAGTTGAGTTTGGTGGGCCCCACAAGGGAGTTAAGGATTTCGATTTTGATGGGTAACCCCCCACCCCCCCCCAAAAAAAAAAAAGAAGGGGGTAACCCCCCAACCAAACATGCCCTGAAAGTCATGCAACGAGGAACTTACCAAAGCAGTAGAGGCGGGTGGTGATCGAATGCCTTGTCACATCAAAGCATCTCCTATGCATTATGATACAAGTTGTCATATAGCAGGCACTTTCAGCGCCAAGAAGGTGTAATCAATGCCATCCTAGAGCGATCCAATTCTCACAGTGAGATTATAGATCAAGTGTGGTGAGGGACACCAAAATCGAGGAGGAGAGGGGTCTCTCAAAGAAAAGATTGTACTTATTTTGACAGCTGTAGGTACACAATTGATGGCATGGTAGAGCAAGGAGGTGTCTTCAATGCATGCATTTCATGAGAAAGATCCAATAATGGAAGTTTCATAAGCAGTGAAGTAATGTATTAATCAACAACATATTAACTTTTCCTTTATGTGCATGTATGAGCAGATATATACATTATTGCACACACATATATACATACATTATACAAATAAAAATATCAGATATTCACAGTATTGTAAAAGTTCCTCATCGCCAAATAAAAATATCAGATATTCACAGTATTGTAAAAGTTCCCCATCTCCTAGATTTCCTCATGTGAGTGCCTAACTAGTGTCTCATCTCAAGCATTTTTTCTCTTGACAACTTGGAGTGCACAGCACCTAAAACAGTTTTGGACTCTTGATGCCTTGTAGAAAGTAAAAACTCTCACTTTTTAAAACCGATGGATTTAATAAAGACTAAAGAGGGAGAAAAACATAAAGGCTGCAATGAAGAATGGATAATGGGTACTGGAGGACTACAATAGATTATAAAAGGGAGAGCAACAGAGACAAGATTTTCAGGCTCGTGATGACAAGAGAGAAACCTCAAGCAGGCCCTTTTCGCAAAGCTGACCGGGTCCAGATCTTGAAAAATATAAGCACCAAGCACACAACTCTCCGCATGACGCCTCAAGGCAACACGCTTGCATGGGCAACGTCCAAGACAAATCGCATCCCGAGTCAAAACAACACATTATGGTTTTGCCTCACCCCATATTGACCCCCACTCATGATGGCAGTGAGCCATATTATTGGTGATGTGGGACTAATAGCCACATCAAAGTTGCCTAATAGCCATGTTTCTTTGCTATTACTTCTCATTGGAACAAGTAGAAGATGTCCCTATCTATAGGCCCCACTCAGTCACGACTCTTTATTGGTGATGTGGGACTAGCCATCCTTTTTTTAAAGCCAAATAAAGGCAATTTGGGACTAATAACATGACTACATACTGATACTACACATAATATATGGATTTTGACAAAACCTAATTACCCAACCGATTCAACCCTTCATCACTCTAATAGCATTATCTGTTAATTTTGGAAAACACAGCAATATCCAAAAAATTTTGCATATAGAACTTTGTAAGAAATGCTAACCTTGCTGAACGCCAAGAACAGTGGCAGTAAGAAACCTTGCATTAGGACGACCCCTCACTTTAGGCTGCCGAAGATAAGCGTGAACACCTTCCTTATCAGCTTCTGCACGCAACCTCCTTGCTTCATCCATCAATAAAGCAGCCAAGCGATTTTCTGTTTCTAAATCCATTGAGGTCAAATAAATTGATCGGCTGATCTTCTGCAAACAGAACCACAAAATAATGAGTTAGCCTCGTCATAAAAAATAATAATGAAGAAAGTAACAAGAATATTGCCCAAAAAACATGACTAAAGGTGATAAGAGCAAACAGGCAAATTGAAATTTATTCAAATCAGGGGCAACTGAGTTCCCCATGAAATAAACCCATTCCTTGATACCTCGCTTTGTTTTCTACAGAAAAATAATAGATGCCAAAGTGATATTGTACATGAAACATCATTTGGTGATCTAACCTACATGCAAATATTTCCTAGATTGGTGAGAATGAACCTAAAGAGTAGCCTAGAGCAGAGATGGGGCTTCTGTGGAAACTGGGGCCAAACAAAAAAATAACAAAATCAGGAAAAATAAAATGCAACAATTTATGAAAGCGGTAAACAGCAAACAGAAGAGGTAGAGATAGCTTCAGAAAACAAAAACACAATTGATCGTTGAAATCGGGAATTAAAACTGATTGCGCAGATTAGGACCAGGTGGTGTGTCTGTTGCACACCCTAATATCTGCCCAGAGGAATGCAGACCAAATAGTTAAGAGACCTTAGAATATTTATTGCAATGCCTACAGGGAGCAGCACTTAGTGCTTCACCAAACTAAATTTTGCATAACATTCCACAACCAGGAAAAAAACGGATCGGTAGTTGTAGTTCTTGACATCTTGTTACCACAACTGGCAGGGAGGAGGTACATGCTTCGGACCTGATCGACAGCAATGGCGAAGTGCAGTGGAGGTTGTGGGATGACTCGGTGGCAGCGCGGAAACAGCGGCATTGTCGGGGTTGTGGCCGCAGGTGGGTGGTGATTTGGTGGCGGCGGCATTGGGTCGATGGCAGCATGGAGACGGGGAAAGGTGGTGCAGCATCGGCGGCGGAGTGGGGGAGGGATGAAGGGGCCGGCGGGGTGCGCTGGAGGCAGAGGTATTTGAAGAGGAGGGTTAGGGTTGGTTTCTAGGAAGAGAAAGGAGGGGAGAGGGGAGAGAGAGAAAGAAGTGAGGAAAATAATAATACCTCTTTTATATTTTCTATACCCAAAGGTGGGGCCTTATATAGGCTAGATCCTACCAAATAAGCAACCAACTAGGACTTCAAGTAATACAAAAGGAATATGGCAAGGCCTTACATAGTGGGTCTTTTACATACTCAAATAAATTAAAAAAATAGACTCAAGCCACTTAGCCTATGGACTTACCCTATGGAAAAAAACTGACTCAATAAATAAACCCATAATATTCCTAGGTTGCATCAGCTCCCCTTGCGGAGAAGAATCTCACTCATTCGAGATGGCATTATGATAAAATTGGATCAAATCAAAGCGTAGTCATGGAAGTTCATCTTCATCAATCCGTGTGCAATCAGTGCTTGGCTCGGCTTTGGTATTTCCGGGTCATTGTTTGGAGTTTGGCTCGAATTTATGTATGGAGGTGGGTTAGGTTCTCAACCAGGTCTTCAGCATCTACACTAGTCCTTCCATGCATTGTTGTAGGGGAAAGGCCTAGAAATTGAGGAACTAAGAAGCCGTACATTCTCAAGGGGTGATTTGCCAGTGGATCTGTCGATAGAACTGTTATACGTGAATTAACTAGATCTCATTTGGACGGAGAGTCCCTTGAAAGACATCGCAGTAAGTTCCCTAAAGACCTATTAACTACTTTGGTTTATTCATCTGTTTGCGGATGATAAGTATTGTTATACTAGTTTCGAGACAAGATCAAAGCACGCATTAGACTCAAAAATCTTGTGTCATGATCAGATGTAAAAGAACGAAGAACATCATACAGTCAAATGATATAACGGAAAAACAAATCAGTGATATGAGATGTATCTGAAGTTTTTTGCATGCGACGAAATATACCATTTTGGAAAACATATCCACCACCACAAAAATAGAATCGCCATGCCTAACCGTGAAGGTAAGCCCAACACAAAATCCATGGTGATGCCATCCCAAGGTCACATAGGGATTAGGAGGAACATGTAGAATCCAGTATTATGCCTATGACCATTGAATCTCTTGTATATTTGACATTTTTGTACAAATCTTGTAACATCCTTTGTAGTTGTGGTCAATGAAATCGCTCTTGGAGGAGAGTAATGTTTTATCCCGTCCAAAGTGGCCAGCTAACTTGCCATTGTGTGGTTTTGAAGTGAAATTCTCATGGAGCGAAGTGGCAGGAATGCAAAATCGATGCGCCTTAAACATGAATCCCTCATGAAGGTCGAAAGCAACTATGGAATCTTGTCCATTGTCAAAGCATTCCGCATAAATAGAGCCGAGATCAGGATCAGTGAGATAAAGATCGTTGAGCACATCAAATTATGGCGTTCTTATTATCATTGTGGTTAAGACATGTGCATGTACGCTTAATGCATCGGTCACATGGTTCAAGGTACGGGCTTTGTGCTTGAGGTGGAAGATATACTCCTGGAGGAAGCCAATCCATTTAGCACGGCATTTGTTAAGGATCTTTTGTGAGTTCAAATATATCAAATCCACATGATCAGAGTTAAAGTCAAATTCACGTTGAACTGGATAATGCATCTAATACTTAAGGATATGCACTATAGCATAGAATCGACATCATACGTGGAATACCGTGACCAAGCATCATTCAACTTTTCACTGAAAAAGGTCATCGGGTGGCCGACAGCACTAATTCCGACGTGTGAGTCATAGTCAACCATGAAATCGTGGATAATCAAGAAGTGCTAAGACAAAGCATTTGTCAACTGGTGTTTCAGTTTTTAAAAGCTAGCTCCTGCTTCTAGGTCCAAGTGGTCGTCTTTATGTGTGCAATCGACCAATGGAGCGGCACATGCACTAAAGTTCCGAATGGCTAATAGAATGAAGCCAACCCCAAGAAGCTGTGAATTTAGTGATGGTTCGTGGCACTGGCCAGTTCTGAATCACTTGAACCTAGGAGGGGTCAACTTTGAGTCCATTGGCAGATATATTGTGCCCCAAGAAGATAATACACTCGGACATGAAGGAACACTTCTTGAGGTGGACAAACAACTGTTGGGCTCTCAATGTTTCCAAGACTTGTCGCAAGTGTGTTAAGTGATCGTCCTTAGTCAGGCTCTAGATCAATATATCATCAAAGTATACAACCACGAATTTGTCAGTGAAGGGCCATAAAACATGATACATGGTACGCTTGAAAGTGCTTGGAGCATTAGACAGGTCAAAGGACATGACTGTCCACTCAAAAAGACCATCTAGTCTTGAAGGTTGCCTTCCGGTCATCTCCAGGCCAGATGCAAATATGATGGTACCAGCTCAGTCGCTCCGAAGATTTATCTTGGAAGACAAATTGACACATGATAGCATGTCAAGCATATCATCAAAATATGGAATCGAAAAGTGATACATGACAATAATCATGTTGATAGCATGGCTATCTGCATGCATCCTCCGCATGCCATCCTTTTTGGGGGTAAGTAGCGTAAGGACGACCACGGGGTCCATGTTCTTGCGAACATACCCACATCACAACAAGTCAGTGACTTGTTTGTTCATATCCTCGTGTTCGCCTGAGCTCACTTGATAATGAGATAAGTGTGGTAAATTCGCTCTTTTTTATTTTTGTTTGGCTCCTATTTCCAGAACTAAGAAAATAACAATAACAATAGAAACCCCCTCTTTGCTTTAAAACCACTCTTTAGGTTAACTCTCACCAATCTAGGGAATATTCACATGTAAGTTGCATCAATTTGCCATTAGAGTATATCGATCTGTTTTGTTTTTGTTTTATTTTGCATAAAACATCAAAAAACACACAAAAAGGGAGACCAGAATACCTAAGTAGAGCACTTAACAACAACACATGACTCATATAGATAATGGCTTTACTTGGACACCAGCACTATGCACCGAGCTCTCTACGGATGAGGTGGTGAGGAGGCAGTCTTCCTTGACTTGGGGTAGCATATGAGGGTAGTACTTCTAGGCGGAACCTCTCTTCTTCTTTTAGTGAAGGAAGTGCGTCTCAACTTGGTCTGGTTGCCATGAGGTCTAACGACGGGAGTTGTGGGTTGCAATAAAACTTCAAAAGAGGGATAGTCTACTGGCTCAAGAGGAAAAACTCCTTGTATATATGTTGCACATGTACATGTTGTATAGATGCACTTGAAAAAAAATGAAATAACTCCAAAAAAGTGGTGGGTCTGATAGAAAATGATAATCCCACCGGAGTATGTATATAGAGTGTAATAAGCAAAGCTTGAGTTTTATGATCCACCTGATGTAGCTTGCAGCAGGGAGACTTGGTTACAATGGTCAAGCTCCCAAGGGTACATGGCTACACTGGCCTTGACCCATTCTCTTCTTCCTCCTCTTCTTGAGCTGGTTGAACTTGAACTTAGAAGGGAATACCCCGCTCCTCGAGGAAAGAGTGGCCAGATTGAGGTCATAGAGTTACCTTGTTGGGGAGGGTTGTCAAGTTTCCATTTCTGAGGTGGAGAGCTTAGACTTCACATTCACAGGACAAGAAAATATTCATGGTCTTCAGGGTTTGTGTTTGATGACTTGTTCTGATCTGGAGCATTGAGGAGTCTTGGTTATAGATTAGTGGAACTTAGAGGCTGTTGAGTTTTAAACTTAAGTCCAAATAAGGTTCCGACACATTAATAATCCAAAGATCTGATCGAGCTCCATCCCTTAATTTAATAAAGGCAAGTTTAATAATCAACCTTGATCCATGTATATACTCTTTTTCTTTTTCTTTCTTTATTTTTCACTTCTTTTTCAAATAAGTGTTTGCTAAGGGACTAGCAAAGTTAAGTACAGGGGGGTGATGAATACTCATTCGTCACTCTTTATTCTTATATTTTAGCTACAAAAACCTTTGCAAATGCATGTAGAAATGTGTAAATATAAATAATTATCAAAAGCATGCATTGTGTAAAAACCTATAATTAGCATGTTTTTGTGCAAAAATAAAAGAATAAAGATTAAAAAGAAAAAGAGGGAAATATTTAGAATAAATATTGAGCAACCTAACCCAAGGGAGGGCTCAGCATGGGCCTGAACGCATAAAAGCCAAAGTAAAGGGAGATAGGGGCTCATGTGTGTAAATATCTATGTAAATAAAATAAAAGTATTTTACTCACAAAAATAGACTCAAATTGGCTTGTAAATATTTGTATATATTTCTACATATAAAATCAAGATAAAAATATAAAAATCAAAAAGCAAACAAAAACATCACTCATGTAGATAGTCACCATGTATATAGACCATCTATCTTATATCTATTTAGCCTTGTAAATAAATAAAATTAATCTCCAAAGTTTTTGTAAATATTCTACATTATATAATGTAAATAAATAAAAACAATTAAGACAAAAACAAACTAAAAATAATAAAATTAAAAACCTAAAAATATATATTGTAAATATACCATGTATATAAATGTACATATGTATTTATTTCACCCATGTATATAAATAATAAAAATAAAATAAAAATATCTTTTTATTCCTTATTTTATGATATAAATAAATAAAATACAAAATGGGAATAAATTTGTATAAAAATAACAAATTAAAAATTAAAATTAAAAACCTATATATTGTATATATACTTGTATATAACCCTACTATGTAAATACACTATTTTTACTTTGAAAAATTAATTACAAATCACTAAAAAATAGAAAAAATTAAAAGAAAAATATTTCATGTTTTAACGTTTTAATAATTCGGCCATTAGCTACCTTTAATTTCACTTTCAAATATCTGCCACGTGGCCTTCAGCCATTGGCCCTGGGGATTGTTGATCGCCCGGTCAACTGCCCCCCCCAGGACCACTTCCCACGGGTTAGGTGCCCGACCCGATTTCTCCCTAATTTCGCACCTAAACCCGATTCCCTATCACCTAAACCCCGGGTCCGACTCGTTCATGTTACATCCGAGACCCTCGCCGGAGCCTCCACCTCGAGATCCGCGCTCCAGAATACCCTACCCGACCTCTTCTAGCATGACCTGCACACATATATAGCTCGAGCTCCGCCACCTTCATTTGCATCCTTGGCTCATTCGCTCCACCCCCAGTGACCTCCACTGTGTTGGCAAGAGTGACAGTTTGCTCCAGCAAGTGTCACAGCGAGGAGAGGAGCAGTGGCCCATCGATCCGGCGAGTGTCATCGCCGTGCTCCGCCCACAGCAGGAGCTCGAGCCTCGGAGGGAGACGCTCCTCGAGGCCATGACCCAGAGCATCGCCAGCTCGTCCACAGTCTCTTCGTCCACCCAGGTAGACCCTTCGGCCTTTCCTTTTTGCTAATTTTAGATTACCCCCAAATCTCGCCGTCACCGTTCATCTCCGATTCCGGCCACCCCCGCCTTTCACTCGATCATCGGACCATACCATCCCCTCCGCCTTCCTCTCGCGCACGTTCTCCATACTCCCATTCAACCCAGCTCGCACAGGAGCTGGGGTTCGAGCTCTTCCGTCCTCACCCTCGTCGGAGCTCGCCCATATCGACCCTCCGACCATCTTCACCCCGCCTAACCGGATCGAGGCAGTTTGCCCTCGACCCGCGAGTCTTTAAAACCTATTTTGCAGGTATTACGAGGACCATCTGAGGTCCTCTTATTCGAGCCAGGAGACGCTCCTCCGCCGACCTCGCCGGAGCCCCCCAGGGCTCGGTCGGGTCATCGGAGACCCCATCTGACGCGGAGGCCCACGCCGACCATTCTCCGATCATCAACGCCCCGCGAGGAGGCTCGGAGCGAGCGTACTGGGCCGGCGAAGTTTGTCGGCCACCTGTTCTTCAAAGACCTCCAGCGACTGTTAGATCAGCCTCCCGCTCCAGATCACATCTTGACCGTTCCTTCGCGGAGCTGCAGACATCGTCAGATCGATGGAGGACTGATCTCAGCCGTCCGATCCGAGCGAGGCCCACCTTCGCAGACCCACGTCACCTTGCAGTCGTCTGATCGTCCACGTGGCAGTATTCCAGCCATCGGATCGCGCTGAGGGCTCCTTGAGTGTGCAGCGCACCACTTCACCCGTCAGATCTGCCACGCGTCGCGCATCCAGCCCTCGAGATTTTAATAAGGGGTAATTTGTCCTTAGGCCCCTTTACTTTTTGCATTTATCTTCTAGTCCTGTAAATACGTAGTGTAGCTATTTTATTTCTGGTTTATTTCCACATTGGACCTCGTACTTTCTTTATTTACATTTATACCCCTGTCTACGTGGACCACGTGCATCATCACGTGATTTCTTTGGTGTATTTGCATTCTATACCCTGTAGTTCTGGATGTTATGGATTGAATGAATACATTTTGGATATTGCATTTATACCCCTGTGCGTGAATTTATTGTGCATGTGCGTATATTCATGGGTTATTTGCAGACTACCCCCTGGACTTTTGGTACCTGTTACCAAATAGTCCTTGGAAGTAGTTTTTATTACATTTGGGTCCCTGAGTGCCTCAAGCACGTGCGACGCGCGTGATCTCCTGGGTATTTTGCACCATACCCCCCAGGACTCCTGGCATTTGCGTCTTGGTCCCTGTGTACTAAGCCCTTGTGTTTGATTTTAATAAAATAGCAAATCAACTCCAAATTTGATGAAAATTGGACACATGGCTCCTACCAAGATATAAAATTTTCTATAAATTTTGGAGACATTTTAGACATTGTTTGATATTTTTAAAGATTCAAAAACATCTATTTTTGTTACCGTCTGACTTTAAAAATCCCAAAAAATATTAAAATCTAGCTAAAAATTACAATAAAATTACCTACTGTTTGTTTTGTTGTGCTTGATTTTCTAGCCAATTTTGGTTATTTTTCATTACCTAAAACACCTAAAAATTGAAAAACACTCAAAAACACATAAAAATTATAATAAATAATTTAAAAATCCAAAAATCATAAATCTAGTGGCTTAATTTTCTTTGTAGTGTCTACTATACAGGAAAATTACCTCTAGGCTTTTGTGGGGTTCTTAGATATTTTATCTAAACCCCTTAAGCTTGACTGGACATTGTTTTGATCTTTTTGCTCTGTTTTATTTTTAGAAAATTAAATAAACATCAGAAAATCCCAAAAATTCACTAAAAACAGTAAAAATTATAAAACACACAAAAATATTTTTATTAGAATTTTTGGCTGATTTTTAGTGCATTAAATAAATTGTTGAAGTGTGTTGTTTTCTTGTTTTTATTATTTTCTTAATTAACTAAAAATCCAAAAAAATATAAAAAGACTTAAAAACACCAAAAATACCTTTTTATTTCCTTTTATTCTCTTTTTGACTACTTTGTAGGCAGCGAGGCCAATTCGTGCTCCTTGTGTTCGACCCTGGTAGCTATACCAGGTTAAAATAATAGCAAGACCGCTATCTTGATTTCGATTTGATTTTATCTATATTGTGGTCTATTTTTCTTGATTGACATAGCCGAGTGATCGAGGTCGCAACGACCATTTAGCACCTTTACCTTAGTCGCTTGGCGTGTCATCAAGGACCTCTCAGGCGTTTTGTTATTTAGCTCTAGTCCATGAACTTTTTAATTGAGTTATATCTTTTTTTTATAAAAATTGCAAGTAATCCCCATGTTTTTGTATATTTGCAAACAGGATCCCGCTAGGTGCGTACGTGCATGTCACGTGACTTTGGCAATTTTGTAGGGAAAGGTCCTGGGATTTTCTTTATTGCTTATTGGTCCAAAAATATTTTTGTTTGGTTATAATTTTATGGGAAAATTGAACTTTTCCCCTGTACTTTATACTAATTACAAAAAATGCCATTGCTAATAGTGTAGTTTCTCTTTCCTTCTAGTATTTATTTCATGCATCTATAAACCTCCAAAAAATCCACAACAATAGGAATAGCTTCCTGTTGCATTGTGCTTTCTTGCCATATTTTTAGATTGCAATTTTGAAGCATGTTATTATTTATAAAAAAATCAAAAACATGTATTTTTGTCCCTGTTTGTACTAGAAAATACATAAAAATTGGAAAACTTTCTTGAAAAATTCTCAAAAAATATATTTTGTGTATTTTTATATCTTTGACCTTAAAGCCAAAAACCACTAAAAAATATAAAAGAAAACTCATAAAAAATTAAAAAACCCCTAAAATCTTTATAAAAATATAAAAAAATCATTAAAAACACGAAAATATATTTTTGTTTTTGAATTTTCTTTATTTTATTATATTTATTATTTTAATTAATCTGGATAAGTTTGGTTACTGACTGATATTTTTCTTCTCCATTTTGATTTCAGGTATTTACTGTATTCCCCGTTTTGAGTATTTTTATTTCAAAAATCTATAAAAGAATAACAAATTATTAAAAAACACAAAAATTAAAAAATTATTAAAAACTCAAAAATATTTTATCTTCTTATTTTTCCTTATTTGTATTAATTTTTATATTAACCCTAGCTGACATTGTATATTTATCCTATACATATCTTATCTTTTAATTTAAAAGAAAAATAAAATATAAAAAAATATAAAATATAAAAAGAAAGTGCAAAATCAGAAAAAATAAAAATCAAAATATAAAAAATTAAAAATTAAAAATTAAATAAAAAAATATAAAAATAAAAAATCTATAAAAAATAACACTTATAGACAAATACATCACATTCATTTTTGAGCATTTTTGCCATGATCTACCTGCTTGTTCCCTGTGTTCGACACTCTACACATACTTGCACCTATACACATCTTTGTTATAGAGTTGTAATAATTTTTAACTCCGTACTTGCATTTCATTGTTTGATCATTGTTGTGGGTTAATTGTTGATTAATCGAGGTTTCGTGTGAGGTCAACTCAACGACTGTTGATTCGTCTTAACATGACCTCCGCAAAAACTCAGTTTTCAAATGGCGCTGTTGTAGGGGAGCAACAACGTTTAGATTGGGATTCATTTTTTTATTGTGGTTGTTTGTCTATATTCTTGCTTCATTATTTTCTCCTTTATCTGATATATCTTGTTGAGCTATCTACCCATCTCTTTGTTGACTTTGTGTGAGGAATCACGGATCGAGGGAGGCGCTACCCTAGGCGCTTGCGCACCCACGTGAAGCCGACTTCAGCTTACCAACCTAGCACCAAGGGAACTGGGAGAATTTTTGAAGACTTAGCTCCATTTATTTTGTTGTATTTATTGTTTGTGTAATTTTAAGTGAGTGAGAGAGAGAGAGACCATATTTATTGTAATAATACAAGTACTCTGGACTCTGGACATTCGGGCCCAATTTCCAAGTGATTGTTCACTTGGGGCTCACACCGTTTTTTATCGGTTTTCATCGCATTTTCTTTTTATTTGTTTCCAGGTTTTGTTTTATTTATTTTGTGTGATTGAACTCTTAGTTTTAGGAACTGCTTGACGATAGATTAAGGTCAAACACGTAATAACCTTGCATGCACCTATAGTCTCGTTTGGACTTAGTCAAATTTTGAAACATTGTTCTTCGCGCTAATAGCACTTTCTCATCCAAGGGCGATTTCCTCGGCTTGCATTGCATATAGTGTAGGTTTCAATTCTGCTAAGTATCTTTGCATGTAGAGTGCTGGAGGCAAGGTGAGCATTCACGATGTAGCATTCATCATGTTTTTGCCGCTTGCATTGCTTTTCCGCTCCTCTACCTCTGATTTTGATCACCTAGGTGCTAAGTAAAATTGACTCCTCGTTAGGTGCGTGCATTTCTCACTAAAAATCCAAAAAAAGTGATAATCAAATAAAATTGGGACTGCTAAATTACTTGACCCTAAAATACACCAAAAAGAAAATTCGTTGTCTAGAGACGAGTAATCCCCTCATTGTCTTTGCTTTTATTTGCTCGCGCACACACTAATGATTAATGCCTAAATCCTATTCAGCACCCCTAAGTGTGTACGCAACATTTAGACTTCTCACCTAACTCTAAAACAGACAAGATAAAAAGACCGTTCTTTGACGGTCTCTACTGAGCTGAGTAGGTGAATTGAGGGTTTTGTTTTGCTTGAGTTTGATTGTGTTTACTTGCGTGCATTCTAGATGGCTCATGTGCATTTGCGCCTTTTTCTTTACATCTATTGATTTGACCTTCGTGCTCTCCCGATCATTTCCTTTTGTTTCGAGATGGTCAACTGGAGTGTATTTTGTCCGGATTTGTGGATGCCCCGACGGTTGACCTCCCTTTTATCAGGAGGATCCTCCTCCCATTTTTTCTGATTTTTTTACATACCCGCCTCAACCACGGTATCGTCCCTCGGACTTCTACCCACACCCACCTCCACCTCCATATCTTCCACCTTCACATCCACCCGAGACTAAGCTGTTGGAGTCACCTTTCATGGAGTCCACCCTTGAGAACTTGACCAAGATGATGGATCATATGAGACAGAGGATTGACAACCTCACTAGTATAAATAAGAGCGACCATGATATTCCACCATTTGATGATATGGGTTCATTCGAGGATTTCCATGAGAGCTTGCAATCACCAAAAATACAAAAAATGAGAAAATTTTAAAAATACAAAAAAGAATTCGGGAGACCTTTGGTTGAGTCAGATTGTGAGGAGAGGTATTACATGCCAGACCATTTGACCACATAATCTTTCACATCTTGTCCCATCCCTGACCCCAAGGATGTCGATGTACAGACTGCTCTTGGCATTCCTCGTGTATATGCCGATTTCGACCTTCTCCCTTGTATGGAGGAGGTCCAAAAAATGGAAATATTATCGACTGAACCCGAAGTGGTGGCCACCATTCATGAGATCATATGTGCCCCACTTCAGCATGCCATGACCCATTTATATGTTCCTCCTCCCAAGAAGAGAAAGCAGAGGAGTAGATTTGAGCATCACATTCTGACCATGGCCACTGCCCCCGCCATTACCCATCGTCCATTTTAGGAAAAGGAACATTATCACACCTCTTGTGAGCTGAGCCATTGATAAACATAGAATTGAGCGCGGTCGTATTGACTCACAAGGCGAGTCAACAATCGGTGTGTTGACCACACAAAATCCTAGGTTTAATCAATAATTATCCCACACTAAAGATCAACAATTAGAAATAAATGTTGAGTTAAAATTTATTTTTAACTCTGCACAAATGATGTATAGGGACAAGTATGCAGAGAGTTCGAACACAGGGAGCAAACAGGGTAATTCAAAAAGATGTGTGTGCGAATGTGTGTGATGTCTACAAGCAAGCAAGCAAAGAAATTTTTGTGGGTTTTTAATTTTTAATATATTTTTTTATTTTTTATTTTTAATTTTGTATTTTGCTTCTTTTTTTTCTGATTTTTATATTTTATATTTTATATTTTTTTTAAATATTGGAATATAAAGAGAATGTAATAAAAGAGAAGATAGAATATCAATAAAAATATGCAAAAATAGCCAAAAATTCAGAAATAAAATCTTTTTGATCTTTTTACGATTTTCTACTATTTTTGTGATTTTTGGGTATTTTTCCAATTGTATTTGATATTTTTAAATACTGAAATAAAAGAAAATAGTGAAAAGGCTACTGACTGGGGGTAAAATGGGAATTAAAAATATCAGATAGCCACAAAATTTTCACAAACTATTTTTCAAATAAAGATAATCAAAACAGTAAACTACAGAGCTTGAGTTTGCTATTTTTGGAGTTTTCTACAATTTTTTAGATTTTTTTGAATTTTTATGTATTTTCTAATTTCTAAGGTTTTTTTTTGAGATTTTTAGTGGTTTTTGGACTGACACTAAAATAGGGTAAAATAGAAAGTAGGGAATTTTTTTGGATTTTTTCGAGATACTTTACTATTTTTTGGTATTTTCTAAGCTAGACAGTGCTGAAATGAGGAGTTTTTTATTTTTAATAAATATGAAAATTAAAGAAAATCAAAAACTAAAAATATAGCGTTAAATATCAAGCACACAGTAGCTTAAGTTCAATTTTTGAGAATTTTTGGAATTAAAATGAAGGTTCAAATAAATACTACAAGTTCACAAAAATGAAAAGGGCTGGCAGGGGCGTTTATGCAAATGGACAGAAATCTGAGGGCCTTTGAGCAATTTTTACCCAAAATTCATACTGAAGAAAATATTTACTAGACTGGACACCAATAGCAAAAGCTGCAGGGATGCCCTTACAAAATCTCCCAGACGCACGTGTGTTACACGCGCGCCTAGCGGGGGTAAAAATGCAATATCACAAAAATGCGAGGACTGAAATGTAAAATGTCTAGATGCTTTACAACTGCATGCGAGAATTTTGGTATTAAAACTAAATATGCAAAAACCCCGGGGTCCTCTTGCAAAATGCCCAGCGCACGTGACAAGCACGTGCGCCAGGCAAGGACTTGAAAGTAAATAAGCAAAAGTGCAGGGGTCCAAGTATAATTATTACAAAATTTTACAACAACGGATGAAAGATTCCGTGCTGATTAGAAATGACAAAAATACGCTAGGGTCGGATAGCAAAATACCCAGGCGCGAGCGCTGATGGACGGTGGATGTGCCCCCACTTATACACGTGTCGCACCCAGGTCACCGATACCCCTTCGCTAACAGAGGGTCGAGATTAGAAGATGAGGGCACGATCAGGCGGCCTGGAGCCTTTGGATCCTACGGTAGCTGCTCCTTTGGGCGATCGGGGGAGATCCAACAATGCTGGGTTGAATAGGATGAACACGCGAAGAACAGGGGCTCGACGAGATTAGATCGGCCAGAGCCCGAGCTTCCGAGCACCTAGATCTTCTCCAAGACGTTCTTTATGCTCCTGCAGGTCCCATCTACATCCTGGTGGCATCAAAATAGGCTGGCACCCCCAGGAGCAACCCCACGATGTCGAGGGAGGTGGAGCGCTCCAGGTGGTTCGGCGATCTCCAAAATCGCCTCCAAGTGAGCTTCCTTGTTCTTGGTACCTGCACAAATGAGTTAAGGGAGGCGAGGGCAAAATGCCTCGCCTTACCTAGCAGTGAGAGGCAGTGTAGTGCGAGAGGGAGGAGCTCACCGGAGCTAACTCCGGTGAGGTGGACGGCGAAGGCGAATGGAATGATATCGGTCAAGGATTAAAGAGGGGTTAGATTCCTAATGTTACTGGAAAGATGATAAAGCAAAAAAAACAAGAAAAACACAGAAGAAACAGAACCTCGAGGGTTAAACACCCAAGGTAGTACCTCACGGCCTCTTGGCCAGAGATGGGTTGGACACCACGATTCGCCTGGCCAAACGCCTCCGCGAGCCCGCCGGAGAGTAGCTGTCACCTATCTCAATCCAGGGCGCCAAGGGGAAGGGCTTAGCTAGGGCAAAAAGGGTTCAAAAGCAAAAAGGAAGAAGGGGCTCTGGTTTTGAAAGGTGGTGGAGAGGCGATCTTCGAGGCGCGGTCACGTGTGCGCCAAGAAGATCTGGGCAGATCTAGTAGATCGGCGGGGATCTAGGATGTGCCAGGAGCAACTTTCATGAAGGAAGCGTCCTCCCTCGAGCAACGCACAAGCGGTGAAAAAATCGAGAAACTTGGGTCACGGGCACTCTGACATGCAGCAGGGAGAAGACAGGAGAGTTGACCAGCGGGTCAACTTTCCTAGTCACCTGGTTGGTCCACGTGGACTAACCAGGAAAATCCCTGGAAAAATGCATTCTAAAATCTATTAAAAATAGATAATGATTTTATTGATTTTTAATTATAATATGAAAAATGTTTATTTTTTATAAATTATTTTATTGTGATTTTTAATTATTTTTATGAAATGTATTTTTACAAGTTTACATTTATGCCCTATATAGGTATCTTTACCTACATTTTAATTATTTTATTTTTAATTGGTATATTTAATTTATTTATTTTTGTTTATTATTTTATATATTTATAAAGTATTTTTATACACTTAAATATATTTTTATTTTATTTTATTGATGTGTTTTGTACGTTTAATAAAATAGAAATAGTAATTATACAAGTATGTGTATAAGTATTATACCTAGGTTTTGTGTATACAAGTATTTTTATTTTGAGTTTTATTTACATTTTTATTCTGATTTTAATATTCACAATTATTATAAGTAATATATACAACATTATAAAAATATAAAATTATAAAAATAATAAATAAATAATAAATTGAATATTTTATTCTATACAAGTATACAATAGGGGTCCAAAACTCAACTTTCAAACCGTAGCTCCGCCAAATGTGAAACCACCGCCATTAAATAGCTTATTTTGAATTATATACAATTAAAGGTGAGTTTGATGCATTTGGAGTTTTCATTTGTGATATACGGGTCTGGGAAGTTGGGATTCTGGAATTTTATTCAGACCATAACTTCTTATCTATTCATTATTTTTGAATGAAATTAATTTTGTATTTTTCTTTATAAAATTACCTACAACTTTCATGTACAAAGTTTCTTTATTTGAGGTATAAAAAGTGGAACCAAAAATAGGTCCCAAAATGAATAAAGAATGAATAAAAATAAAAGGAATTTGTATTGTATTTTAGCTTTATCTCCCCCTACTTTATTCCTTGTCGACCTATTCATCAAGATACCTAGGTCTCGAGGTTTCAGGTCATAAAATATTTACAATATTTTATTCTTATTCTTTTCTTTTCTTTATTCTATAATTTTGGCTTTAAAAACCACAATTCATACAATATTTAAACACATATACATGAATGCTAAAATGCATGATTTAACAGTATTTACACGCATTTACTAGGGTTTTTAGGGCCAAAATGATAGAATAAAGATGATGAAACGTAGATTCATCTGCCATCACTGACCATTTATGTGATAGCACTCTCCTCGACGACGGTGCATCAATTAATATAATACCCTTCTCGTTGGTTCATTCTATTCATCTTGGGCCTCTCAAGAAAACCAGGATGATAGTGCAATTTGCTGATGGATCAATAAAGAGGCTGAAGGGTATTTTTGAGAACATCGTCATTCTGATTCAGGGTATGAGCTTCACTACAGACTTCGTTGTATGACCCACTAAGGCCTCCATCCCTGTGGAGTGTCCTCCAATCATCCTGGGAAGGCCCTTTCTCGCCTCTGCGAGAGCCGTTATAGATTACGGATCAGGAGAGATTCGCTTCCGTTCTGATGTCTGGAGTGATGTGTTGATCACCACACCTACCACGGACTAGAGACCCGCATCCCACGAGAGCGTGCCTGTGTTAACCGACCCCGAGGCAGATGATCTATATGCTGATATTAGAGAGACTTTCTTTATGACCGACGATGAGACCCGAGAATTCCTCTCCAAGAATGAACACTCCAAAAGCGCAGACCTTGGAGTGTCCTCTTCCTATGATTGGCGATGTGTTGATGACATCCGCGGGATTTACACGATTGACACCATTGAGCGAAGGGCAGATATTGATGAGACTAAGGTTGAATTTGATTTGGTTGCTTTTATTCAGGAAATTGGGCCTTTCGATGAAAAAGACAACCTGGTTGAGATTCTCGAGGATGAACATAGTTCGACTACTTCCACGGATGAGTTCATTCCTTTTGGTTTTGACCTAGGTGACACCTCGCAAGATAACACTGACTACACTTCTTCCGATGATGAGTTTGTCCCTTTTCACTTTGACATTAGCGAGACACCCAAGGTCGTACCCAGCCATACTACTTCCACTGACCCGTTTGTGCCTTCACACTTTAGGACCAATGAGGACCTACACCGTGTCGACCCTGATTGGTTTGTGTCATCTGAGGACCCCGATGTCGACCTGCACCATACCAAATCTATTCCTCAGCGGTCCCGCAAGAAGGTTCACTTTCAGCCTTCTCGACCCTCCGTACATCCACTCTGTTGTATATTCACTTTTGTTTACCCCTGTCTATCTCCTATTTCGCTCATCCACACTATTCTCGTGTGTGCCTTGCTTAGGAAATGCTTTGTACTAAGTATAGGGGGTGGACGAGATGAGTGTTCATCCTTCATTATGGTTCCTCACTCCTGTTGTGGCCTATACTTAGGGCATCTTTTACCCTAAGTATAGGGGGAGTGATGTGTACATTCCCCACGATCTCTTTTCCATCTTTTAATCTCTTTTCTTCTTTTCCTTTTCTATTTTTTCTACCAGAAATGTGTCACCTCCTTTTGTCAGTCTTCTATACTTAGGACGTACTTTGTCCTAAGTACAGGGGAGTGTGCACCCTAAGTTCTTTATATTCTTTGATCCTCTCCATTGTATCCTCTTCTTGTCTATACTTAGGGATATCTTACCCTAAGTATAGGGGGAGACAGTCTGAATATGATGTATTCATTCCCACCCTTGACCCTCCCTACTTTGTGTGCAGGTTGCTATACTTCGGATTATTTGATCCTAAGTATAGGGGGGCGGTCATCTTCTCATTCATTCGTATCTTCATTCATTTATTCTGTAGACTTTTCTATACTTAGTACGAGTTATGTATTCTCTTTTCTCTCTGATATATGAGGACATAGCTCAAGTTAAGTATAGGGGGGTCGTATATACTGCGTATGTACTTTAGCCATAACTCGTACTTTCATATTTTTCCTAATAATATGGCTAAAAATACATATTAAAATTCATTAAAAACACTTAACAAAAGATGTATATTATTCCTCAAACTATTTTTGTATTTACTGATTAATAAATCAGGGGAAATGTCTTTTGCAAAACGTTTGAAAATCTGTTTGAAAAATCTTTTGAAAATTATTTGGAAAATGTTTTGTTCAATATTTTCAACCTTTGTAATTTTTTTGTAAAATTTATTTTCTTTTTGTGAAATAAAATGTTTGGAAAATTATTTGCAAATGGTTTGAAAATGGTTGCAAATATATTTTGAAAATCCTATATACTATTTGAAAAACCTTTGCAAAATGATTTTCAAATGTGTTTACATGTTTGTAAAAAGATGTTTGTAAAAATTATTTTGGACTATAGTTTTCAAAAATTGTTTGAAAAATCTCTTTCAAATAAGTTTGAGGAATATATGCATCACACTAAAATTCTTTATTTATAAAATAGGATTTTTACCCGACAGACCCTATAATATTTGTCAATTACCTCTATGGTTTTTGAAACTACCTAATTCCTCCCTTACCCCTGTAAAGTTGTTAACCTTTACCCTATAGACCCTGTGGTTAACCCTCGTCCATATAACTGTAAAAGGAAATCAGATTCTGTTATCTTGTTTTACATTATACTCAATTAATTTATCAACTTTACTATATGTGCCACTCCCTCCCAAGGTCAAAGCTCCACCCCCGGGGGCCACACTACGTCGAAGCCCCTCCCGAGCGTCGTTGTGCTACAGGAGCTTAGAGGAACGAAAATTAATATATGGAAGTGTCGTTGTTATCCCCCAAAAAATCTTTTGACAAACAAACATTTTTTTTGCTACTTATTTACATGTATAGCAGACAGGATCGAACTCAGGGAGGCTATAATTCCTGAGGATTATTCAAATAATCGACAAAAATCAATCAAAAGAAAAAGGAAGTCTCAAAGGCAAACTATCCTTAGTTTTTGTGGAATTTTTCTTTTTTTATATATTTGCATTTTTATTCCTATTTTTATTTTTTTATTTTTAAATTTTTAGTGATTTTAATTTTGCAATCTTTTTAATTTTCAAATAAAGAACAATATGCACAAAACAAGAAGTACGTACACCAACTCTTTTTATAATTTTCAATTATATAAAAACGCTCAGAAAAATCCTGAGAAAATATTTTTGTGTTTTAAAGATTTTGAAATGTTTTTGGGAATTTTTGTAGAATTTTCATATTTTTTTATTTTTCTAAAAATCGAACAGTGATAAAAACTAGAAATAGTACACAACATGGAGTAATTTGCAACATCAAAATATTTAAGTGCCTAAAACTCCTCGCAATTATTTTTATGATAAAATAAGGATTAATATCTACAAACAGAGACTAAAATCAAGATTTTTGGATTTTTTGTAGAATTTTTTATGATTTTTATTAGATTTTTAGTATTTTTCATTTTTTGGGATTTATAAATAGTTAACGCACAAAATTTGGATAGAAATTAAAAGACAATGAAATAAAATTACTCTATTTTTTTGGAATTTTTATAGAATAATTGAATTTTTATGAATTTTTGAATTTTAAAAGAGAAAAAGACAATGTTTTTTATTTTTAAATAATAATAAATGATGATAAAATACAATGAAAATTTTATGCTAAAAAGATACACGTGCAATGCACGTGCTAGGCTCTAGAGTGCAGGGGTGTTTTTAACTTTTTACTATTTTTATACCTTTGAGGGCTCAGATGTAATTTTCCAATTTTTAATCCAATGCCCTAGGGTTTTGCTTTTGGTGCCTTCTTTATTTCTTCAAAGCAAAGGGAAGGGCCGCCCGCCGTCACGGAGGAGCTCCGTGTTCACGTGACACGCGATGGTCTTCAGGTGCGGGTTTGACGTGGCGTGGGCAGAGCGCCTAGGTAGGCGACGTCGGGTTCCGTGCAGGAGCAGGCAGAGGGGGACTGTCAACGGTGGGGCGTAGAGACGCGCTAGGGGAAAGTTGGTGGGCCACACTGAGGACGGTACCGTCGCCCGTTGGGTTGAAGGGACGTAGCGACGATGCGGAGATGAGGGCGAATCAGGCTGGAGGTACGAGCTCTAGCAGTACTGGCGTGGTGTGGGACGTTGTGGGGTTCGGTGGGGGAGTGGGAGATCTAGTGGGGGTTCCCCTAGAGTGGGAGGCGGTTGTTGTCGGGAGGGTCGGCTGGACGGTGCGGTCGAGAGCACGTGACCGCCGGCGAAGACGGAGGATGTCGCGGCCTGGGCGCTGTTAGGTTCCTCCTACGTGAAGTTTTTTTAATTTATTATTATTATTATTGTAAAACATGAACTGTATAAATAAAAAGGAAACATTTTCTATTTTTTATTGAAACAGAACTAAAATTAATTAATTTTTTAATTTTTATTTTATTTTTATATTTTTTTAATTTTTTAGGTGATACTGCAAAACAAATGTTAGGAAAACAACAACTATGTTTTTTTATTCTTTTTATTTATAGACAAATCAGGACGCGACCAATACGACTTGGTCCCAAATCAAAACAGATGCATGAGCGAAGATCCGACGAGAAAAATGAGGGATGGATCCGAATCTCGGGCCACTGTACGTGATCGGAGTTGATAGATCATGGGAGATAGAAAAGGATGCAGAGAGATCACAAAAATGAGATGAAAAATCGATTGGTTGCGGGTCAAATCGTGATGGTGTCGATTCTAAGATCTAGATAAAAAAATTGACAACGAAGAGAAAATGCTAGAAAATAAATCTACGACTAATCTAGGACAAAATAAGGAAAAGAATGGATCTTACCTTAGGAACAGAAAAGACCTTGATCACCTCGACGAAGGCCAACGCGCTGTCATCGGACGGCTCGGAGGCTAGGCACCCTTCTACGACAAGAAGACTCTCGGAGATCGGGCTCCCCTCACCAAAGATTGATCGAGTTGGAATGATGGAGAAGGAGCCATATAAATAGAAAAGATAGAGAATGAAATTTGAATTTTTGAATTTTTAGTTGAAGAGATAAGAGAGATAAAAATTGAAATGAGATAAAGATAAAGAGAGATAAAAATATTTACAAAAACCAACTAATTTTTTTTGTATTTTTGTCACTTTATTTATTTGAATAAAAAATGGTATTTTTTATTTTTTATGGTGGTTAATTACGAACAACAGCTATATACATATAATATATATATGACATTATATACATGGGTAAATGAGCAAATTAGTTTTTTCTAAGTACCTTTTTTATTTTTATTTAAATAATTAGTAAAAAATATTTACAAATATATACAAACACAATATATACAAAATACATGGGAAAAATGCACAAACCACCCCAGAAAACCGACTTTCCAACCGTAACTTCAAAAATTACAAAAATATAGCCATTTTAAAGATAATTTTAATTTAGAATCCAATGGAAGTGAGATTGGTTCAATTTGAGTTCATATGGAGCCGGAATTGGTCTTTCAATTAGTTCTTAGTGGCTTTTTCCAAGTGTGGTTGCTTTTATCATGTACATAATTTAATTATGCAATTATTTTTATTAATTAGAACACATTTTTATTTACAACTTTAGTTTTAATTTGATTTGAGGTCAATTAATATACAAATAAAATAGTGTAGTATACAAATACACACAACATACAGTTTTTTTGGATTTTTTTGATTGAGGACCCTATCTCCCCTACTCTATTCCTTGTCGATCAGGGTCAAATCTTGACCTTCTCTCGGGGTTCGGATCAGTTTGTATCTATTACATATATACAATCTTCCTTTTTTATTTTCTTTCTTTATTTTTATTTTCTTTCTTTATTTATTTATTTTAGGTTAAAATGGTACGAAGTGTACAATATTTACATACAAATTCAAGTTAGTAAGAATGTGGAGTTAGTGTTATGTACATGTGTTTTATAAGGGATTTTAAGCTAAAATAAATGAATAAAGATGACGAATTGCAGATTCATCAGGCACCGCCTCTCCTGCTCGAGCCTCCCGCCGCCAACTGCTCGAAGCCACCCCCGACCCGTGTCGTCCCCTGCTTGGCACTGCCTCGCCACCGCCTCCCATGTTAGAAAGTCCCCCCCATGCCTCCCCAGGTCGAATCCCCAGCTCCCGGCCACGGCACCTCCCCTGCTCGAAGCCGCCACCCCCCACCCACATGCGGGTCCCCTTCTAGAGCCCCCCCACCCCCACTCCGACCGCTGCTCAAAGCCCCCCCCCCCCACCCCGCCTTGTCCCCTTGTCACCCCCTCCCCGCAGGTCCCCTACTCGAAGCCAAGCCCTTGCCCCCCGCGGAAATACTACATGCAAACAAGATGCTTTTAGCAACCTTACAGGATCTCATCGGCTTATTGCAGGACTTCGTTGAACTCAATCTTCAGCACCAAATATATACTGACCATTTACTTGTTGGTCCTTTCACATATAAGTTATTCATACATGCAGATCACCTCCGTTTCTAGTCGAATCATGTGGTCGGGGCATAGGGGGCGATGGTCTATAATCGCCCTTCAATAATATTCTTCCAGTCGCCCAGCCCAATTTGCAGTTATTGGGCATCCTCGCTGCCATTACTATCACTGCAGACTCGCTTTGAGGGCGAGATGGCAAGGCTAGAGCGATAGGAAGACGCCCCCACCCCACAGATCCCTTTCGAGCCTCCCCCCCCCCCCCCCCCCCCCGACCGCCAACCGCTCGAAGCACCTCCACCCACCGGCCCTACCGTGCCGTTTGCTTGAGCCCCCTCCCGCTGCTTAAAGCCTCCCCTGGCCCGGCCGCTTGAAGCCTCCCCTGCTCCCCTCCCGCTGCTTGAAGCCACCCCCGTCGCTTCCCCTGCTCGAGCCCCACGTTCATTTTTTTCACTTGGTTAATTCTAGTCGTCCAATCGTGATTGGATATATTAACTCGTTTTAACCTGAGGAAGTTAACACTAGATGTGTCAATTTAACGGTAAGGTCTGTGGGGTAAGACGGAGCAAGTTTACAGGGGCGAGGGAGGAATTAATTAGTTTCAAAGGTCGTAGAGGTAATTGACAAAGATTATAGGGTCTGCCGGGTAAAAGTCCCTTATAAAATTGAGCACTTATCCCTTGTAAATTCTTAAAAATCTTATTCTTGTAAATATAAGATGCATCCCCATGTGAATATTTGTCTCTAGATTTTATCCAAATCTTTTGTTTTCAAAAATCCCAAAAACATTTGCAAAACTAAAATATCAAAAACATTTGAAAAAACCTTTTTGAAAATACCAAAAAATGCATATGCATCATATTTTTCAAAAAATCCATAAAAAGTTCAAAATCTTTGAAAATTACATCACAAAAATATTTTGTGCATTCTGCATAGCATTTGCATGGCATTAGCATTTTTCAGATTGAGTATGATAATTGACAAGTCTAAGTAAAATCCAGAGATTGGATCTTGGTTGGACCTTAAAATCTACCTAATAACAGGAACCCTATAGGAGCTGGAATTGAGGTGCTTCAGGTCTAGTTGACTTAATTCTTTGAGGATCACGAGACTTGGTTCAATGGATTCTTGACAACCTAAGTAGAGTATTCCGGAGCACACACACGACTCTTGTTGATAATGGTCTAACTTGGACACATGCACCTTTCACATGGCTCAACTCAGTTGGAGTGGTGAGGAGGTTGGATTTGCCGGTATGAGACACACACAAGGGGAAACATTTGTCCTCCTCTAGGGAGGGAAGTGCACCCCAACCTGTCCAGTGATGATGAATTTTGAAGACAGGAGAGTGTGAGTTGCAATAAAGCTTTAAAAGAGGGATAATCTATTAGCTCAAGAGGAAAACTCATTATGTAAATGTTGCTGTAAATAGTATTTCAAAAAAAAATAGAAAAAAAAACTCCAAAAAAGTGGACAGGCCTGTATGAAAATAAAATGCCTGCCGGAGTGTATATATGTTGTATAGTCAATAAGCAAGCTTGAGCTTCAAAGTCAAATCATGTGAGCTTGCAGCTGGATGACTTGACTACACTGGTCTTGCATCCTAGGATAGGTAGCTACACTGGCTACTGTCCATTATTTTCTTCACCCCCTCCTCTTGAGACGGTTGTTGATGAGTCCACATTTCATCATCTTTATTCTATCATTTAGGCCTCAAAAACTCTGGCAAATGCCTGTAAATACCCTTAATTAGAGCATCTTAACATTCATGCATGTGCATGTAAATAGTGTATAAAATACTGTATTAAAGCCAAAATTATAGAATAAATAAAATAAAAGAAAAAGAATAAAATATTGTAAATATTTTATGACTCAAAACCCCGAGAACTAGGCATCTTGAGGAATAGGTTAACAAGAAATAAAGTAGGGGGAGATAAGGGACATATACCTATTCATTATATTCTTTCTTTATTCATATTGGGACCTATTTTTGGTTCCACTTTCTATACCTCAAATAAAGAAACTTTGTACATGAAAGTTGTAGATAATAAAATAAATAAAAATACAAAATTTATTTCATACAAAATACTGTACAGATAAAAAGTTATGACCTAAATAAAAATCTAAAATACCATCTTCCCAAACCTGTATCTTGCAAATAAAACTCAAAATGCATCAAACTCACCTTTAAATGTATATAATTTAAAATAAGCTATTTAATGAAGGTGGTTTCGCATTTGGCGGAGCTACGGTTTGAAAGTTGAGTTTTGGACCCTTATTGTATACTTGTACACAATAAAATATTCATTTTATTATTTGGATAGTATTTTCATAATTTTATATTTTTATAATTTTGTAAATATTATTTATAATTTATGTGTGTATTAAAATAAGAATAAAAATACAAAAGAAACACAAAATAAAATACTTGTATAAATAGCCTACATATGTATAATACCTATACCTATAAAATTACTATTTATATTTTATTAAGTGTATAGAATACATCAGAAAAATCAAATAAAAATATATTTAAGTGTATAAAGATATTTTATAAATATATAAAATAATAAACAAAAATAAATAAATTAAATACACAAAATAAAAATAAAATAATAAAATATATAGATATATATGCCTATAAAGGGCATAAAAGGTAACTTGTAATTATATACCTCATAAAAATAAATAAAAATTATCATAAAATTCTTTATAAAATAAGAAAAAAATTTATTTTATAAACTAAAATTAATAAATTCATTTACTAAAATTTTGGCTCCGAATTTCGTGGTTGGTCCACATGGACCAACCAGGTGCGGTCGTCTGTTGACCTCGGTCAACTGCCTGACCGAGGTCTGCCACCTTTTGACAGTCCGATTCAAGCCCGATTTCGCCCAATTTCCGAGCCTAATCCTTGCGTCTTCTTCCCTCGATCCCTTCTAGGGAATTCTTCCTTGATCATCACTAACCCACGCCACACCTTCAGATCATGCAAAATCTCCATGATGCGCGTGTGGTCCTCGCTTGAAGAAGATGCCACCACCTTCTACTTAACGACCTGCCACCTTCGAGCTCCGATTTGAACCCCTTGTGTGCCGCTTTCTCTCCACCTATTGTGCTCCAGAGATAGAGGGAGGTGACAACTCCCCATTCCAGGCTTCAGGCGGGTCGAGGAACGGCCGAGGCGGCTCTACCATCTCCGCCGACCACCGGCGTCGAGGTTCTCCTCCTCTGGCTTCCGGCCATCGAGGTACCACCTCTTCCTTCTTCCTTTTCCCCTTTTCTTGGTCCCCGCAGTTGTAGGAGTAGCTTAGACCCCATAGATCTCTTCGCCGACCAGTATTTTGTCGTACATCGATCATCGCCGGAGCGCACCTCCGGTCGAATATCCTCCGCATTCCACAGACCACCTCCGACTCCCACTTTGCCTCCATGGGGTCCAGTCAGTTTGCCCCGGTCCCCTTCACTCGTTTTTTGCAGGTCCAAGAGCAGTCAAAGCACCTGGAGCGCATTTTGGAGCGCTCGTCGGAGATAGCTAGAGCTCCAAGCTCCGTCGCCTTCGCGCCAGCACCATAGAGCCTCTCAGACGACGCTGAGACCTCCAGAGCATAGAGCGACCTCCCCGGAGTGCCCCGACTGATTTTGAGCCCGTGCCATCGCGGGAGGCCTGAGATCTAGCTCGGGGAAGTTCGCCTCGCCGACGTTCTTCCCCGTTATTCCTCGTTGCCTCTCCACCGTCCGATCCGGTCGCTGCCCCAGTTTGATCCTCCACCGTAGGATCTCGCTCGTTTGCCGCCGTTCGATCAAGACCCAGGATCTAATCCTAGCCTCTCATCTGCGAAGGGGTATTGGCTGTCCACGACTCGCCACGTGTTAAGAAGAAGATATCAGTCGTTGGATTGCCAGGCGTTGGGTATTTTGCACCTACACCCTTGCCCATTTTGTATTTTATTTTAGTCCAAGAACTTGCATTTGTAGTTTAAATATTTCTGTAATATTTGCATCTAGACCCATGTAGTTTCCATATTTGCATTAAGGTCCTGTCCATGTCACCTTACGTGACCCGTGCACGTGGGGTGGTGGGCATTTTGCAGGGACCCCCTTGGTGGTTTGTCTATTTTGTTTCAGTCCATGAACTTTTTAATTAAGTTGTATTATTTTGGTTAAATTGCATATGAGCCCCTGGAACTTTGTAAAATTGCAAAAATACCCATGTCAGGTCACGTGCCCAGTGCGCGTGAGTTGGACATTTTGCATCGAACCCCCTCTAGGTTCGAGTATTTTTTTAGTCCAGAAAATTTTATTTAGTGTTATACATTTTTGGAAAAATTGTAAGTAGGCCCTTGGACTTCTGTATATTTATGTTTATGCCTTGCCAGCCTTGTATTTTTGCTTGGATGTTTGCATTATTTCATGCATCATTGTAACTCAAAATAATACCAAAAAATCCATAGGCTCCTGTTGCTTTGTAGTTTAACGCCATAATTTTTAGTTTGCATTTTTATTGCATTTTCATATTTATTAAAAATAAAAAAACATGCATTTTCAGCACTGTTTGCATTAGAAAAATACATAAAAATTATAAAAAAAACTTTTAAAAATCCAAAAAAAAATTATATTATGTGTGTTTTAGCTTATTTTATTTTTTGATCAAAATCCCTAAAAATTACAAAAGAAAATCCCTAAAAATAGCAAAATTCTCAAAATCTTTATAAAATTCTAAAAAATTCATAAGAGCTCCAAAAATTGTGTTTTCTATCTCTGAAATTTTCCTATTCTAGTATCTATCGATAAAATTAGTTTGAAAAAGTTTTACCCCTGTTTGCTATTTTATTTCTATGTTTTTGTCTCATACATATATTGTATTCCCTGTTTTCAGTATTTTTGCCTTTAAAAATACCAAAAAATTAGGAAAAATCTAGAAAAATCACAAAAACATTAGAAAAATACAAAAAGTGCAAAAACACTTTAGTTTCCGAATTTTGAGCATTTTACTTATTTTTATAAATACCTTATCTTCCTTTTTCTTACTTTGTATATATATTCTAGTTAAAGAAAAAGAAAAAATATAAAATATAAAAAGAAAATATAAAATTAGAAAATTAAAATCAAAATATAAAAATAAAAAATCAAAATCAAATAAGAAATATAAAATTTAAAAACCCACAAAAATTTTTTTTACATTCATAGGCAAATTTCTCACTTTCACATTGATCTTTATGCTTTCCTGCCTTGCTCTATCTTCTTTGCTCCCTGAGTTCGACTCTCTACACACTTGCACACTATACACATTTTGTAGAGTTAATAATAAATTTTAACTCCCACTTTGCCTCTCATTGTTTGATTGATACTATGGCTTAATTGTTGATTGTATCCAGAATTCTGAGTGGTCAACGCATCGACTGTTCATCCGCCTTGTGGATCAATACAACCGCTCGATTTATGGGTTAATCAAATGGTGCCGTTGCTGGGGAGCAACAATGTACAGAGCATTATTGTGTGATTAATTGTGAACATTTGCCTATCTTTTTATTTGATTATATTGCTTGACTGGTCTAATCATCTCTTTGTTGGATTTTGTGCGAGGTACCGTCGAGCGAGGGAAGCGCTCCATCCTAGGCGCTTGGACACCCACGTGAAGGCTCGCTTAACACCGAAGAAAAACTTGGAAGCTTGAGAAGACCATCATTTCTTGTAGTGAATTTTTGCAGTTTAAAAATTTGTAATTTGAAGTGGAGAGAGAGACTTAATTTGTTATAACTTGGACTCTCTAGGACACTCTGGCCTAATTTCCAAGTGTTTGTTCACTTGGGGGCTCACCGCGGTTTTGTATTTTACGCGGCTTTCTCGTTTTATTTTATTTTATTTCTCGAGAATTTAGCCCCTATACATAGGAATTTTTGTTGACTGTGACGAATTAAGAAGCTAAGGCCTAATCCCTAATATCTTGCCTGCACCTATAGATCGTAATTGGACTTGGCTAAAAATCAACTGAAAAAGCTATTGACTTGGACTAGAGACCATGTGCCGAGAGGAGTCGTATATAGCGCTGACAGGATCCACTGTGGTGGACCACCGATCGGCTCCCAAGACCGGACTCCAGACTCTCTTCCTAGTCATAGCTACTTGTTCTTCACGTTAATAGAAGTTACTCATCTTAGGGCGATTTCCTCGTGCATACATCTAGGTAGTTTTATTTATTGTCTTTAATTTATGTGCGGATCACTTTGCATGTAGAGCGATGGCGAAAAGGTACGCATCTCTATCCTTGCATCATAGATTTTGACCGCGCATCGGCTTTTCTGCTTTCCTTCCCCAGTTTTGTTGGACTCTAAATAACAAGGAAATTGGAAAATTCATTAGATGATGTTTGTTCAGAAAAATACATGAAAAGTGAAAATCATAAAATTGGGACTGCTAATGCAAACTTGATCTTAAAACTCATTCCACCAAAAACTTTATCTTGGGGAGAGTAACCCCCTCCTTGTTTGATTTATCTGCTGCGAGAGAGTGACCCGACATTAGGATAGAGCCACGCCTAAAATTCTAGTTGACTACTGATCGTGGTTAGTCGTTCTCCAGTGACGATCTCTCCGGTAAACGGTAAAGCGGACCGTGACGTCCTTAGCAGATTGAATTTGTGGGAACAACTGGGTTATGGTCCGCAATTCATACTGGTTGGGCAAGATCTAATGTGGATCGGGACAATCAGCTAGGAAAGTAGGGTACCTAACAGCTCGCTCTAACGCTCTGATAGATTGACTGATCACCTAATAAAATTTGACAAGATAACTAACCGAACCTTCACGGTCATCAGCTCAAGCATTGCGTAGGTGAACAGGGGTTTGTATTTCACATCTTGTTTGCATTCCATCTCATCCGCCTTTCTCTAGATCAAGATGATGGGAATGAGATCCCTTATGCCACGGCTGGTGGCACCGCTATCGAGCACTCCTCCTTTTTCATCTAGGTCGGCTTCGAGGAGTCCAGACCCACTCTTCGAGCCCGAGTTTACGTCCACTCTGTTCCCTATCGACCGCCCCTTCTTCTTCTATCAGTCTATTAGTGTCAGAATTTAGTGTAGAACAAAGTTCAGAATATTTGACGGTACCAGAGATGGATTCTTTTGACTTTGCAGAAACACCATAAATGGGAAGGCAGAGAGGAAAACCCAGATGAGCCAAGACCACCTCCATACGTATATGATCAGGCCCCTATCAACAATTCACTGTTAGCCTCCCTGGAAACAATGCATAGATAGATCAGAGACCGGGGATTTGTCATGGGTGAAATCATGAGGGAGATGCGTGAGGGACGAGAAGATAGAAACGAGGGCGGGGGAATACCAAACGTAGAGGGTGAAGGAGGAGGACCTGATCAGGAGAGGCCGGCACCGACAACCATGAGGCAGTTGCATAACCCAGCTGCAACCCTCACTCACCGGTGGATTCGACTCCCTCCTATATATGGAGACTTCGAGCTTCGCCCACATACCATCCAGCTACTTCCTAAGTTTCACGGGCTGGCCACCAAAGAACCGCACCTCCATTTGCAAGAATTTGAGATGATATGCAGTACAATCCATGACAGGTTTGTGACTGAGGACACAATCAAAATGATTGCCTTCTCATTTCTCCTTGGTTGATAGAGCGCCTATTTGCTAAAACATTTGGGGAGGTACATCGATACTTGGGGGCAACTCCGGACCGCATACTTAAATAAGTATTACCCACTCGACCGGACAAATGCAGCAAGAGCTATGATCAGCAATTTCACAATGATCCCTATTGAACAATTCCATGAGGCTTGGGATCGTTTTAGAGAGCTCATTGACCAGTGTCCGCATCATGATATATCAAAGCCCAATTGTGGTTCAGAGTTACTTTTGTGGGCTGACACCGGAGCTGCAGGGGCTTGTTAATGCCTCTTGTGGAGGGTCATACTTTCAAAAGGCGAAGATGACGTTTGGGCCATTTATGAAGGAATGGCAGAGAACTCTACAGTCATGGCCCAAGCTAGAGTCTACACACAGCAGAACCCCCCCCCCCAAGGAGCAGGATCATACCAGAGGATCGCCCGCATCGATGCCGGTCCCCATACTTCGTCAGCAGCAGCAGCACAAGATGAATCATCAACATCTGACATGGGCATAATCAGTGAAAAATTGGACCGCATTGAGATTTTGGAGAAGAAGCAAGGTCAAGGTCTGGCAGATAGACCAATTGGCTAAGACCATGAGTGACCTGAAGACTCACATCTTGAGTATTCAGGAGACATAATCATCTTCACATCCGCCTCCCAGGTCACTCGTTGAGTCCAGAGGTAGCCGCTCTACCCCACCCCCCCTCCCACATACCGCCAAGTTCACCATATCCAGGAGGTGTTGATACAACAGTTACCCCCTATTCACAACAGCCACCATCTCAGGACACTCAGATGGTGGCCTATCAGCCGGACCAGCCATTGGCAGTTCTACCACCTCCACCCTTCGAGCAGGAGCCGTTGATGGAAGTCAACGGGATATGGTACGACTGGTACCCCCAGTAGCCTGGAATTCGTCGTGATCACCCAGGATTTCGTTGGTCCACCGGAGGTGCCTTGTTCCAACAATAGTCTCCAGCTCAGGGCAATCATAGTAGCCAACACCAGCAGCCCAATTACTCCCAACAACACCACTAGTAATATCAGCAGAATCCTCGTCATACCTATCAAGGACAACAGTGGAGGCAACGACAGCAGCCATACCAGCCACAGTACTCCCAACCTCACCAGCAACCTCAGTTCCAGCAAGGGAACACTCCCGGTTCTTCCACGCCCGTTTTGGAGAAACCCAGCACTTGATGATCTCGCCCGCTTGCTCTTCGAACAGCAGGCATCCTTTCGGTGAGAAATGGATGAGTTCCGGTAGGAAATAAGGGACATTATGAAAGGCAACGCTGTCATACCCGCACAGAGCGAGCCAAATTTGAATAACTTGAAGAGAAAGTCTGAGTAGGTACAGTTTATAAAGGATACCACTCCTAGTGCTTACTTGAATGGCATGCATTCTATGTTTGATACTTGTTTCGTGTCACTTAGGAGCGGTAGGGAAACAAGCCGACGGTGCCTCATTTGAGGGACAACACCATGGAGATTCCAGAGCCCCAGATGAGGAGAGAAGCGGTGTTGATGCTGTTGACAACCATGATGATGATGCCGGTGGTGCTGATGCCACCAAGGATGACCTTCCAGACGACGGTATTGAGGCCGTCGTAGAACCAGATGCAGACGGTGGTGCTGAGGCCACCATTTTTGATGAAGAACCAGAGCGCGGTGCTGAGGCCGCAAAAGAGAATCTTTTGGGTGGTGCTGATGCCCCCATTTTGAATCCATCTGTATTCCAACCTTCTAGTTTTCCATTCTCTGTATCCCTGGACACCAGGAAAGACCAAAAAATGAATAAAGGAAAGGTTTCTCCATCAAATCCGAGTCCATGTGTGTTGAATGATGATATTTGCATGGATTCCAGTCCTTCACAGGGCCAGGAACCTTCTCCTAACCCTCTATCTGAGGAGGTCCCCTCCGTCCCCTTCCCTCAAGCACTTCGCTCGACGAAGGGGAACAAAACAAAAAATCCCAAAAAGAAGGAACAGTTAGAGTTCAGCCAGCATATGATAGACAAATTTCAGATACAGCTAACTCTACAAGAGGCACTTGAGCACATCCCCTTTTTCAAAAGAATATGAGAGAAAAGACCACCGTACGCAGGAGAAGGCGGAACAATAGAGGAGAGATTCATGTGCTCACCCGTGCCACTTGTTGTGCCATTCAGAAACAGCTGCCAGCCAAACGACCAGATGCAGGAACTCCATATGTCAGATGCCAGATTAGTGAGCATCCATTCGATCGTACTCTATTAGACAGCGGCTCTTCTATCAACCTCCTTTCGGAAGCCTTACTCGACCAATTCGAGTCCGGCCCGCTCCTTCGGAGTCGGACAGTCCTTCAGTTTGCTGACAGGTCTATCAAGAGGTCGAAGGGGTTTTTGAGAGATGTGGTCGTAACCATTCAGGGCCTGAAATTCTCTGTGGACTTTGTAGTATTGGACATGGAGATCCCTGAGTCGGTGACCGATGTCCCCCATCATACTAGGACGTCCATTCTTGGCCACAGCCAAGGCGGTGACCGACCATGATAGTGGGAAGGTGTACTTTCGCATAGAGGGCGAGAGTATACAAATAGAGATGATTGACGAAACTCGAGCGAGAGATTCAACCTGCTCAGAGCCATGCAGTGACACAGTGCAGCTGACAGATGCAGAGTTAGACGTCCACCAGGAGTGTGATTTTGTGATGACCGATGACGAAGCAGTTTGGGAAGATCTAGAAGCACGAGCCCTCACCTTGTCTACAGACTTAGAGTACCCACCTTTTGAAGCAGACGAGAGTTCGGAGAGCACACCCTTGACAGATGATACTATAGAGGCTGACAATTGTGGGATGATAGAGACACTGATGATTGTTCAGATTCACATCCCTCGGAGGCAGCCTTTGATTGGAAGGACTTTGATACATATTTGCCATGTCTATTTCCCGATGAGCCGACAAAGAGGACGGAGAGCGAGCCAGCACAGATGATAGACACACTAACAGGGATCCCTTCGTCATAATCACAGGTACAGCAAGAGTTCTCACATGCAGACCTGGTTGCTTTCACGCAGACATATCAGAAGCCAGATTTGCCAGCTCCCACCAAGCCAGAATTGAAGCCTTTACCGCAGCCGCTTAAGTATATATTCCTTGCTGGAGAGTCAGATATGCACCTAGTCATCATCTCAGTGGATTTGACTGGAGAGCAAGAATCTCGTTTGATGGAGGTTCTTGAACGCAACCGCAAGGCAATTGGATGGAGTGTGGCTGATCTCAAGGGGATAAGTCCGACCCTGTGCTCCCATCGTATCTATCTCGAAGAGGACGCTAAGCCATCGCGTGAGTTCCAACGACGGCTGAACCTGAATCTTCGAGATGTAGTAATGAAGGAAATATCTAAATGGTGGAGTGTCGATTTTATCTACCCCATCTCCGACTCTATGTGGGTTAGTCCTTTGCATGTGGTACCCAAGAAGACGGGTGTCACTATAATTGTGAATGAGTATGGAGAGGAGATCGCCACCCGGATACCCACTTCTTGGAGGGTCTGTGTGGACTACAGACGATTGAATGAGGCCACCAAGAAGGATCATTTCCCGCTACCATTTATTGATCAGATTATCGAGAGGCTAGCTGGGAAGAGTCATTACTATTTTCTTGATGGGTATTCTGGATACGATCAAGTGACCATTGCGCCCAAAGACCAGGATAAAATGACTTTCACCTGTCCATTTGGGACTTATGCTTTTAGACGGATGCCCTTTGGTCTATGTAACGCTCCGGCGACATTCCAGAGGTGCATGTTGTCTATCTTTCCGGACATGATAGGTGAATGCTTAGAGGTCTTCATGGATGATTTCTCAGTCTACGGCGATGGGTTTGATGCTTGTCTTGACTGCCTAGACCGAGTACTTAAGCGTTGCATAGAGGTAAACCTTGTACTATCTTGGGAGAAGAGTCACTTCATGGTGACTCAGGGGACGGTCCTTGGTCACATCATCTCCAACAGGGGCATGGAGGTTGATCCAGCCAAGGTGGATATCATTAGAAAACTCAATCCACCGTCCAATTTGAGACAGTTGCGGTCTTTTCTAGGGCATGTCGATTTCTACCGACGGTTCATTCAGGACTTCAATCGAATTTCCCGACCGCTTACAGATTTGTTGACTAAAGACAACGAGTTCCTTGTAGATGATAAGTGTCTTAAGTCCTTCAGAACTCTCAAGAATTTAGTTGTCAAGGCTCATGTCCTTCAGCCACCCGATTGGTCTCTTCCCTTTGAGATCATAACGAACGTTTCTGATTATGCCATAGGGGTTGTGCTTGGACAGAGGAGGGATGGATTTCTTTATGCCATACACTACGCTAGCCGGACATTGGATGGAGCTAAGAGGAACTACACAGTGACTGAGAAAGAGATGCTGGCGGTAGTCTTTGCTTTCGATAAGTACATATCTTACATTCTTGGATCTAGAGTGACAATATTTACATATCAAACTGCCATTCGATATTTGATGTCGAAGAAGGATGCCAAAGTCAGGTTGACCAGATGGATCCTTCTCCTCCAGGAATTTGATATCGAGATTATGGATAAATCTGGAGTTAAGAATGTTGTGGCAGATCACCTATCCCGCCTAGAGAATCTTGAGGAATCTGATCCCATAGCACCTATTACTGAGACTTTTCTAGATGAGGCGATCCTTGCTATCACCTCTCTTCCATGGTATGCCGACATTGTGAATTACCTTGTTGCCAATATATTCCACAAGGTTGGCCCAAACAGCGGCTTGAGACCTTCCTTGCGAAGGCAAAGTTGTACCATTGGAAGGACCCCGTCCTTTATCATGAAAGGGGACAATATCTGGAGACGGTGTATTCCTCAAGATGAGCAACATAGCGTCCTCACCTACTGCCACAAGCTTGAGGCAGGAGGACATCATTCTGGGAGACAGACAACACAGAAGGTGCTCCAATCCGGCCTTTGGTAGCATACCCTTTTCAAGGATTCTGATGAGTTCGTGAGAAGGTGTACTGACTGTCAGAAGATGGGCACTTGCGGACAGTGAGACATTATTCCCATGCAGCCCATTCACTTTTGTGAGGTTTTTGACGCATGGGGGATTGATTTCATGGGCCCATTTCCTAAGAGTCGGGGGTTTGAGTACATTCTACTCGCTGTAGATTATGCAAATCGTTGGGTTGAGGCCATCCCTGCCCGAGCCGCAAATGTTAAAACCGTGTGTCGTTTCTTGAGGAAAAATATTATTTCACAGTTCCGGGTACCTAGAGTCTTGATTTCAGATGGGGGGTCTCACTTTATTAATGACAAGGTAAAGGCCCTTGCAGACGAGTTCAGTATTGACCATCGTGTGATCACGCCGTATCACCCTCAGACTAATGGTCTTGCTGAAGTATCGAATAGGAAGATTAAGACAATTTTAAAGAAGGTAGTCCGCCCAGACCGAAAGGATTGATGACAGCTTTTGGACTCAGTCTTGTGGGCTTACCGGACTTCCTTCAAGACACAATTAGGGACATCTCCCTTTCGTCTTGTTTATGGCAAGCCATGACATTTACCAGTGGAGATAAAGCATAAGTCACTTTGGGCAGTTACAGAGCTATTATTGGATCCTAAGAGTGTAAGAGAACAGAGGAAAGCAGAGTTGGCAACCCTGGAAGAACTAAGGGTTTGTTTGGTTGCAGGGTTGGCTACTATTCACAGGGCTGGGTGAATAGTAAACTGTGAGGAGGGGGTACCCCTGTGAATAGTACCCAACCCAACCCAACCGCGCACAACCCTGCAACCAAACGAACTCTAAGAGATACATCCTTCTCAAGTGGCCTACAGTATAAGGAGAAAGTGAAAGTATGGCACGATTCCCGAATCAGCCATGAACAATTTGAGCCAGATCAGCAAGTATGGTTATTTGATGCTAGGTTGAAATTATTCCCAGGGAAACTACAAAGTAAATGGAAAGGACCATATGTGGTCCGGAAGGTGCATGATAATGGTAGCATTGATATATCTGAACCCTCATCATCTTCCACTTTTAGAGTCAATGGTCAGCGCTTGAAACCATATCTAGACCATGACCCACCGACCGTTGATGTTGCCCCGATTCATCTGGTATGAGATGTATTCTTTGACTCACAACTTATGCGTCTCGTACATGATTATCACTTCTATCTTCCTCTGTACATATCCATTTGTCTATATCATTCATTCATTCTTCCGTTATGTATGTCACCCCGTCTTCATCCTATAATTTTGCGGTGCTTAGGACATGTCTTGTCCTAAGTATAGGGGGTGCACACACTGAGTTGTTCTCTTTTCTTCTTTTCTTCTTTTCCTTTCCTATCTTCTTTATTCTTTGATCCTCTCCATTATCTCCTCTTCTTGTCTATACTTAGGTATGTCTGACCCTAAGTATAGGGAGAGACAATCGGAGTATGATTTGTTCATTCCCACCCTTGAGCCTCCCTGCATTGTGTACAGTCTGCTATACTTAGGATTATTTGATCCTAAGTATAGGGGGGACAGTCGACTTCTCATTCGTTCATTTATTCCTTTATTCTTTATGCTTGCCTATACTTAGTACGAGTTATGTCTTCTCTTCTCTCCCATCTATGAGGACATAGCTCAAGCTAAGTACAGGGGATCGTATATACTTCGTATATACTTTAGCCATAACTCGTACTTTCGTATTTTACTAATAAATATGGCTAATTATACTTATAAAAATTCATAAAAAAAACTTAATAAAAAGATGTTTATATTCCTCAAATTCTTTATGTATTTACTGATTAATAAATCAGGTGGAAATATTCTCTGCAAAATGTTTGAAGAATAGTTTGAAAATCTTTGTGAAAAATCTTTTGAAAACTATTTGGAAAATGTTTTATTACATGTTTTCAACCTTTGTAAAAATATTTTGGTTTGTAAAATTTTATTTTCTTTGTGTGAAATAAAATTTTGGAAAAATGATTTGCAAATGGTTTGAAAAATGGTTGCAAAAATATTTTGAAAAATCTATACATACTGTTTGGAAAACCTTTGCAAAACGATTTTCAAATGTGTGTACATGTTTGTAAAATATTTGTAAAAATTATTCTGGACTATAGTTTTTCAAAATTGTTTGTAAAATGATTTTCAAATAAGTTTGAGGAACACATACATCACACCTAAAATTCTTTATTGTATCACTTACCCCTGTAAATTCTTAAAATCCACTTCTTGTAAATATGAGATGCATCCCCGTGTAAATATTTTAACCTAGTTTTTATCCAAAATTTTTTGTTTTCAAAAATCCCAAAAACATTTGCAAAATTAAAATACCAAAAACATTTGAAAAAACTTTTTGAAAAATACAAAAAAATGCATATGCACCATATTTTCAAAAATCCATGAAAAGTTCAAAATATTTAAAATTTCATCACAAAAATATTTCTGCGTTCTGCATAGCATTAGCAATTTTCAGATTGAGTTTGATAGTTGAACAAGTCTAAGTAAAAATCCGGAGATTGGAGCTTGGTTGGACCTTAAAATCTACCTAATAACAGGAACCTTATAAGAAATGGGTTTGGGGTACTTCAGGTCTAGTTGACTTAATTCTTTGAGGATCAAGAGACTTGGTTTAATGGATTCTTGACTGCCTAAGTAGAGTATTTTGGAGTACACGCACGACTCTTGTTGATAATGACCTAACTTGGGCACCTGCACCTTTCACATGGCTCAACTCAGTTTGAGTGGGGAGGGGATTGGATTTGCCAGTATGAGACGCACACAAGTGGAAACACTTGTCCTCCTCTAGGGAGGGAAGTGCACCCTAACCCATCCAGTGATGAGGAAGTCTAAAGACAGGAGAGTGTAGGTTGCAAGAAAGCTTCAAAAGAGGGATATCCTACTGGCTCAAGAGGAAAAATTCCCTATGTAAATGCTGTAAATAGTATTAAAAAAATGGACAGGCCTAGACAAAAATAAAATGCCTGCGAAGTATGTACATATGTTGTAAATTCAATAAGAAAGATTGAGTTCCAAGTCAAATATGCGAGCCTGCAGTTGGATGACTTGACTACACTGGTCTTGCATCCTAGGATAGGTGGCTACACTGGCTACCGTCCATTCTTCTCTTCACCCCCCCCCTCCTCTTGAGTTGGTTGCCACTTGAACTTAGAAGGGAATACCCCACTCCTCGAGGAAGGAGTTATTGGATTGGGGAATCATTGGGTTGCCATGCTGGAGAAGTCATTCTCTTTGTCATTCTAGTTGGGGAGAGCCACTATCACTTACACTGTACGAGTCAGATTCATAGTCGTAAGGGTTTGCGCATGAGTTGAGATATTTCTGACATGGCTATTGAGGAGACTTGAGCAGAGTTCTGGGATTCTCAGGGACTGTTGGATTTCAAATCTGGTTCTCATTAAGGTTTCGCCTGCACTAAAATTCCAAAGGTCTAACTTATGCTCCAAACTTTGATTTTGTGAAGACAAGTTTGATAATTAGACTAAAATCCACTTTCTTCTTTTTTCTTTTCTTTACTTTTTTTTCTGCACTTATTGCATAAGTGTTTCCTAGGGACTAGAAAAGGCAAAGTATAAGGGGGATGATGAATCCACATTTCATCATCTTTATTCTATCATCTTGGCCTCAAAAACCCTGGCAAATGCCTGTAAATACCCTTAATTAGAGCATCTTAGCATTCATGCATGCGCATGTAAATAGTGTATAAAATACTGTATTTAAAGCCAAAATTATAGAATAAATAAAAGAAAAAAAGAATAAAATATTGTAAATATTTTATGACCCAAAACCCCGAGACCTATGCATCTTGACGAATAGGTCGACAAGGAATAAAGTAGGGGGAGATAAGGGACAAATACCTATTCATTCTATTCTTTATTTATTCATATTGGTACCTATTTTTGGTTCCACTTTCTACACCTCAAATAAAGAAACTTTGTACACAAAAGTTGTAGATAATAAAATAAATAAAAATACAAAATTTATTTCATACAAAAATAATGTACAGATAAAAAATTATGACCTGAATAAAAATCCAAAATACCAATTTCCAAACCTGTATCTTGCAAATAAAAACTCAAAATGCATCAAACTCACTTTAATTGTACATAATTTAAAATAAGCTATTTAATGAAGGTGGTTTCGCATTTGGCGGAGCTACAGTTTGAAAGTTGAGTTTTTGGGCCCTTATGGTATACTTGTACAGAATAAAATATTCATTTTATTATTTAGATAGTATTTTCAATATTTTATATTTTATAATTTTGTAAATATTATTTATAATTTATGTGTGTATTAAAATCAGAATAAAAATACAAAAGAAACACAAGATAAAATACTTGTATAAATAGCCTACATAGGTATAATACCTATACCTATAAAATTACTATTTATATTTTATTAAGTGTACAGAATACATCAGAAAGTCAAATAAAAATATATTTAAGTGTATAAAAATATTTTATAAATACATAAAATAATAAACAAAAATAAATAAATTAAATACACAAAATAAAAAATAATAAAATATATAGATATATATACCTATAAAGGGCATAAAGGTAACTTGTAATTATATACCTCATAAAAATAAATAAAAATTACCATAAAATTATTTATAAAATAAGAAACATTTTTATTTTATAACCTAAAATTCATAAATTCATGTACTATTTTATTTCGATTTTACAAATAATTTTGGCTCAGAATTTCCTGGTTGGTCCACGTGGACCAGCCAGGTGCGGTCGTCTGTTGACCTCGGTAAATTGCCCGATCGAGGTTTGCCACCTTCTGACAGCCCGATTCGAGCCCAATTTTGCCCAATTTCCGAGCCTAATCCTTGCATCTTTTTCCCTCGATCCCTTCTTGGGAATTCTACCTTGATCATCACTAACCCACGCCACACCTTCAGGTCACGCAAAATCTCCATGATGCGCGTGTGGTCCTCGCTTGAAGAAGACGCCACCACCTTCTACTTAACGGACCTGCCACCTTCGAGCTCCGATTTGAACCCCTTGTGTGCCGCTTTCTCCCCACCTATTGTGCTCCAGAGATAGAGGGAGGTGACAGCTCCCAAATCCATGCTTCAGGTGGGTCGAGGAACGGCAAGGCGGCTCCACCATTTCCGCCGACCACCGGCGTCGAGGTTCTCCTCCTCTGGCTTCCGGCCATCGAGGTACCCCTGCTTCCTTCTTCCTTTTCCCCTTTTCTTGGTCCCCACAGTTGTAGGAGTAGCTTAGACCCCTTAGATCCCTTCGTCGACCAGTATTTTGTCGTCCATCGATCATCGCCGGAGCACACCTCCGGTCGAATATCCTCCGCATTCCACAGACCACGTCCGACTCCCACTTCACCTCCACAGAGTCCAGGCAGTTTACCCTGGTCCCCTTCACTCGTTTTTGCAGGTCCAAGAGCAGTCAAAGCACCTGGAGCGCATTTTGGAGCGCTCGCCGGAGATACCTGGAGCTCCAAGCTCCGCCGCCTTCGCGCCAGCCCCACATAGCCTCTCCGATGACGCTGAGACCTCCAGAGCATAGAGCGACCTCCCCGGAGTGCCCGATCGATTTTGAGCCCGTGCAATCGCCGAAGGCCCGAGATCTAGCTCGGGGAAGTTCGCCTCGCCGGCGTTCTTCCCCGTTCTTCCTCGTTGCCTCTCCATTATCCGATCCGGTCGCCGCCCCAGTTTGATCCTCCACCGTAGGATCTCACCCGTTTGTCGCCGTTCGATCAAGACCCAGGATCTAATCCTAGCCTCTCATCTACAAAGGGGTATCGACCGTCCACGACTCGCCACGTGTCAAGGATAAGATATCAGCCGTTGGATTGCCAAGAGTTGGTTATTTTGCACCTACACCCTCATCCATTTTGTATTTTATTTTTATTCCAAGAACTTTCATTTGTAGTTTAAATATTTCTGTAATATTTGCATCTAGACTCCCGTAGTTTCCATATTTGCATTAAGGTCCTGTCCACGTCACCTCGCGTGACCCGTGTACGTGGGGTGGTGGGTACTTTGCAGGGACCCTCCTGGAGGTTTGTCTATTTCGCTTCAGTATATGAACTTTTTAATTAAGTTGTATTGTTTTGGTTAAATTGCATCTGAGCCCCTGGAACTTTGTAAAATTGCAAAAATACCCCTGCCAGGTCACGTGCCCAGTGCGCGTGAGTTGGACATTTTGCATCGAACCCCTCCGGGTTTGGGTAATTTTTTAGTCCAGAAAATTGTATTTAGCGTTATATTTTTGGAAAATTGCAAGTAGGCCCTTGGACTTTTGTGTATTTATGTTTATGCCCTTGCCAGCCTTATATTTTTGCTTGGATGTTTGCATTTATTTCATGCATCATTGTAACTCGAAAAATTACCAAGAAAATACTATAGGCTCATGTTGCATTGTAGTTTAACGCCATATTTTTAGTTGCATTTTTATTGCATTTTCATATTTATTAAAAATAAAAAAAAGCATTTTCAGCACTGTTTGCATTAGAAAATACATAAAATTATAAAAAGACTTTAAAAATTCCAAAAAAAATTTATATTCTGTGTGTTTTAGCTTATTTTATTTTCAACCAAAAATCCTTAAAAATTACAAAAGAAATGCCCTAAAATAACAAAATTCTCAAAATTATTCATAAAAATCTAAAAAAATCATAAAAGCTCCAAAAATTGTGGTTTCTGTCTCTGGAATTTCCCTATCCTGGTATCTATCTATAAAAATTAGTTTGAAAATTTTTCACCCCTGTTTACTATTTTATTTCTATATTTTTGTCTCGTAGATATATTGTATTCCCTATTTTCAGTATTTTGCCTTTAAAAATACCAAAAAAATAATAAAAATCTAGAAAAATCACAAAAACATCAGAAAATACAAAAAAAGCACAAAAACACTTTAGTTCCCTAATTTTGAGCATTTTTACTTATGTTTATAAATACCTTATCTTCCTTTTCTTACTTTGTATATATATTCTAGTTAAAGAAAAAGAAAAAATATAAATATAAAAAGAAAATACAAAATTAGAAGATTAAAATCAAAATATAAAAATGCAAAATCAAAATCAAATAAAAAATATAAAATTAAACCCCCCCCCCAAAATTGCACATTCATAGGCAATTTCTCACTTTCACATTGATCTCTATGCTTTCCTACCTTGCTCTATCTTGTTTGCTCCTTGAGTTCGACACTCTACACAATTGCACACTATACACATTTTTATAGAGTTAATAATAAATTTTAACTCCACTTTGCTTCTCATTGTTTGATTGATACTGTGGGTTAATTGTTGATTGTATCCGGAATTCTGAGTGGTCAACGCATCGACTGTTGATCCGCCTTGTGGATCAATACGACCGCTCGATTTTTGGGTTAATCAGTTGTCACTTGAACTTAGAAGGGAATACCCCGCTCCACGAGGAAGGAGTTGCTGTATTGGGGAATCACTGGGTTGTCACACTGGAGAAGTCAGTCTCTTTGTCATTTCAGTTGGGGAGAGCCACCATCACTTACACTGTACGAGTCAGATTCATTATCATAAGTGTTTGTGTATGAATTGAAGTATTCTGACCTAACTATTGCGGAGACTTGAGCAGAGTTTTGGGATTTTCGAAGGCTGTTAGATTTCAAATCTGATTCCCATTATGGTTCCGCCCACACTAAAATTCCAAAGGTCCGACTTGAGCTCCAAACTTTGATTTTGTGAAGACAGGTTTGATAATTAAATTTAATCCATCTTTCTTCGTTTTCTTTTCTTTGTTTCTCCTTTCTGCACTTATTGCATAACTATTTGATAGGGACTAGCAAAGGCAAGTATAGGGAGACGATGAATCTCCATTTCATCATCTTTATTCTATCATTTTAGCCTTAAAAACCCTAGTAAATGCGTGTAAACTGGCTTAATTAGGCATTTTAGCATTCATGCATTTATGTGTAAAAAGTGTATAAAATACGGTTCTTAAAGCCAAAATTATAGAATAAAGAAAAGAAAAAGAATAAAATATTGAAGATATTTTATGACCCGAAACCCCCAGACCTAGGCATCTCGATGACTAGGTCGATAAGGAATAAAGTAGGTGGAGATAAGGGCCAAAAACCCGTAAAAATTACCTTTTATTTTATTCATTTTCCTTCATTTTTGGGACATATTTTTAGTTCTACTTTTATACTTCAAATAAAGAAACTCTGAACATGAAATTGTAGATAGTTAAATATAGAAAAATACAACATTAATTTCATACAAAAATAATGTACAGATATAAAGATATGATCTGAATAAGATTCCAAAATCCCAACTTCCCAGACCCATATCTCTCAAATAAAAACAAAAAAATATAAAAATCATCTTTAATTGTATATGACTTTTATAAGCTATTTAATGAAGGTGGTTTCATATTTTTTGGAGTTAGGGTGCGAAAGTTAGGTTTTGGACACCCATTGTTACTTTCCCCGATTAAATATTCATTTTATTTATTATTCATTATTTTATTCGTTTGTATTTTTATAATTTTATAAATATTATTTATAATATATGTGCATAATAAAATTGGAATAAAACACTAAATTAAACATAAAAATAAAATACTTTTATATAATACAAAGGTAAAATACCTATATAGATTATACATCTATTTATTTAATTGTATATAATACATCAGAAATATAAAATAAAAATATATTTAAGTGTGTAAAATTAAGTTATAAATAAATAAAAAATAAACTAAATTAATAAAATTAAAAATACAAAATAAAAGATTAAAATATATAGATGATTATACCTATATATAACCCTAAAAGGTAACTTGTAATTATAAACTTCTAAAAATAAATAAAAATCATAATAAATACATCAGAAAATAATAAATATTTTTCATTTTATAACCTCAAAATTAATAAAATATTTTATTATTTTTAATTGAATTTACAGATATTGTATTTATTTTTTTATCTTTTTGCGGATGACGTGGCCCGATCAGGCCACACCATCCGTTGACCGGGGTCACCTCCATGACCCCAGGTCTACGACCATCAGATCTTCGGCTGCCCTCTTCTTCTCGATTTTTTCCAGGCCGAGGTTTTCACTAATTGGCCTGGCATCCTTCTGCACTTTTTATCCCCGTAGATTGACCTTACACGCCCAAGACTTTCCTCGGGAATGGATCATGGATTCGCCCTATCTTTATTGATCTTTGGAGCCACCCGGTCATTGTACATAAGTCGACCCTTCTCTTTCCTTCACTTTTTTATCCTCTCTTTGCCCTCGCTTTGGACCTCTTGCTGGGTGAGCTGGTTGACGAAGGCGACAACTTCGTATCCACCTCCTTGGGAGCAGATTTAGGCGAGCTAAGGAGCTCTTCCACCACCTTCGCCTGCCTCCGGCGTCAAGGTCTCATCTCCTGGTTCTTCGACCAGTCGAGGTCATCTTTCCTCTGTTTTTTGTTGTTATTTAGCTGCAAGTCTCATATTTAGTTTTGTGTTTTTACTTCGTCGTTTAGCTAAGTAATTAGAGTCGATTTCGCTCTCAAACACCTCGTCGGAGCACTTGAGCTCCGACCACTGCTCCCCATTATATAACTCACCTATTTTTCGCTAATAATAGCTAGGATCTTGCTCTCTTGTGCTGCTGCATTTCTATCTTGTTTGTAGGACCTACAGGAGGCATCTAGGCCTTTGATTCCACTGAAGGAGCTTTCCCAGGCCTGGCGGAAGACCGCTGTCCTCCAAGGAGCCATCAGCGGCCCCGGAGACATTTGGGTTGCCCGGTGGATTCTCCGGAAGTGCGTGAATGAGCAGAGAACCTCTGGAACGTCGTGGGAGGTCGGAGGAGCTCGATACGCCTAATTCAAACCTGCCCTACGTGAGTTCTTCGTCTGGTCTTCCTCTGGCCTCCAGCGTCATCCGATCGCTATCCTTCCCCAAGCGCTACAGGAACCGTTGGATCTCCACGCGCCACAGTCGTCGATCGCCATCATCAGATCTGATCTCAGCCGTAGGATCGCGAACCGTCATCGTCACGTGTGGGCGTGTCGCGTGGTAAGTGGAGCGCACTCAGCCATCCGATCCGAGCCTTGGAGTGGGTATTTTGTGTCATGGCCCACTAGTTTTGTACTTAATAATTAGCCCTAAATCTTTCATCTTCCGTTTAACTATTTTTTTAAAATTTACATTTAGGCCCCTAAACTTTGGAATATTACACTTAGATCCCCAGTCGCGTCACCTCACGTGATTGGCGCACGTGAGGTGTGGCCATTTTGTGGAGGACATCCTTGACGTTTTGTTATTTAGCTCTAGTCCACGAACTTTTTAATTGAGTTATATCTTTTTTGTAAAAATTGCAAGTAAGCCCCTGATTTTGTATATTTGCAAAAAGGTCTCCGCTAGGTGCGCACCGTGCATGTCACGTGAGCTTTGGCAATTTTGCAGGAAAGGTCCTGGGAATTTCTTTATTGCTTATTGGTCCAAAAATATTTTTGTTTAGCTATAATTTTGAAGGAAAATTGAACTTTGGCCCCTATACTTTCTACTAATTACAAAAATGCCCTTGCTAGTAGTGTAGTTTCTCTTTGCTTCTGGTATTTATTTCATGCATCTATAAATCCCCAAAAAATCCAAAGAAATAGGCATAGCTTCTTGTTGCATTGTGCTTTCACTCCACATTGTTAAATTACAATTTTGAAGATTTTATTATTTATAGAAAATAAAAAAATATGCATTTTATCCTTATTTGCACTAGAAAATACATAAAAAAATGAAAAACCTTTTCGAAAAAATCTCAAAAAATATATTTCATATATTTTTATATATTTTGACCTTCAGACCAAAAACCACTAAAAAATATAAAAGAAAACTCATAAAAATTGAAAAACCCTAAAACCTTTATAAAAATATAAAAAATCATTAAAAAATCATAAAAATATAATTTCTATTTTTGAATTTTCTTTATTTTATTATATCTATTTTAAAAATAATATGGAGAATTTCGGTTATTGTATGATATTTTTCTTCTCATTTTGATTTCAGGTATTTATTATATTCCTTGTTTTGCGTATGTTTTTTATTTTAAAAATATCTAAAAATTTAGTAAATTATAAAAAATCACAAAAATAGTAAAAAAATATTTAAAAGCCGAAAATATTTTATTTTCTTATTTTTGTTTATTTTTATTAATTTTTATATTAACCCTAGCTTACATTGTATATATATCATATATATACATCTTATTTTTCAATTTAAAAGAAAAAGGAAATATAAAAAATATAAAATATAAAAAGAAAATACAAAATTATAAAATTAAAATTCAAAATATAAAAATATAAAAATCAAAAATCAAATAAAAATATAAAATTAAAAGCCCACAAAATAACACTTATATAGACAAATACATCACATTCATTTTTGAGTATTTTTGCCTTGATCTACTTGCTTGTTCCATGTGTTCGACTCTCTACACATACTTGCACCTATACACATCTTTGTTGTAGAGTTATGATAAATTTTAACTCCACCCTTGCTTTTCATTGTTTGATCATTGTTGTGGGTTAATTGTTGATTAATCGAGGTTTCATGTGAGGTCAACTCAATGACTGTTGATTCACCTTGTGAATGAACACGACCTCCGCAAAAACTCAATTATCAGGGACATCATGGCCAATCCATCCACCTACGTCTGTCACAGGGAGGCATAGGATGGCTAGACCTTAACCGTAGGAGTGGTGGACGAGATGGATCAGAGGTGGAGGGCTTGGATTTATAGGGGATAGATACGACGATTGTAGTGGAGGATGATGTGGTTTGTAATGATGGCCAGGAGCGAAGGGGGGATAGGCTTAGTGGTGTTAATGGGTGGCTAAGATCGTGGGACATAGGGCTACGTGTGCGACCGTTTGGCTGGTGGAGAGGTGTCGTGATGGCGCTGCAAAAATGGCAATGGGGGGTGGGGTTGGCGAAGTGTAACGATTGGAGAGAGGGACACAAGAGGTAGACGAAGGGTTTTTGACCGTTGGATCTGGAGATCCAACAACAAAGGTTGTGGTGCAGATGGGCGCACCCGATCCGATCTGATGATTAGATCAGATAAACGGTGATGATGAGCTTTGGAGGGTAGATCATATGGCTAAGAAAGAAGGGGCGACTTGGAGGGATTAGAGCCATAAGATGAGGGGGAATCTGATGGCTGAGATGGAAGCGAGTGTGGGTGGCCGAGATCTTATCTGAATGTGAGATCGGACGGGTGAATGAGAGCGGGGAAGGAGCAGTTAAAGTCAGAAGAAGGGGCCACGTGGGTGGCCCATGGGGCGCCCACATGGCCCAATCAGATTACTGAAAAAGTTAAAAAATAAAGGACAATTCAAAATAAATTAGGAGGTATAATTACAAAAAGTCAGATATATGAAAGTTTTAGATCTTGATAGGGATCTACAAGTTTCATGTTACTAAAAAGCAAGAGGAGGTCAACAACACACACACAAAAAATTAGAAGTAATTTTCAAGAGATAAAAACACTCTGTTTTTATAGTTTATTATTTGTTGTATTTTAAATTATTTTCAACACCAAATATCTGCGATATTTATCTGATTTTTTTGGTGATTCTTAATAAAAGAGAGAATATAGAAAATATTAGTCATGAATGTACAATGATTTTTAATTAGGGTTAGTTGCTTGGAGGATTATTGTCAATGCTGCATAATTAATGAAGATTTGTGAAGTTCTTATTCTTCGAGGATAAAAAGCGAGTATAGTGATGATTGATCAGAGATTTGTCAGTAAGCCAATAAAGGATTATTGAGGATAAAGAAGTTTATGCAGGAACTTACTTTGTTCATGACAAGTATGTCCTTTTCTGTGATAATCAGAGCACGACACACATGGGAAAGAACTCCACTTTTCATGCAAGGTCAAAGCACATCGATTTCAGATTCATTCGAATGTGATGTGTTAGAATCGATGCAACTTATACTTGGCAAGATCCACACATATGACAATTGTGTTGATATGATGACACAGACTCTGCCGCTTGGAAGTTCGATAGATGTTGTTCCGTCGTAGGTTTGGAGCAGTTCCCATGTTGTCATGAAGGGGAAGATTTGTTAGATGTGTTACCATTCTTGTGAGAACCTAACCCTTCTATAAAACATTGGTAGTCTTAATTGGAAAAGGAAATATGAAGTCTTAGTTGGAGAAGGAAATCAATTTCCTTTTAGGAATATGAGTCCATTTTCCTATTCCCCGTGGGAAGTAGGAGTTCATGCTTCTTTTTTCTCATCTTCGTATATCATAAATAGAGGACATGGGGTGCATATCAACACATCCCAGCGTATTTTATCATAGCACAAGAAAGGAAGAGAGAGGAGTGGGGAATAAAGAAGGTCCATGGTTACAAAAAAAATTTGAAGTAAACTTTGAAGCGGTTCTTCTCCAGCATTCATCTACACAGTTTGGCGATAGACTTGGTGTTATTTCTCCTATCTACATTCTCCGTTGTTTTGTGATTTATCGAACTGTATGGTCAGCTTTGTGTAAGTCCCTCTCGAGAGATTATTATATATTACAGTGTTTGGTTCCAGGTTCCGATCAACTCTGTGGATTTTACCACATATTGAGTGTTTCCACGTTAAAATTTCTTTGTGCATATGTGGTTAATTTTTTCATGGTTGGATTTTTTATTTGTAGTTGTGTTTGATATATTACAATAGGACCCGTTTATCAACTTTGGTACTTTCACGGTTTGATCTATACCGGGAATCAACTCCCAATAGTTAGGTCGTTGTTCTCGTGGTTCTCCTCTTATCGTGAATGGGGAGTTTGTTATCGAAAACATTAAAAAAAATAAAAAGTAATTATCCAAATTAACAATGTCTCCCTTAACATGTTTACCGATCGGTAGAAACAGTCAACCAATTACAAATTCAAATCAAATTGCATATTTTCAATGTATAATGCAAGAAAATGTAAATAAATGTTTGGGATAGTAATGTTAGTCAAATCCATAACAGGTGAATAAGTGAATCGATTGCAACGCCAAATTAAAGATAATAGAAAGCTATCGGCCCGTATTTGTGACGGTTTGGGTCGAGAGAAAACTTTATTTTTTTATGTAAACACTTGTTCTTTGTTGACTGCATCGTTTGTATGAATGGTGAAATACTTGATTGAAGGGTAAATAAATGAAATATCATGAGAGTGTGGACATATTTCTTTGTAAATAAATATATGGAATTCCTAATGCTTCGAACTGTGAGATGGTGTGAAGTGGAAATACAAGCTAACTGCTCGCATGAAGTCATCTCTTGAAAAGGTTGCTTTATTTATATTAAGTTAAAGCAACATAACAAGACTCATCTCTTAACGAGGTGCTTGATTACCGTATCGAACAAAAAGAGCTATGAATGCAATAAGGAATAAACTTGCTATGACAAAGACACATCTTCTTGTAAGTTAATTAGATGTGTTTTCTAGGAAGGGATTGCTTGGATGATAACGATAAAGACATAATTTGGTTTAATAGGTTGTCACTGTATGTAAACTATTCAAAAGAGTTAACCCACTTAAATAACCTAGTAGTTAAGCACATAGACTTCCACCTTTATAAAAGTGTACTTCAAATCCTAGTATCGTGCATCATAAAAAAATCCTACAAGTATGTTGTCGTTCATCTAAAAACTAATTGGTTAAAGAAATTAGTTGGCTATTTCAGGGGAACCATTTATTAGTTTCTCGCCAACAATTCATTTAAATCTAAAATCGGCAATTGTTTAGGATTTCTTATTTTTTTAACCTCTTAAACTTAGGATATATGTTCACTCGAGTGTTAGCTTATCAAGCTTGCATATAATGTTAACAAGCACGCACTCAGGCGTAACCACATATGTGTTTATTTTGCAACCATATCTCTTCTTCATACATGAGGGAGACCTTGCAAGAATTGTAAGCAAGCAAATGATGTTTTATACTATATTGCCGTAAGAAAAGATACCACGATATGATTATCTATAACAAACATTCTCATGAGTTAGACTGGTAGAGGGTAACCCGCTTTTGAATTTTGGGTGTTTGAATAGAGGGTTAAACTTGGAATGGGTTGGAAGTGGGTTTGGGGTGATATGATTGCATTGAAGTTTGAAAAAATGAGTAGTTATTGTGATGTGATTGTATTAAAGTTTGGAAAAGTGAGTAGAACTGGAGTGGTTATAATTTTTATATGATATGATGGTATAATATATTATTTTTTGATAGGATTGATGATGTAAAATTAATTTATTTATTTTTTAAAAAAAGAATAAAGTAGGGCCCACGGGAGATAGGAGGATGTTGGTTAAGGGGGGTAAACTCCTCAAACCCGCCGGTAACCCAGTAGCCGAACGCTACCTTAGTCCTCACCACCTTCTTCCAATGTGAGCTCAACAGTGATTATACGTGAGAGCAATAATAATGAGCATACAAACTAGAGTCAAAACACGAGAGATAAACTTGAATTCGATCTGCATAGATTATTTGTTGTTTAAACAAATAACAAGACAAGCAAAGATCTTAAAAGTTGAGGGTATCAATGATTTATCTCCTACGTACGCTTTAAATGTATCAAATATCGAAACTAAAATATCGACAAGTAATTCCATTTATTTAAAATGATAACTAATTCCGTTTACTTAAAATGATATGTACCCAAACGATAAACAAGTGAAACCTTCGTACACCACTTAGCTCTATTCTCAAGCAATTCCACTACGACGTATACGAAAGCATGGGACTGGTTCCAATAAACTATTTTCCAATTCAGACGAAGGATATATAACGAAGAGGAATTAGGGAAAAGTAAAGTTTACACTTCATTTTTGTTCAATTGATTTGATAGATGCGAATTATGTTAATTTTGTAGACACAACTAATATGTGATACAATCCTATCTCAAGATTGCTTCATCGGCGATAAAATTCTCTTATTCCAAGTTTTAATGCTCGTTCAAATAAGTAACCGAAATATCATTTGATTTGTCAATCCTAACAAAAAAAAAGCAAAGTTTCATCATTGAGCGCGGAATGGGAAATTGTAATTATTTCACTGTGTAATAGTACATTCACATGTCTTTACAAATATTATTTTTCGAATAAGAGAGCTAAAGCGAACCATCGAGATTTCAGGCTATCCAAACACATAATTCGAGAAGCTTCATGTTTGTTAAGATATGCAATAAGATCAACTTGGTCCACTACTATTGGTATTTGGTGAAATAGTAGGGATGGAAACGAATGTGAATATATTTGTATACGACCCGCTATCGTATTCGTTTTATACATATTTTGACATTCGTGTTCGTATACGTTTTAAAATGGATGCGGATATGAATATCACTTTGACATTCGCTAATATTCATATTCGTATATTCATTTTCGTACATAAGTTAGTAATATATTTATTTATAATTATGCCTAACAATATTTTATGATTGCATTCACCATTGTTGATATAATTGTTATTAAATTACTATATCTAGTATACTTATTTTATGGGTAAACCACTCTAAACATGTATATTTTAATTAATCTATTAAAATTTCTGTTATTATTCGTATTCGTTTTACATTCGTATTCATTTTTAAGGATACGGTAACCCAATTTTTACATCCGTCAATATTCGTATCCACATTCGTATTTTAAAATAGATAATGATATGATTATACATATAGATGAGTGATCCTATGAGAGCAAAAAGTTGTGAGAGCATGAAAGGAATGATTCTGGACCACATGATTCTGTTTTCTCTCTCCTGATCTTTCTATCTCTTGGGTGAACCATGTGGTCCAGAATTTCCCCTCTCATGCTCTCACAACTTTTTGCTCTTATAAGATCACTCCTCTGTACCTATATTCATATCCATATGGAACCATTTTTATCCTAGGGGAAATATGTAGCTATAGTATGGACGGGTAGGTGGGGCCGATGGGAAAAAATAAAAAATTTTGGATTTTGTAATAAAAGGAATATGCATCTTTCGCTTGCTCGTTCTTCCCCCGAATGCTTCTCCCAAATCAAAACCCACCTAACCCTAAAATCCAAATCCGTCAGCAACTCTCCCACCTCCGGCCTTCCGCGTCATCTCAGGCCCATATCTCTGTCCAACTCCTCACGCCGCCGGCTTCTACGCCGACCACAAGACCAGTCGCCGCGCATACTCAACGTACCTCTCGTCACCTCTAACTTCCCGCGTTCTCACGTATGTTTTTTATTTTGCCTTTTTTTTCTTAATATCCGTCGTTTTCGTATCTTTTGCGAAATATTTGCACCGCAAGCTGTGGATCACAGTATCTGGTATTTTGTGGTGTTTTTTGTTCGGTCGGGATTTTTGATTAACTTAGACATTAGAACACAACTACTCCGGAGCTCTGCACACATCAATGGCTAACATTTCGGAAGGAGTGGCCACCGGAGTCAAACAACGTGGTGTTCGTAGGGCGAATACCCGCCCCATTTGACACCGGGTCAACAGATAACACGCTTTGATCAAAATGGTTATCCATTGGATTGGATACTCATTATGTGAAATGGATAACAGGTTACCCGCATAATGCATCAGTGGACATAGGGCAATGCACGATATGGATAACCAAGGAAAATGGTATGGAAATAATTTGCAGAAAAAGATCAATACAATATGAATAACAATATCATTCAGAATATCATCACTCTCCCTAATGAAGGAGATACTAGAGTTACATTTTTTGCACTGCATTATCCTCCTATCTTAAATCATTATCCATTCCGGCACATTCATTCGATCTGAAGAGTATCCTCTTATATGAGCTTAACTAGTAGATGAAGTCAAATTTACATTATGCTTACATCCTATTTTACTATGAAGGTCACTTACATTTCAAACAAAGCCATTCTATTAGATTAACCACCCTTTTCTCCTACTGCAGCATCATAAAAATATCTCGATGATAAGGTTTTCTTCTTTCTCAGCGGGTATTCTTATCATGAAGTTTAGATTCATTTATCTTTTTTTAGTTCCACATACAATTGATTATTAATCTGAACAGTTAACGATTATAGCAGTCCGTACCTTCCATGTTCTCTTTCTCATGTCTAATGTCGGGGTCACACAGTTGAGGTCACATGACTTTTGTGTCATCCGGATATCCGATGGCACATATGAGGGATGGGTATTGCACTTTGCATCGATGAATCTTTTTTCCTGTCTAGTTGATCATCTGCTTCTTCCCTTTTCTATAGTGGCGGGTCTCCAATATTCGGGGAAAAAGTCAACCTTACCCAGCCCTAGCATCCTACAAATGAGGACTGCTATCTACTAGAAGGTCCAATGTTCCTTCCAAATCAAGAAGACTTACGGGAGGTGCTAGTCCAGTGGTCTTTTAATGGAGAATCCCCCGCGTATTGATATGACACACTCAGACTTTTTAGCAGCTTTGTACTGCTCAAACTACTCTTCTGTGAATGGAAGCAGTTGATTCTTGCATAGATTAGATATGCATACTTCTGGAAGTGTCTATTGATTTTTCTCTTAGTATCCACTTCCATAGCACCAGTTTCGTATATATGTCCTGCATGTACAAATCCTAAGCTAAGATACTAAGGAAATTATGGCTTAAGTACAATCTCTGTTCAACCTGATTTGTTTGTTGGTTATTGTCTAATATAGAAATCCAAAGAAAAGATACAGTGGGAACTGTGGTTCTCAGCGGTCAAGATACAAAGGCAACATAGACCGAGTCGCTGAGGAAACCAACAGAACTATGATGTAAGCAAGGAAAATAAAAATACTCCAGGAAAACACAAACTGGTGGAGGACTGAAGAGATTAGTGATAGCAAAATTGGTAGAAATTGACAGCAGTGGCAGCTGTTGTCTGGGAAATTGGCTTCTGATGGTGGTGGGTGAAGGAAGTGGGATGTCATGGTAGGTGGAGCCAGAAAGGTGGCGACCATCAATGGTTGCTGATAGAGGATGGGGCGGCGGCAAAGAGGTAGCAGTGATACTTTGGGCTACTGGTCAAGTCGGTGTCGTGGATTCGTGGGTGAGGGAGAATGGGGTGTCAGTAGGAGGAACCAGATCGATCCATGGAATTCCTGGTAAATCCAAATGGTGCACCATACCTAGCCGGATCACATGGAATGGATATCCGAATTGGATTGTCTAAATGTATGACACACGGTCAAAATTACATCGATCGAAAGCGATATACACACGGCACGATTACTGTGAACACCCATAATCGGAGGTCGATAGGAATCACATGGAATGAAGTTACGTGTGGTCAATGAAAGTGAATGTAACTTAGTACATTCGCAACGAAAGGAGGGTCTTTCCCATGAAAAGCAGTATCGTATTCTCAACTTAGAGAGCTCTCTTTTGAGCCGTAAATCATGGATTCTCAACTTCTTGTTTATGATCAAGGAGGACCATAATTGGATCTTTTTTCTCGCTCCTGGAGATTATGACTATCTGATTGTTTTGGAGGCTTTGGAGAGGTTTGCTGAGGGGCTTCTCATAGTGGTTTCGTCTCAAATCTTTGTTGCTAAAGATCGAGATTGTTGCTATTGCGGTAGACTGGGGCACACTAGCTTTCTTCGTGGAGAACATGTGAAGGAGACTTAGGTTTGCCTCCTATCTGCTTTGTTTTAAAAAGCATGCCTCGCGGCAATGAGGCGTAAGCCTCAAGGTATTTCTTTGACAAAACGCACCTCGAGGCTTAAGCCTCATCCAGAAGTTCTGAGGCGTAAGCCTCATGGTACTGTGAGGTAGTGAGGCGGTTGAGGTGAGACTGAGGTGTAAGCCTCAAGCGCATGGTTTTTTTTTTAATTTTTAACTTTTGAGTTATGCGCTTTTCACGTGACCTTGTTTTTCCCTAAACATTATACATTTTCACTAATATTTTTGTTTATATGTTAAACCTTGTAGATTTTTATAAAGGGATATTTACACCCATAACCCTGAGTAATATGGTAATTACCCCAGGAACCCTCGATAAACACGAATTACACATATGACCTTGAATAAGTACTCCGTCCTACACATATAACCCTCCGTTAGTTTTGATCATTAACTCAACCCGAGTAGTGAGTTTATCTAACCAATCCAGCATCTAACGGCTGCAGTTAATCAAAAAATAAAAAAACAAAAAAACCCACCCTCGTTCTTCCTCCTCCAACCCGCCCCACCCCGGCCGACCATGTCACCCTCTCCATCTTCCTCCTCCACACCCCCCCCACCCCCCCACCGACGCCGAACCACCTGCTTGCAAGAAGATCTCCCCCCCTGCACCGAGCCCCGCGCACCCGACTGCGAGAGCCCCCGTCATGATCCAAACCCCCTCCCCCGGCCGACCTGCAGGAGCACCCCCCCGGCACCCTCGCCCTCGACTGCCTGCAAGAGGCCTCCTGATACCCTCGCCCCCACAAGAGTCCCCCGCACCCGACCTGCAGGAGCACCCACCCAGCACCACCCCCTCCCCTTCCTCCTCCTCCAGCCCCTTCCCCTTCGACCTCCTCCGCCACCCAGCATCACCCCCTTCCTCCTCCTCCAGCCCCCTCCCCTTAAACCTCCGCCACCACCTCTCTTTCCTCCTCCTCCAGCCCCCTCCCCTTCGACCTCCGCCACCCAGCACCACCCCCTCCCCTTCTTCCTCCTCCAGCCCCCTCCCCTTCGACCTCCGCCACCCAGCACCACCCCCTCCCCTTCCTCCTCCTCCAGCCCCCTCCCCTTAAACCTCCGCCACCACCTCTCTTTCCTCCTCCTCCAGCCCCCTCCCCTTCGACCTCCACCACCCAGCACCACCCCCTCCCCTTACTCCTCCTCCAGCCCCCTCCCCTTAAACCTCCGCCACCACCTCTCTTTCCTCCTCCTCCAGCCCCCTCCCCTTCGACCTCCGCCACCCAGCACCACCCCCTCCTCTTCCTCCTCCTCCAGCCCCCTCCCCTTCAACCTCTGCCACCACCTCTCTTTCCTCCTCCTCCAGCCCCCGCCTCATCCCACCACCTGCAAGCCTCAGCCCCACCGGGCGGGTAGGAGAGGGAGATCGGGGCCGACCTGTGCAGAAGGGTGGGCGGGGGAGCTCGGGTTTGGGGGGGGGTCCCGACCAGGGCTAGAGGGTGGCCGGAGGGTCGGGGGAGCTCGGGTCGCCTGGGCTAGAGGGTGGGCAGGAGCTCGAGTCGGTGGGCAGGCGGCTCCACCACGCCTGGGTCGATTGGCGGGAAGCTCAGGTCGATGAGCAGGGGTCGACGGCACGAGCGGGTGGCTCCTCCTCCACGACCGGGTCGGTGGGCGGGGGGCAGAGGCGCGGGTGGGAAGCTCGTCCTCCACTCTCAGGTTGGTGTGGGGGGGCATTGGGTGGGGGCTGCCAGGCCATGTGCTGGAGGTGGCATGATTTGTAAATAAGAAGGAGTATTATGGACAATATTGTCTTTTTTTCACGGAAACCGTCAAGTATAACGGCCATACCAAACGGAACATAACACAGGGTTATGTCATGTAAGGGTTAAGGATTATTCGGGGTTACTCATGTAATTATGATTTATCGAGGGTTCCTGGGGTAATTACGGAACTACTCAGGGTTATGGGTGTAAATATCCCTTTTATAAATATGTCCATACAAAGAGAAGAGATTGCTTGAAACATGGAAGGCCGTATCGATATCGATATCGTTTCGATATCATATCGATACGATATTTCGACGATATATCGACGATATATCGCCGAAATATCACCTATATCGACGAGCCTTTGTGAAGCAAATGTCTGGAAATCGGGATATATCGTCATATCGGTCCCATGTCGATATCGATATATCGACGATATATCGCCGATATATCGCGGTATTTTCTTCCATGGCTTGAAACAAGTGAAACCCGATGATCTTGTATACATCATGTTCAATTTATCATATTGCATCCACACATACTAGTTCTATTGTACACAGCGTACATGATTGTGTTTGAATTGTAATAAAATTTTTATACTACTTGTAAGTTTGCAACTTGATGTTATTTGGTTGTTCTTAAAGTAGTTATCACATATACAAAAAACGGTTGAAAAGAAACACATGGAATAAAATAATTATTACATTTGTTGTGAATAGCGGGAACAATCACGTACCTAATATTAGTTTTTCTGAACTTCAACGCTTTCATCGCTATGTGTTGTATCTTTTTACTAGTGTGAACTTGTTTTTGAATATGTTTTTGACAAAACTTATCACTATTATATATATTAATGTATTTTGCTTAATTTAATTTTTTCTTTTCAAAAAATTGAGGCTTACGCCTCGCCTCACATTTTGGAAAAACACCTCGAACCGCCTCACGTGTTAAACCTTTCATCTCAAATCTTTGTTGCTAAAGATCAAGATTGTTGCTGCTGCGGTAGGCTGGGGCACGATAGCCTTCTTCGTGGAGAACATGTGAAGGAGCCTTAGGTTTGTCTCCTATCTGCGTTGGAATCAAGTCCAACAATCAAGCATTGTGTATATGCATATAATTTTACATATATACTCTGCATGACGACTTGCGTAAAAAATGATTGCATGATCATATCAATGAATATTCATGAATATTTAAATTCATTAGATCCACAGCCAGTATTCATATCTCAATCTGTATGGTTGCATAGTTATATTTGAATCGAAGTGCAAGAAATTTATGTCTAGTTTTCGTTAGTAATAAGTTTTTGTCCCCCTTTGTTTCAGTTTAGTCCCTCAATAGTTATTTCGATTGTTATAGTTTTTTTGCTAAATGATGCAACATAGGAATGCTACGAGTTTTATTTGTTTTGAGTCTCCTCAGGACAAGTCACTAGGGTAAGTAGTTTGAGTCTAATTTTCTTAATTTATTTGAGTATGTGAAAGGTCCAATATAGCCCTATTTCCTTTTGTTTTATTTGAAAACCTAATTGGTATCTTATTTTGTGGTATCTAGCCTATATAAGGCCCCATCGTATAAAAAATATAGAATTATTATTTTCCTCAATTTCTGTCTCTCGCCCCTCCCCTCCTTTCCCTTCCCCGAAACCAACCCTAACCTTCCCTTTTGAATATCTCTGCCTCCAGTGCACCCTGCCAACCCCTTCATCCCTCCCCCACGCGGCGACACTCTACCTTCCCTCATCTCCATGTCGCCATCGACCCACTGCCACCGCCACCCATCACCACCCACCTTCTGTGCGGCCTCAACCCCGACAACGTCGCTGTTTCTACGCTGCCATCGAGACATCCCACAACCTTCACTGCACTTGACCGTCACTGCGGATCAGGTTCGAAGCACGTACCGTCCTCCCTGCAGGTTGTGATAACAATAACTACTGATCCTTTTTTCTCCTTGCACTTGGGCTGTAGAATGTTACACGAAATTTAGTTTGGTGAAGCATTAGGTAGTTCTTCCTGTAGCCATTGCAATAAATATTCTAAGGTCCCATAACTGTTTGGTTTGCACTCCCCTGGCGGATATTTGGGTGCACAACTGCAGAAATGTCACGCGATCCTATTCTGCGCAATCAGTTTTAATTCCTGATGTCAACGCTCAATTTTGTTATTTCTGAAACTATCTCTACCTATTTTGTTTGCTGTGTTTGCTGTGTTCTGCTTTCATAAATTGGTTACATTTCACTTTTCCCGATTTTGAGACCAATGTGGTTTTAGATGTCACGCACTGAAGGTAAGCCTTCAAGTAATTCTTCCAGCATAGAGTTAGCCAACTCTTAAATGACAAGTTGTACATCAAGTGGAACTTTTATTAAGGCTACCTCATGTTCGTCCACTTCATGTCCCGCCAACACATATATAGTAGAGCCCTCCTGAACTTCACATTAGAATGATTGAGCTTCGGGGATCCACTCCATTTTGAGACGGTTGCGTTTGAGGAAGTTCAAGAAACATCTTGTAGAACAGAGGACGTGAGTAGAAGAGATGGCGAGGGAAGCGGGCGGAGCGAATGGAACTGGCGGGGCGAGTGCGACGCGTGTGGTTCTCGACAAGGGGAAGACGATTCTACGCTCAGATGAGGAGGCCGAACATAGTTACACCTACGATGGTGTCTCCGCAAGCGAAGGACGTGGCGAGTGGGTGGTTGTTTCTCATAAGAAGCAGGGGCGGAGGTGCTTCCGATGTGGTGACAGGGGGCATGTGGCCTCTTTCTGCCATCTTCCTCCAAGATGTTTCTCTTGCGGCAAGGTAGGCCATCGGCAGGCAACATGTTCAAAGAGGCGGTGCCTACCGTGCGTCAATGGCCTATATTCGGTGGATGCTCGAATGGAAGTTCTACTATCGCTTACCAAGGAGGTCCATCTTACGCGGACGTAGTAGAAAAGGAAGCGCGGGGCGGTGTTGTGGTTTCTCCCGCCGGAGTCTCTGCTTCGTTCGATGGGACTGCCGGTGCGGAGTCAACGATCAAGAACAGGAAGTCGGTGTCCTCTTCGAATATGCATGCTGTTATCGGTTACGTGGTGAGGGGTGTTATCGATTTGGACGACCTTCAACGCATTTGAGTGGGTTCCTTGGCTCGCAGTTCGCGGGGGACGTTGTCAGTTTGGATGCTCGAAGGTGCTGCGTTCGCGGTTTATCGGATTTTCAGAAGGAGCGTTTATTATGCAATAGGGATGTCGGCAACGTCTGCTGGAGGAGGTTGCGCTACGCTGACGGGTCCTGCGAGGAGGTGGAGGTCTGCATGGCTAGGGTGAAGGGCGTCCCCTTCCTCTCGCGTTCAACCGGTTGCTTGCGGAGGGCCTTGCACCAGTGGGGAGTTGTCCGAGAAGTGGTTGACGATGGTTTAAGTCCGGGAGCTCCTGTGGAGGATACGACGATCCTGATCGAATGCACCAAAAGCTTCCTCGACAAGGTTAGTGATCGGAGTACTTTTGCGGAGATGCGTGTGGGTGGTTTCTCCTTCCCAATTGAGCTGGTGATCGACGTTCCCCCAAAACCCCAATCACCCCACTCTACACCCGACCCCCCAGACGCTTCTCTCGCTGTACCAGCAACCCCAGGACCCCATCTCGCTGTTCCCGCAACCAAGGCCTTAAATGTCGGTTTCGGTCGCCATTTCGGTACCGACCAAAACAGAATTTCGATGGAATTTCGACAGAAATTTCGGTCATTTCGGTCATTTTTTGTACTAGGACCCCCATATTTCGGTCATTTCGGTCATTTCGGTCGAATTTCGATTTCGACTGGATATCGATATTCGACAGAAATTCGATCGAATGTCGCTGAAATTTAAGGCCATGCCCGCAACCCCTGCTGCCCGGGCCACAATCCCAGCACCTCCAACGATTCCCCCTGCCCCACCACTACCGCTGCCACCTCTCATCGCCACCCTCGCACCACCGCCAAGACCCTCTCCCTCCGCCACCCTCGCAACGCATTCCCCAGCCACAACGCCTCCAGAGAGTCCCGATGCCCTCCTACCAATACCCCCACCTGCTACCCCCTTGACGCCTATACCTCCACTTGCTACAGCGCCCCTTCCGCCGCCCCTGAACCTCGTGCGATGCAAACTCCTGCCCCCATACCCCCTCCCGCCAACCGCACACCCCTTGCGGAACAAACCCCAACCTCGTCACCGCAACCCCCAACCTCGTCAACGCTCCCACCTGCCTGCACGTTGATCGCGAGCCACGACCGCGATGCCCTATCAGTGCACCCCCGCCGCGGTCCTCCACTTGTACACCGCCGTCATCCTTCGAGAGAAAATCTAGCGATGGTTTCCTCAATTGGATCCGGAATAAAGGATATGAATTGGATAAATTGCGGTCAAATCCACCCTCATGAAAGTTTTTATTTAAAGGTCATAAGAAAGGAACCCCCTTACAAAATTTGTTTAAGTGAAGGGGTACGAAAATTACATGCCAACCCCCTGGAGCAGAAATATTTTAAAAGAAGGGCTGAAAGAGAGAAATATGGAAGGCCTCCTTATCCAAATAGGATTAGGATCATGGGTTCCATCTATTTAAAGGCCCCCTGGCTTAATTCATTGGACACATCTCCTCCTCTACTCTCCTTGTGCTATTGCTTTGCTATGGACTCTCCAAAGGCCGAGTTGATCGTCATGAAGATGCCCCATCAGTTCTTCAAGCACCATGTCAAAGGGGTGACACCCGGATGGGCGCCCGCCTGTGCGCCACACCTGCTCTTCCGTCACGACGCCAACGTCGCCAATACTCGCGCCACACACACATGGATTCCGCCATTTGCTCCACACCAGTTCTTCCATGGGATGATCGAGAATGCTGATTTAAAGTTATCAACCCTCCAACCTGCAGATCCAGCAATTCCTCGGGAGACGAATTTTTCAAGCGGAGGAGAGTTGATGCAGCGTGAGATGGATAAATAGGGCCGCATTTTTCTAATTTTTATCCTTTAATTTTATTTACGTTTATTTTGAGTCGTCGTAATTTTAGTCAAATAAAAGAGATCGCCTGTGATCTCAACAGTAGTTAGTTTAATTTGAATTTCAAAATTAGTTAGTTAGTCGGTTAGAGTCAAATTAGGATAATTAGTTTGAATTTGAATTTGAGTTTCTATTTTTGTAACCTCATCCCTCATATATAAGGGATGATAGGCTATTGTGTTGAGGAGGTCAGATTATATGAAAATTTGAGATTTATCTCTTCTTCTCGTCTCTCTCTTTCTCCCACACGATCTACGCGTTTCTTCCTCCTCGAATCTCGCGCAACCGGCATGCTTCTTTTTTCAATCCCTCCAATTTCTTCTTCTATCAAATAATTCCATCGACCAAAAATTTATTTTTATCCGTCGCAAATCCATTTTGCTTCACCTGGGGAGCTAAAGTCTTTGAAGACACTATCTGCTCTGCTACTCGACTGAAAAATAGGATATCCATGTTTCTGGTAACATGTATCCTCAGCATGGTCAGGTTTGCGACAGTAGGTGCAAGGACCATGTTGACGACCATTGCCTTTGCCTCGATGGTTACGTCCTCTGGACTGGATCGCCCCCCTCGACCACGAGAAACGACCATCGCTGAAGAGGGTGAAGAAGTGGTCGTCGAAGGCATGATGATCCGGCTGAGATGGCTATATGCCTCCTCTATGGGAGGTATAGTGGCTCCAGTAAGAAGCTGAGTACACAGCATCATACTCTATATCAAGTCCAACCATGAAAACTCCAACCATCGTGGTGTTCCTATACGTTTTTTGTTGCTCAGTAGATGTCGTAATAGGCATATAGCTATGAAGCTTCTCAAACATGCCACGGAGCGAAGAGTAGTAAACATGCAAATGGCGACCATTTTGCTTGGCATTTTAGATATCAAACTGGAGCTGAAGAATATTGACCTCATTTTTCGCTTGAGCATAGGTGGATGTCAAAGTGGCCGTCGAAGGCATGATGATCCGGCTGAGACGGCTATATGCCTCCTCTATGGGAGGTATAGTGGCTCCAGTAAGAAGCTGAGTATGCAGCATCATACTCTGTATCAAGTCCAACCATGAAAACTCCAACCATCGTGGAGTTCCTATACGTTTTTTGTTGCTCAGTAGATGCCGTAATAGGCATGTAGCTATGAAGCTTCTCAAACATGCCACGTAGTTAAGAGTAGTAACATGCAGAGGGCGGTCATTTTGCTTGGCATTGTAGATATCAAACTGGAGCTGAAGAATATTGGCCTCATTTTTCACTTGAGCATAGGTGGATGTCAAAGTGTCCACATCGCCTTGACGGTGGGCTGAGTCAGAATATCATTGGCTATTTCTGTGGTGAGGGTCCCACAAACCAAACATGTGTATACATGTCATCTTGCTTCCAAGAAGCATTTGCCCCTGTCTTATCCGTTGGCTCTGGATCTGTCAGAATGTGCTCCTTGTTGTTGCATTGTATGAGGGCGAGAAATTGCATGGACCACAACTCATAGTTGGTCCCATCCATCTTAGTGATGGGGGGCCGGGCCTTTGAAGGCCCCGGACGAAAAAATATCACTTTTGTTCTCTGACATGACGGAAAATGACCGAATAACGGAACTCAACTGGGGAGTAGACCGATATGAACGAGTCTACATGATCATACGGAGGATTGGTTGTACGTGTAGACTCGTCATTGGGGATGGCACTGGCTTTAGGTTATGGACCGACGACAAGTGAGAGCGAACTGTTGGGCATGAGATTTCCACGTTTGATGGCGCTGGCTATTTACTTGGATTGTTATGTGACGAATGCGTGGTACGAGCATTCTTTCTTCCCTCGATTTCGATCTCAACTTTCAGATCAAAGTTTGGAAAAGCTAATGATGTTACTTGAGGAGCTGGTGCGATGGAGTATTCTCGGTTGGCAAGGCATATAAGGCTTTGAAGGGCATGTGAGTCATTGACTCGGGAGGACGTGTGGCGGGTTGTAGAAGGTTTTGGAAATGAAAAGTTCCAATGCACGTGAAGGTTTTTCTTTCGCTACGCAGGAGGGGAAGATTGTTGACTGGGGACAAGTTTGCTCAGTTTGTGACTTTGTTCAGTCTGCTAACCCCGCTTTCTTGCGATGTTTGGATGAGGCGGAAGATGCGGATCATCTCTTCTTCAGATGCGGGAGCTCTCGAGATGCGTGACATTTATTTGTGAACCGGGCGATTTGTGTAGCTGGTGTGTCTGATTTCTGGGAGTCCATTGGGACGGACTGGAATGGTAAGGAGTTGGAGAGATCTGGTTGTTTGATTATGATTTGGGCACTTTGGCTGGCCAGAAATGGTGTGGTTTTCTGTCACGAGTGTTGTTACGGAGAAAATGTTGTGGCACATGCTAGAGCACTAGTAGAGTGCTGGAACTTGTAAAATTTGATGTTGATACTTACCTATTTATAGGCGTATAATTTTTTGATGATTAATGGTGAAGTTTTGAATACACACCTATACAGTGGGGGCCTTTTCTTTCTTTAAAAAAAAATAAATGGCTATCTGATTAAATGAACTCTAATTGTGCTCCCATGCATAGGCACTTTAAGTGTTTAAATTCTAACCATGCTTCGCTTCACCGGTCCAGTAAAAAGAGTTTCTCCAGTTAAGTGAATAGATTCACACAAGTATTTGAAACTGAAACCGAGTTATAAAATGATACAAATAAAATAAAAACTAGAGCTCTCTTTCGATTATTCTAATTTGCATCTGTCCAAATAGACCTAGTATTTGAAGAGAAATTATTGAAAATCCATGGTCTCTCTTTCCACTGGACCAATGATCAGCATATCATGTGAGCTCAAGCCCGACTCCTAGGTTGAGAAAATAAGTAGTGGCATGCAATGCACGTTGAGAAAATAAGCCTATCATGTGAGATCTCATTGGTTATCCCAAAGGACTCTGACAAGTGCATTTTTCACATTCTGTCCTGTGGCTTGAGACTGAAGAGGCGCACATACTCTTCTCCTTTTTCGATATGATTTCACCAAATTGCCACCTGCATAACTTTTAATCATTGCTAAAACACATGTATATTATGCAGACGAAATGATTTTCTCGACCTTTAACATTGAAGCATGAAGATGCAATTGGAGGAAATAAATCAACGTCGTTTCCATGCAATGCACAATGTAAGGAGTCCATATAGATGCATTGTCTCCATGATCTATTCTAGCTGCTTTATATTCCAAGGCATAATCATGATTATTGAGATAACTTTTTTATCCCTAACATGTCAAACAAAGCACTGATTGTACTTTAAAAAAACAATTTTGCATCTTTTACATAGTTTGAACCATCAATGGATTTCTAGAATGATGTTCTCTTGGAGGTGTTGTTGGATTACAAGTTTTACAAGGTGCGCCACCTTGTATTGGTTCAACAATTGGACACTGATCACAAGAGGTACCCCTCCACAACACATTGATGTCATCAATGAGGGCGGCAATTAATTTCTTCCATTGTTTGGAAATCTGTCTCCGCAACTCATGCACTTGATGGACACTGCATTTTCATTATTTTTCAATGCTGTGCAAATCTGCCTTCTGTGATTATTCCTCCAGCTCACATTTGGTCTAGTATATCACATTTGAACACCTGAAGGACATTATTTGTATCCTTCCATCTTTTGAGCCTCATCTAATTCAAACTCAAGGCCATAGGTCCATCAATGGCAATTCCTATGTGATTCACCATTATTCACACTTTGTATTCTATGCCATTTTGGACCGCAAGAAAATACATCTCAGAAACTGCAAGAAAATACATCAAACTACACACAACACAATAGCTTGTATGTGACACAATACCATGTAACATACAACTCTAAACATCACATTACCATGATTTTGAAAAACGCAGCTTCGAGGCAATTTTAACAAAAAAATGCCCGAGTCTTCTCTAAAACCTATGAGACGTGAGCCTTAGTGCACTGGTGGCAGAGCCGATGCTGTGAGGATATGACAAGGTGCTGTCTCAGCCATCTGAACCTCATTACATGATGTTTTATTAGATTATAATTTTAATCCAAAAAGCTTCTCATCCTTGTACTATATATGGAGGTGTGAATAACTCAAAGAAATGTTGCCTAATCATGCATATTTAACGAACCTTTAACAAATATCTTTTTCTTCTTGTCAAATCATCTCACCAAGCTAGTACAACAAAATTTCAAGTCCTGTATAAATTTTGAACGATTTTGACAGGACTCATCATACATATTAGATTTAATATCATCCTGTACCACTATAATAACATGCAAAGAATGGCATAAATGCACCAGAGGTTTCAGATACAGGACTAACATCAAATGTTGTAAACTTCCCTAAGATTGCCCTTTTGTTTTTGAATGTCAACTGTTGATGTTGACGGTTCCCTTCTTAGCATCGTTGTTCTTGACTTTACAAAGCAAATTGAACATGTTAGTATGTTTGGATGCAATGGTACTGGTAGGATACTTTAACTGCGATGCTTGAATTTTGAAAGGTTTCCAAGCATACATATCTTTTTCAACATTTGCATTTGTTTGACATTCTAGATGAATGACATTTTTTGGAGCCTACGTATTCATATGGATTCTGAGAATTTCTTTATATGCATTTATTTTTGTCTCTTGGGTGATAATCCTATCTCGAATATGGCGTGTTTGGATAGAGTAAAACGAGGCAGAGGAGCAGTTGGATCGAGAATGGATGAACCTGGTCCTTACCCTGCACATTTTCCCTCAGATAATGACGGAGATGCGCCTGACGTCAGGACACATGAGGAGTGGGAAGGAAGGGTCTTCGGTCCGGAAAAGCCGTCGTCATCACTATTACGAGATTCTTCCGATCCTATCCGTACAAAGATGGAGAATGCAAAATCTTTTAGCTCGAAGAAGCATCGTATCAAGGAGAAACACCAAAAGGAGGAGCGACTGAAGAAAAAGAGGAAAAAAGAAAAAAGATCGAAACACCGTCACTGAAGCCCAAAAGGAGGAGGATGTATACAACGAATCGAATATCCGTAAGCAATTTATCATTTTTAGCACTTCCCCTGCCTCTTGGCATGTAAATTATCAGTTTGTACTTTGTATTACAAGTCGATGTCACACTGAAAAAACAATTCGACCTAGTTTGTATTATTGTTGTGGCTATGATTTCCAAGTGTTAGGATTGTTGGAAGTTTTTCTGGAAATTTATATGAAACTCCTGAACTTGCTCTATGCAGATTTTTTCGATCTAGAAATACAAGATACCATTCATTTGGATACTTGATAATTCTCGAATTTCAGCGAGTGAAATTCATTTGATTCAAGAGAGTTGAAGAAGTATCGGTTTTCATTGATTTGAATAATCAACTACCTGATGTGCTGAAAGTATACCAGGGTTATAATTATTGGTTTTTTTAAACTTAATCTCAATACCCAGTGCCTATTCCTTCCTTCCTTCAACACCTCATGCAAAGGTATTGCCCTCCTCTTCTCCCAACTTTTTCTTTATTCCGCATTCTTCTAAATCCTTGGGCTGATTAAGCAAATTATGCTAGCTCACCCTTCTACTTAGATGAATTTATTTGTCGCTATGATAATTAATCAACAAGAGCTAATGTTACATGACATATTCGTCGTTTCACTTTGTATCAAGCACAACTTCAACATAATATTGACACTTTAAACAAACTTGAGGGTAAAGATGCAACTTTCTTTTTAGAAAAGGGACAAAAATGCAAATTCCACCTTTTCATTGGGGAAAAGTAAATTTCCTCAACCAACTAACCTTAACTACCCCTTCCAACTCCTTTTCATACTCTTCCCGTGTATCGGAACTACTCTCCTTCCATTGCTACTCTCCCCCGATTCTGCCCGCGACCTTCGCTCCTTCCTCTACACGACTTCGAGCACGGTTCGCTCGAGATGTGCCTCATGGGCGACAATGACCTCGAATATACTGTTAAGGAATCCATGTAGATACCAGAGGAGGCATGCAAATCTAGTGGAGTACTGCGTGAGGCACTACTTCGTGAGATCTTATCTAGTCCCACACGTTGCCAACATCGTGGGGTTGTACAAGGATAAAGGGGGAGGGGAGGTCTTTGCTGATGCCGTCGACTTGTCCTTTGATGAGGTGGGTGCTGGGGGGATGCCACTAACACCGGAGCCGCCGAGGGAGTGCCCGTACGTGTCTAATATGGCCGTGAAGGAGCTTAGAAGGTGAGGCATTTGCTTCTCTTCTCTTCTCCCATCTCTCTGCGAAATTCTTTGTTCCTTACGTTTGTTAGATCTGGTAATTGCATACGTTGATGTTGAAAATTCTCGATAAATGGACGAAAAAGCTAAGATGAAATTGTTTGCGTTCGTTCTGAAAAATGTTGGTTTTGTCAGTACGACGGTACCCCATTTCTGTAATAGAAAATGTTTTTTTGTTGTCATCGAGACCGCGTGTTGTTCGCTTGGATTCCAAGCAAAGACATGCAGTTTGGCATACTAAGATCGTTCTGCTTTGATTCTCCCAATTATATTTGTCCAACCTCAACATAAGAACATGAAGAAAGGAACATAGAAAAGCTTTATCCTTTCTCTGAAAGTATACGCATATTAGTTTAACTGGTGTTTCACGCAGTAGAAAATGAAAGAAAAGAAATAATTTTTACTCGAAAGGAAATGTCGATCATTTGGACATTCTTTTCACGTGTGAGTAACCGTTTCTCCAACACACACATGCGAATAAGTCGGTGGAGAGGATGGTTAAGTACTGTAGTCTAGAATGGTTTAAGATAGTACTACTCTCGTTGTTACCACTGTTTCCTTTGCAATGTAAATTTTGCGCAAGTAGATGGATTTTAATTGCGTTATTTTTCTTCCTATTTTTCTACTAATCATACAGGGAAGGCGATAGGGTGGCGTCTCCTGAAGGCATCCGAGGAGCTCGTGACAAAGATGAGCGATTCACAGACTATATATCTCCACTGCAGAGTGTCTGACAAGTAAGGCTGCTAATTGAAATGAATCATTCGAATTCGATTAGGATTCGTTCGATAAAAATTCAAAAAAAAATTCGATTCGAAATCAAATGAACTGAATTTGAATTTCACTTGTGGATTCGATTCCCTAATTAATCGAATTTGAATTAACCTGACTTCGTTCGATAATAATTCGATTCGATTCGGTATTTATATACATACGTACATATATGTATATATGAGTCCATGTATTTATATATACGTACATACATAGTACATACATATACATGCATATAATACATACATACATGTAACAACTACTCTTGGTTGATTATGATCTTTTCTGAATATTCTTGTACAAGGAATTATAACATAATTACATCAAAAGGTTGACATGTGTAAGTAAATAGATGCAAAAAAGAGTATATGAGTATGTATTAAAAAAGTTACTATATTTAGTTTACATTGAAAGATTTAGCATTTGCATTATATTACTAGGCATAACATGTGCAAGCAACTAAAGATACTCTCAAACCAAATTACTACAATGATTAAGTGGTTAATTTTAAACTTCTAATCATATCTAGCCCGATTTATCATGATTTTATTTTACTAAAGAGATTTGATCTTATTTTACTTTAACGTGCAATGGTAATTATATTGTTTTACTTTTTCATCAATAATATTCTATCTCTTTGATCGGCTCATATAATTATATTGTATGCATACATTCCTTTATCATAGAAAAAGTATATTGGATTGTAAAAAATACATAATAATTGTAAAAAATTAGATACTTTTATCCAATGTATTGTATTGATATGATATTTTCCCTTGATTTTATAGTTTTTCAACTTATCTTAGTAATATACTTTAAAAATTAGAATTTTACAATAAAACATTGATATTATATTATTATTCATATAATATTATTTATATAAGCTCTAAAAATCAATTACCATTTCAAATTCGAAATAAAATGAATCGAATTTGAATATCTGAATCTCAAAATGAATTGAATCTGAATTTAAGTTAGCAAATTCGTTTGAAATTCGATTCAAGTTCGAATTCGAAATTTTTATAATGAATTAAATCAGAATAATGGCGGATTCGAATGTATTCTATTCGATTAGCACCCCTACTGACAAGGGTCCTTTCGCACTGTACGTGAAGGCTGGGCACCACGTCTGCGAGACGGATAGCAAGCTCCTGTGGTTGACGTTTCAACGCAGGCACTTGATGCGGAAGGACCTCTCTGGGAGCGATTCCTGGCAACAATCACTTGTCGAAGCTTTGAAGATCTGGCTGATGTTCGATGATCCATTTTAACACTATCCATACTGGTTGATCAAGTCAGGATGCAGCAATATCTGCTTTTTTATCTGTTCGTGGTTTTTCTTCTGAATCTTTGGTATGTTTTATTGTGGAATTTCACATGGACGTTATTCTATCTTTTCGCGATCCGAACTAAGGACATTGTGAAGTCCTGGTTGAAAAGGCATCCCCCGCTTGTAGTCTCAATCATCTTAATCGAATCTATAAATCCATTATCAGGTCAGCAGGATCCATCTTTTATATGTTTGAGATACCAATAAGGTCGTGGTCGTTCAAGGCACAAATCAACATGCCGTCGATGACAAGATCCGAACTATCTTCCTTATTTGAGAGTTTTGAGGGGAAAGGATCCAACGGAAATCTCCTAAATCTTGAGCTTTCCTGACGATACTGTTATTTATTGGGATATGTGTGTTATTGACGACATCTGATATGAGAACCTGAACAGGTCTGATTAATGGTCTCTCCTACATGCATTTCATAGCTCCATTTCGTTTTTTTAGTTGCAGATTTTTGGGTAGCCATTGAACATGGTAGCCATTTTGTCAGGCAGATCATGCAGAAGAATCCGATTCGAATCAGATCGACATCCTCCACAGCTAACATGTTAAGAGCGTGCGCGCACTGCATGGAACTGGATCAGACCGATCTTACGCAGTAAAAATCCCTCGACTAAGAAGGGAAAAAAACCGTCCGCTAGCTATCAGAGAAACCCACTAAGTGAAGGTGGAGTCTACAAATGTTTCTACACTGGTACTTTATTGGGCTTTTATCAGTTGTACCCCAGAGATCTTGCAATTTCAGTTATGCTTCTATCTTTTTGGTAATATCAGTCGCGCCCTCAACTTTTTGCCGTTCTATCAGTTGTACCCCTCCGTTAGTTTAACCGTCAATGAGTTGACTTAACCATGTGTTTTTTCAAACCATGGTGCAGTTAAGAGGGGTATAATTGTCCAGACTTATTCTTCATATTCTTCCTTCTCCATTTGTTCTTCTTCCTCTCTTCATAATTTCTCTCTCTTAATTACACCTTCATGCATCCATAAAATCATTAAAATTTGAGCATTTTCACTGATATATCACTCATTGCAGATCAAATGGTGATTTTTATTTCATTTTTGATGAACTTTTATGAATCAATTAATCAAAAATTTATCTTAAACAAACAAGGGATAATTACACCCATAACCCTGAGTAATCTTGCAATAACATTCATAACCTTGTATAATCACAAATTACATGCAGGACCCTGAATAAGTGTGCCGTCTTACATCTATAACCTTCTGTTACTTGACCTCATTAACTCAACCAGATGATTGAGTTAATCTAACAGAGCAACGATCTAACAGTTGACATTAACCTAAATAAAAAAATCCCCAGGAGCCTGGTGTGCAACGACAAGGGACCGTGCTTCGGGGCGGCGGCTGCTCTGGCCGCTGTCGCAGTGGAATCGCAAGGGGGACGTGGGGTCGCTGGGGGCTTCGCGGGGGGGGGGGGGGACGCGGGGTCACTGGGGGCTTCACGGGGTCATCATCATCGCGACGGGGGGTGGTGGTGGTGGTGGTGGTGGTGGGGGGTGGTGGTCTCTGTCACGCGGGGTCGCTGCAGGGGTGCGGGGGTGTTCCAGCTACGAGCAAAGTTGGTGGGCTTGCTGGCGGAGGCGGCGGGCAGAGGCAGAGGGAGCTACGGTGGCAGGGGGCTTCGAGGGGAGGGGAGGCTTTACAGTGGTAGGGGCAGAGGCAGGAGGTGGGGGCTTCGAGCTTCGTCTCATTGCAAGGGCGCGGGGGGGTGTTCCATCTTGGGCGATGGCAGGGGGCATCGAGCACCTTCTCGCAGCACAGCAGGCCCTCCGGTCGAGCCTGGAAAAATCGGTGGTCCCTCTCCCTCTCCCTGTCCTCCGCCTACTCCCGCCTCTCAGACATCCGACAACGCCTCCCCTCCCTCCTCTCCTCCGTCCGCCCGCTCCGAGCAGACCCATCCGAACTCCCTTGGGCGGCGGCAGGGGGGCTTCTGCTTCGTCTCGTTGCAAGGGCGCATGGGGGTGTTCTAGCTTGGGTGGCGGCAGGGGATTCGAGCTTCGTCTCGTTGCAAGGGCGCACGAGGGGGGGGGGGGAGTGTCTCCAGCTTGGGCGGCGGCAGGGGGGAGCTTCGAGCTTCGGCCGGGGGTTGGGGGGGGGGTTAGTCGGAGAAGCTCGGAAGCTTGGCGGGTTGCGTGGGAGGCTTCGAGCGATGAACGGGAAGGCGGTCACTAAGAGAGGATGGCATGTGTTTGTAAATAAAAATGAACTTTAAGGGTAATTTTGTCTTTTTGAATGGAAACCGTCAAATATAACGGTGGCCCCAAACGGAATATGACACGGGGTTATGTCATGTAAGAGTTAAGCATTACTCGGGGTTTCTCGTGTAATTCGCGATTACACAGGGTTATGAATGTTATTGCCAAATTACTCAGGGTTATAGGTGTAATTATCCCAACAAACAAATGCTGAAGGTTGGAGGTGGAGGAGGGGAAAGGATGGGGACGGATAGGTCACCGGCCTGGGAGGAGGAGGGAGGCTGGGGCGGAGGAGGTCGTCGGCTGGGGGCAGAGGAAGGACGGAGCGGAGGAGGGGGGATGCTGTAGGCTGGGGGCAGAGAGGTCGTCGTCCTGGGAGGAGGAGGGAGGCTGGGGGCGGAGGAAGGACAGTGCAGAGGAAGGGGGGGGGGTCCTGGAAGTGCGGGTTGGCACGGGGGCAGCAGGTTGTGGGGGGGAGCTCGAAGCAGGGGGCGGGGGGTGGTCAGGGCGGAGGGCGCGAGGGCAGCAGAAGGGAGGAGCTCTGGGAAGGTGGACGGGCGCAGGGGCGACAGAAGGGAGGAGCTCTGGGAAGGCGCAGGAGGAAGAGAAGGGAGGAAGAGGAAGAAGATGGGAGAGGAGGAAGAGGATGGGGAAGGAGGAAGATGAGAAAATGACATTTTTCAAGTTTTACTTTTAATTTAATTCCCATTATGTCCCAAAGTTAACATCCGTTTACCTTGGGAATGAACGGCAACTAACCGTAGGGGCACAACCGATAGAACGACAAAAAGATGAGGGCACAACTGATATTACCAAAAAGATGAGGGCATAACTGAAATTGCAAGATCTTGAAGGGGCACAACTGATAAAAATCCTACTTTATTTAGTATATCTGAACCAGAGACGTTAGGATGAGGGATAATGTCCTTTCAATAAATAATAAAAATTAAGAAGGGAAAAAAACTTCTCTCTTCTTGGCAGCCATATCAACAATAGCGCGAGCACATGACCTCGCAGGTCAATCCATTTGCCATACGATTGCATCAGGTGCACAGAAAGGTCAGACCATCTTCAGTGAAGGGTCCAAACTGATCCTTTCTGACACAATACATGCCTCATACATAATCCATTTTAAATATATATTCTGTGATATGATCCGATTTATATGATATTTTCCCCTTGTGTTGGTGCTGGCAAGCATCTTAGTAATTTTACATAAAGAAATCAGAGTTGGAGAAGCTCTTTCGTTTTATAAATGTCGAATTGGATTTGCCATCCAAAAGGGATTGACGACGCAACTTGTTGCCCGTCTTCCAACAATTTCTTTGTAATATGTAACCACTCGTTCTTGATCGTTTTTCTGCTTATGTTTTGTTGATCGGATGCTTTCCCAACAGCAACTCCGTCTAATATCAGTGCAAGAGCATAGTCGACAAAGCTTTACACTTATCTTCATCCTTGTACAAACATCGATGTGGTCGCAGATACATCGCAAATCATACATAATACATCTCCATAAAATGCCGTGACAATTTTTTTCTGGCGGTAAAAGAGCCACTTTTGAATACTTCAACTGCTTCTTTCCCTCACTGCTCAGCTCTCATTTAACTGTCAGATGCTAAAGCTCAAGCGGGAATTCGACGCTTTTGCATTCGTAGAAACCCCAAGCAAGAGCAGGGATGAAGCCATGATTATTAGCTTGGGAGGGCTATACATAATCAAATGACATGTTTGTATGTAGATTTTTTTTGTAAAAATGATGTGATCGTTTCTCTTGACCTAAAATCATGACATTTTTAAAGATATCAGTGGGCTTTTTTTGAATATTTTGCACCATTTCTAGAAATATAAAGGAAAATATGCATTTCTCTTTTTTATAATTTGTTAATGTTCTAGCATAAATAATAACAAGTACGTTCTAATATTTTGAATTTTTTGTATAAACTTTATTTATTTCTTGTGTATGGATAAATTAATTAAATAACTTCTAATGTAATATATGGATAATTTAACTAATAATTTGATGACAAGAACACATGGATAGGATATTCAAGATAGATTTGATCCATTTAAGTAATTATATGATATTGGTTAAGAAAAAAACTACTTTTGAGATAAAAATTTAATATCAAAAGATATAGTGTATGAAATATTGAATTTCAACTATGGACATATTTATTCTTTCATGGAATTTCTATCAATCATGATTTGTTTAACAATACCATCATGTATTATAAGGGGAAAATTATCCTGAATAAAATATTTTTTATTTAGTATAAAAATATAATATCTAAATTTCTATGTTATAAAGTTCATTTTTGGGATATATTATCACATCCTCAAAACCATCCAAATATTTAGATAATTTTCCAGTTGTGATTTACACTATAACAAAATGGATCTATAACAACGCTTTTCAAAATCTATCACTGTATCGTCCATTATTAATATATACTGATAGTAAAATTTATGACAAAAATATTTTTTATATTGAAATTAGCAGCATATATCATTTACAATGTTATATCATTCACGATGGTGCATATAGCGACATTTACCCGTTACCATTTTTCAATATTTTAACTAATCATTGCTAATTTAGTCAAAATTTAACGACAATTGACTAGAATTTTGAAAAATAGCAATGGATAAATATTGCTATATGGATTATCGCTAATGATGTAGAAACATATATGACATTGGTCGTTAATTTCAAGTATAAAAATAATTTTGCAACAAATAATATCGTCATTGTATGTTTTAACAACGGATGTTATAGTGATGGATTTTATACCATACCAGCAAACTTTTTAAATAAATTCTTTTGTTTTGTAGAGAGGTATATTACCGCATCATTAAGTTTTACAAGTAAACCATTGCTTCCAAAAATATTTATATTTTTATCTTCTTATAAATATAAATTATATTATTTTTAGATAAAATTAAATCCAAGAGAGTACTTGATAACGCGGGGTAATTCTACAAGGGGTCACCATGAATAATATAAAAAGTGTCGCTGAGGCGACCGCTCGCAGAACACCCGGTTAATCAGCAATTAACCCACAATGAAAGAATGAATAAATTAAGTTCAAAAAGAGATGTGAATTAATCTTTATTACTCTACCATAAAATGTATAGTGAACAAGCATGTAGAGGTTCGAACCACAGAGAGCAATACAAAATGCAAGAGCTTATATGTACCATAGAGTCATCCTTGTGTGAAGTGGGTTTTTAATATTTTTTTTCTTTTTATATTTTTTATTATATTTTTTTAATAATATAATTATAATATATTTATATATATATTTTATAGAATATAAATATATAGAAATATATGTATACCTAGAGATAGATATAAAGCATACATGCAATTATCTAAATATATATACTAATTTATTTATTATTATTTTTTTATACTTTACTTTTAGCATATCATATATTAATAGATATAAATATATATAAATGTATATAGATATGCATTTTTTGATCATTTTCTCTCCTTTTTTTTATAGGGTAATACATCCGTATATATATAAAGGGAAGTTATAATATTTATAAAAATATATAAAAATGGTCAAAAAGTCAGAAATAAAGTCTTTTTGGTATTTTCATGATTTTTTTACTGTTTTTGTGATTTTTGGGCATTTTTCAAAACATTTTTAGTATCTTTAAATAACAAAATAAGAGAAAACAGGGAAATAGGGTCTGTCTGTGAGAAAAATAGGAATTAAAAATAGCAAACAGTCACAAAATTTTTCCACACTATTTTTTTAACAGAGACAATAAAATATAGAAGAAGTGGGAATTGAGTTTATATTTTTCTGATTTTCTTTGATTTTATAATTTTTTGAAGTTTTTGTGTATTTTTGAATTTTTAAGGTTTTCCTTTTGAGATTTTTAGGGGTTTTTGGATTGACACTAAACTAGGTCAAAATACACACTAGAGATTTTTTTTGGAATTTTTTGAAGTCTTTTAATATTTTTTTGGTATTTTATAATCTAGACAGTAAATAAAAGACATGTTTTTGATTTTTAATAAATACAAAACACAACAAAATTAACATCCAAAAATATGGCTTGTGAGAGCTTGTTAAGAGAAGCTTATATCCATTTTTGCAAGATTTTTCGAATTAATATGAGGCACAAAATAAATGGACAAAGCATACAAAAATAAATGGCCTAGTAGGGGCATTTTTGCAATTAAAATAATTATTAGGGGCATCCGTGCAAAAATTTCAACAGAAATAAACATTTATTTTTATTTTAAGGGCCATTTTACAATTAATAAACCCGGGCATGGTTTAAGTGCGAAAATCACGCGCCTCACGTGGGTGCTGCACGTGAGGCGCGGAGGGACTAAACTGTAAATATACAAACTCCAGGGGCGTAATGCAAATTATACAATTTATTTACAACGTAACTTTTTATTTTTGGTATTAAACTATAAATACAAAAAGGCGGGGGAGGTGTTTGAAGTTTACCCCCTAAGGCGCTTCATCCTACGGCGTTGGGCGCGCCACTTATCCACGCGTCAAGCATCTGACGGTGGATACCGGTTCGTCGATGAAGGATTCGGATTAGAAGCTCCTAGCTGATCTGTCGGTTGGCGCGTGTCTTCATCGGACGACTCCTGTGGGATCTGGGACGGGCCTCCTGATCCGACGGCGCTGGAGCTCCCTGGAAGAACAGGGAAGAAGCTCGCGCCTGTCGAGCTTCGATCGAGAAGCTTGGGCTCCTCCAGGGCTCTCCGGTGCATCTGAGGTGGTCTGCACGTAGCTGGAAGCCTGCCGCGTCGATTGATGGTTCCATCATGGCTCCTGGAGGTCCGAGTCGCTCGGACGGGGTCGGTGAAGTAGCGGACCTCCAGGAACCTCTTCCTGGTTCGATTCGAGCCCAGATGGGCTCTATTCTTCGTTTGACCTGCAGAGGAAGAACCGGGGGAGCGAGGGTTTCCTCCTCGACCCGGGGTTTTGAAGCTTGGCAGCAAAATGGAGTGAGGCGGAGGGGCTCCGACGAACGGCGGAGGGGGAGCCCCGATTCGCGAAGACCAGAAGTCCTCGGTTGGTCAAAGGCCAAGGATCGATGGAGAATGCGATGGGGATTGACATGGGGTGTACGTGGCGGTCGGATACGGTTGGGTTCACCGTGAAGAAGTCGCCGGAGCGAAGCTCGACGAACTTTGAATTTTGATTTTAAGCTAAAGTGGATTAACTAGAGACTAATCTAACAATGGGAATTAAAAACTAACATTAAAACCTAACTAAAAAGCATAAAAAGGACAGCTCTTATACCTGGGGCCCACCAGGGAGTAGGGCGGACGTCGGAGCTCCGCTGCGACAAAACTCCCTTCCTCCGGCCGATTCGAGACGCTGGAGCACTCCCCCTTGTCACGAGGATCGTCCTAGGAATGGAATCAAGGCTTAAGGTTGGATTAAAATTGGCCAAATTCGAGGAAGGAGGCGGAGCTACTTATTTATAGACATTGGCATGGAGCCTTATTGACCGGCGATTATTACTTAATCCAATGAGTATCTGATCGATCCAAGTTATTGGCGGGCATCATGGATAATCAGAGAGCAATTCTTGTGAAGGAAGCGAGCTTGAACGATGGACGGGATAACCGCAAAAAATGGAAGAAATCCGGGGAGTTGACAGTTCAAAGGCGCCGGACCTTGGATGGGACAGTTGACCAGGCGGTCAACAAAGGCCGGCGCCCCATTGGTCCACGTCGGCCGCTAAACGCCAAAATAGAAAATGTGATCCCAAATTGATCTATTTAACCTAGTAAATGATTTATTTAGAATTTCCTTAAAGAATAAAAATTGTGTATTTTTGTATGTAGTATTTTTTGGGATTTTTATTGAATTTTTCGAAGTGTTTTATTATAGTTTTATTTTAATAAAGTGTATATGTGTGTATTTACATGTATTTTGTATCTTTTAATTTTTTATTTGTTTATTTTATTTTATTCTTTTATTGGCTTATTTTATAAATTTATAATTTATTTTTGTGAGTATGGGGATATTTTTATTTAATTTTTATGAGTTTATTTTTCATTTTTAAATAAATAGGTATACGTATATGCAGGTGTCCTTATAGGTATTTTACCTATGTATTTTGTATACTTAATTTATTTAGTGTATTTTCTTGATTTTTATTTTGGATTTACATTTTTAATGGGTTATATGTATTATTTTCATTATTATAAGAATATAAAAGAAGAGAAAAATTAAAGAGTGTTTTCCCTCTTTATTTATATACATTCTTGGCCATAGGTATTTTGCCTACTAACTTGCATTAGCTTGTTTTATTTTATTGATCCTTTTTAGTTTGAGTCTAATTTTAGTATGTACATGTATTATATACATTATTCACAAAATTCTAAAAATAAAATTGGATAAAAATAATGGACCTTGAATATATTGAATATTTTAATCAGGCAGGTTGCCCAATGGGGGCCAAAAACCTAAACTTTTGCATATGGACTCCAAAAATTATGAAACTAATTTTATTAAATAGTTCTTGGAAAGCTATATACAATTAAAGGTAAGTTTGGGTGATTTGGAGTTTTTATTTGCAAGATATGGGTCTGTGAAGTTGAGGTTTTGGCTTTTTATTCTGTGTATAGAATGTACTCTGAGTATTATTTTTACACAAACTCAATTTTGTATTTTTATTTACATTATTATCTACAACTTTCATATACAAAGTTTCTTTATTTGATGAATAAATATTTATGTACAAAATAGGTGTCAAAAATGCATAAATAAATACATGAATAAATGAGGTATTTATTGTACACTGGCCCTTATCTCCCCCTACTTTATTCCTTGTCGACCAATACCATGTTGGCCTTGGCCTTGGGGTTTGGGTCATAAAATATTTACAATATTTTATTCCTTTTTCTTTTCTCCTCTTTATTCTATAATTTTGGCATTAAAAACCTTATTTAATGTGTAATTAATACAATGAATGATGAATGCTATTATGTACAGTTTGATGCTATTTACATGCATTTGCTGGGGTTTTTGAGGCCAAAATGATAGAATAAAGGTGATGAAATGGAGATTCATCAGTACTATTCAACAACAAACTTGCCTCTAGTGTAATATGAAAAAAATATTACTAAAATGCTCAAAATCTTGAAATGCCTCTAGTGTAATTTGAGAAGTAGTTGAGAAAGGAAGAGAAAAAGATGCAGAGATTAGGGATGAAACATATCGTATATGCCTATTTCCATATCAATATTTGTTTCATCTCTATCGAATACGAATACAGATATGGATATTATTTGGATATATATTAAAGAAATCATATCCATAAAAATTCAAATATGAAGTCGAATCAGATATTTATCGAATACGAATATGGATCAAATAAAGAGCGGACCAACTGAATGCATATAGAATAAAGAGCCATCCGACTATGAATCGAATAAAGAGTGAATCCAAATATGGATCCAATAAATATGGAATCCGAATAGCAATATAATAAAGACCATATACGAATACAAATTGAATTTTTATCAAGGTTCACATGATTTTAAAAATGACAATAAAATATAAATAAGCTGCGTCATGATAAAAGGAAGCATCGAGATGTCCTGCATTCTTTACCGGAAGTAAAAGGAGATATGGTTTTGTAAATTTTGTTCGTATCCATATTCCCAAACAAATGAAAGTTTATTAATATCATTAATATATAGTATTATATAATATATATTACTAATATAATAACACGGGATTGTAGCTTATATTATATTAACTAATATATGAAATAATATTAAATACTGTATTTGGATATTCGGATTCGAATCTGGATATTCAAGCCATTACCATATCTGTATCCGGAAAGTTTTTACAACCCATATCCATATTCGATTAATATTCGGATATGGATACCCGTATCCGATAATTTTTCGAATACGCTAAGCAGATATTCAGATATATCCATATCCGTTTTCATCTCTAGCAGATATACAATGGTCTATTTATATATTATTACACATACAACTATTTTTTTAAATATTTTATTTGAAAAATAGATGATTGTTTATTTAAAGGATGGTTGATATCATATAATATAGGCATTTTTTCCCATGAGTTGGGGAAGGGAGGGGGGGGCAAGCCCCCTCCCGCCCCCTCTCCCTCCTTGACTAAGCATGAGTTCCTTCAAACACTCGGACATCGTAGGCCTCGTGCTGCTTGCAATACTCACGCAGCGAGAGGCTAGGCTCGCGAACAATGCGATGCTGTCCATGGCGTATGAACTTCTGGGCATCTCAGGATCGATCACCTTACACAGCCTCTTGAGATTCATTAGGAGGCACGCCTGACGCGTAAATGGTGCGAATTCAATTAGCAAATGCTGTCGTTGTCGTGATCGACTACGGGTTGAGAAAGGGAGAAATTACACGCATGATCAGGTTCTTATCTGGAGCGCGGATCCTCTGCTGGCCAGCAGGGATCTGCGGTAAAGGGGGAGGGCGTCCGGACCGCTCGATCAAGATCGAGCGGTTCGCACGAAAAGGGCCCACAAAACCCATGATTTCGTGCGAACCGCTCGATCTCGATCGAGCGGTCCCGACGCCCTCCCTCCTTACAGCAGGTCCCTGCTGGCCAGCAGAGGACCCACTCCCTCTTATCTGTCGGTCTCTGACAATGATCCAAGACTTGCCGGCCCGTCAATAGCTCCTGTAGGACTACGTCGAACGCGTATACATCGCTTTGCAATGCGAGTTTCCCTGTCTGCGAAATTGGAACTTGATATTCATCATTCAAAGAAGCTAGATTTGCGACAGAAACGAAGAAAATGAAGCGCGAATCATGAGCTTGTAATCTTCTCTGCATAGATAGATCATACCGACGCGTATTCAGTATCGAAATAGCCGAAAGTCCCGAGCACCTTCGTCTCTATCCAAGGTATCCTCATCCTCTGGCATCAACTTAGCAAGACTGAAATCGGATATCTGCATACAAAGATGTGATCTACATCAGAATTATGGTTGGCAATGCCGTATGGTGAAATATTAATTATCTTTAGTATTATTTTATATTTTCTATTTCTCCTTTCTTCTTTATATAATTTGCCCAATAGATTCTTCTCTTATATAAGAGAACCCTTGTGCCTCTCATAGGCCCTGTTCGTTTGGGGTATAAGGAGGAATGGAATAAGGGGAATAAGCCCCCAACACGCTTCCCCGTGGTACGACTATTCTCCATTATTTCATCTCATTTCACTCTTATTCCTATCTTTATCCCACCTTACCTACCTCTATTTCACCTTATTCTCCTTATTCTTATCCTCCAGCCGAACGGAGAATAGACCCTTATTCCCCTTATTCCCCATCCTTATTCCTGCTTATTCTCCTAACGAACGGACCCATAAAGTATCCTATTATTTTCCCTCAACACAGTATCGGAGCGACGATGCTAGACCGGAGTTCCCTTATCCAACCCTATCCCTATCCCTACCCTACCCCCCACCCCAACCCCCCGCGCACCCCCGGCCCCCCAGCACCCCAGGCTGCCACGCGTGCCCAGGCACCCCGCGCCACCGGCCCCCCAGCGCCCCAGACTGCCACGCATGCCCAGGCACCCCGCGCCACCGCCCCCACCAACGCACCCAGGCCCCCTGCGGCCCCGCGACTCCGCCTACTGCGACCCCGTGACTCCAGGCTTCCTGCGTCCAAACACCCGCATCCTGGCCCCCTGAGCCGCCTGCGCCCAGGCCCCTGCGCCCCCTAAGTCCCCACGTGCCCAGGCCCCTGCGGCCCCCGCCCAGGCCCCTAGAGCCCTCGGACCAGAGTTCCCTAGACGGTGACCTTTATTCCGAAAGATCCGCATCAACCCCTACGCCTCCGAGCATATCAACGGATAGTTCTGCGATCTAATTTCTACCAGAGAGCGTGATTTCGGACCTCTAAGTCACATTTCCCGATCCTTACGAGCGACAAGGATTAGCAAGGATGGTTGTGTGAGTTTGCATGTACAATCAATCCTTCATATGATTCTATAGACTCGTTTATATCGGTCTACTCCCCAGTTGAATTCCGTTATTTGGCTATTTTATCATCATATTAGACAACAAGGGTGACATCCTGGAGGCCCTAGCGTGAGGCTGGATCTGTTATCAAGCATTTATGAATGAAATAAAGAATATTTTTTCTGTCAATGTCAAGTATCTCTGTTTTGATAATGCCTTTAAATTTTGCACTTTACATCTTTCTGAGTTTCTTAGATCCAATGTCATTGTTCACCAGACTTCATGTGCCTACACTTCCCAGCAGAACGGTGTTGTCGAGTGCAAACACCGTCACTTACTTGATGTGACCAGAACATTATTTCATTCCCCTCCGCCACTCGAAACCCTAACGCTACCTTCTCCGTCTCCACTGCCATGACGACCCACCTGTAGAAGCACAGGAAGAAGTGCGGGCATATGAGCACCGGCCATGGTCGCATCGAAAGCACGGGAAGCATCCCAGAGGCCACGGAAATGCCAGATGCATGCACCACCATCGCATCCTCTTTGACAAGTACCATCCCAGGTACTTCGGCAAGGTTGATATGCGCTACGTCCACAAGCTCCGCAACCGCTTCCACTTCCCCACAATCAACGTTGAGCGCCTCTGGCCTCATCCCTCAGCAGGTCAAGGACAAGCTCCCCAGCAAGGACGACACGCCCTTGCTCGATGTCACACAATTCGGGCACTTTAAAGTCCTCGGCAAGAGTGTGCTCCCTTAGGGAAATCCCATCGTAGTCAAGGCTAAGTTGGTCTCAAAGAACGCCGACAAGAAGATTAAGGAATCCGGAGGGGCCATCGTCCTCACCGCTTAGAATTTTGGGTAAATTGATTCTTTTTGCGTCTTTTGGTTCTTGTCTTGTCATGTAGAAGACTTAATATTCACCTTTTATTAGCGTTGATCTGAGGTTGTAGGTTGGAAACTTTGAATGATTGCTGAAGTTTATGTTAATATTTGATAATTACATCATTGGTGATTTACAAGAGGAGGTCTACATAGATTGTTGCTGAGGGGGAATGTTAGAAGGTTTGCAGGTTACACAATGCTATCTATGACCTCAAGCAGAGTCCAAGAGCATGGTTCCAAAGCTCTCGGACTTGATAGAGCAGCATGAGTTTGTGAGATCAACTGCTGATCACTCCTTGTTCGTACAGAAGACCCAGAGATGTATTATAATCATTCTTGTTTATGTTGATGATATTATTATTACAGGGGATGACGAGCAGGACATTTAGAGTGCCATGGACTTCCTAGGTCAGCAGTTTATGATCGAGGACCTTGGACATTTACGTTACTTCTTTGGACTAGAGTTTGCCAGGAATCAACGGGGTCTTGTGATGACCCATTGAAAGTATGTTATAGATCTTCTTTCAGAAACATGCATGACAGATTGCAGACCTGCCATTACTCTGCTTGACCCGAGCATGAAGTTTTATGATGATGATACTGAGGAGGTCGACAAGAGGAGGTATAGATAACTTGTTAGCAAGCTACTATATGCAACCATTACCAGGCCTGACATATCATTTGCCGTGAACAAAGCAAGTTAGTTTATGAAGCAGCCCAGACAGACACATATGGATGCAGTCCATATGATTCTGAGATACTTGAAGACTTCACCTGGTACTGGACTTCTTTTCAGCAGAGGCACATCTCTCTCAGTTACAGCATACACAGATGCATATTATGGTGTCCAAAGGATAGAAAGTCTACATCTGGCTTTGCTATGTTTATAGGAAATTCTCTTGTTTCATCGAAGAGTAAGAAGTAGACTGTAGTTGTCAGATCAAGTGCTGAATCGGAATACATGACCATGGCACATGCTAGTATAGAGATGATGTGTGTCAGATCCGTTCTTACTGACCTGACTATAGAAGTGTCTCTTCCCATGCGCCTTCAATGTGATACTCAAGTTGTTCTCTTCATTGCAAACAACCCAGCCTTTCATGAGAGGACACAACACATAGAGGTGGATTATCATTACACTCGTGACATGATACAGAAGGTTATTATCACTACTACGCTTGTCAGCTTTGGAGATCAGACAACAGATATACTTACAAAGGCCCTAGCGAGAGGACCTTATCAAATATGTTGCCGCAAGCAGAGTTTTATTGATATCTACGCTCCAGCTTGAGGGGGAGCGTTGAGATATTAATTATCTTTAGTATTATCTTTGTATTTTCTATATCTCTTTTCTTCTTTCTGTAATTTGCCCAATAGATTCTTCTCCTATATAAAAGAACCCTTAGACCTCGCATAAAGTATTCCATTATTTTCCCTCAACACCGTGGAATGAACTGCAACACATTGAAAAACAACGGAGGAGAATAAGCAGCAAACAAATTGCCTACATAATCCAATTAAATTTGGCAAGAATTTGTATACTTTATAAAAAAAAAACAACTATTATGTTTAGAAAAGTTGTTCCAAATCACACAGCTACTCTTCTCAGTGGAAATTAGAACGTTCTTCAAAATTAAAAAAACTAAAAAAAATGCACCCAAAGATATCCAACCAAAGACTCATCACTGATGAAATATGTCACTAACATTGTCACGCAAAAGATCAGGACTCTTTTGAGATAATAGAAATGGTCAAAATGCTGTTCACGAACAGACAATGATCATTAATTTAAATAACAATTGTCCAAACGGACCAAGTTTGAAACCTCTGGGTATTATTACAATGAAAAAAATCATAACGTCCAATCAAAAGACCCGAAATTATTCCAAGGACAGAAGTCCAGGACCACAAACATTAGAGAAAAGACGTTTCTTTTCTTTTCTTTTTGCTGAGAAAAAGGAAAAGACGCTTCTCATTATAAATGAGAAGACGAAGAGAAACCCTGAGGAGGAATCGACACGGCATTCCCAGGTCCCAAAACAGAAGTAGCCAATTCACGAAACAAAAATTCAAAGAGAGTCGCCCGAATGCATGGAACGAGCAACAGAGGAGAAAAGGTGGCGAGGGTGATGACCTGAGGGAACGAGTCGGGGAAAGGCAAGGAGTTGGGGAGGAGGGAGGCTTGGGCTTGGAGGAGAAGCGGGGGGATGCCCGCAAGCTCCAGACCCCCACCCCGCACGTGCCCGACAAGATGCAGGCCCCCCCGTGCACGCACCTCTTGTTGGAAATAAGATTACCAGTGCATATATTAAACAGTAAATTATCGGATCCAAATGAGTTAACAGGGAAACAATACCGAATAAGATTACGTTAAACGTATGTTTCCCAATCATTATCCGATTATACAATGCAAACAGGAACCGATTGATAGAACAGAAACATAAATAACATGGGCATGATCCAGAAAGGGTAAAACAATAAATATATTTCGGCAACCAAAATAAAATAAAGATCAGTTTAGAAGTTACCGAAGCGTCCATGAAATGGACTGTCCTTAGAGAAGATATCGCCCTCACAATACCGGTGCGTAGGGTACTGACGATCTGCTCCCAGGATACGACGGCTCACGATCGTCGTCGGCGCACACCAACGGGATCGTCTTCGATTGTACCTCAGAGAACTGCAGCCGAGAGAGGAAGAAGAAGACGTTCGTCCGCGAGAGGAAGAACCACAGAGAGACGGCGTGAGAGAAGTTTTTCTTGCGAGTGAAGAAAAACGACGTTGGTGGGGGGATATATATAAAGAAGGGCTCGCGTGCCCTAGCGCGCGGTGACCTTTGGTTTCCGAAAATGCAGCTTTTCGGATCCCAAAATCGCGCCCATAATGGCGAGTTGAATTCTCATTTAAGTCGACTTACCAAATTAATCGTGTGATTAATTTAATCGACTTACCAAATGAAAACCACAGCAAAAGTATCGAGATCCGAGATCCGAATTGACTCTCCCGAGCCCGAGCCCGAGACGGAGACGGAGACGGAGACGGAGCGAAGCGCGCACGTGCTTGTGTGGTCCTCCATTCCTCCTCTCTACTATTGCTACAAGAGCTTGGGGTGTGGACTCATATATAAGTCCACCAAAAGTTTAGATCTCCAAGGTATGGTACTAAACTTCCACCCAAACTCAACCATGTTTCAAATTTGGGAATTCCCAACTTTCCCTCCAAGCCATTTGGTTTCCCAATTGAAACCAAATTAATGTCAATTGTATTTAATAGATTTTTCAATTAAAACCTATATATATATACAATTTTAATACAACACCTCTGCCCGCCTACCCCTGTCGCTGCCCGCCGTCTTTCGTCATCGTCGAACAACCCACCGCCTGCTGCAAGCTCGAACTCACCTCGTCTTCTTTCTTTCTTTCTTTCTTTCATTATTAATCTCAGCCGTTAGATCACTGATTAGTTAGATTAACTCAGCCATCTAGTTGAGTTAATGGACTAAACTAACGGAAGGTTATGTGTGTAAAACGAAGCGGTTATTCATGGTCTTGGATGTAATTCGTGATTATCGAGGGTTCTTGGGGTAATTGCGAAATTACTCAGGGTTATGGATGTAAATATCCCTTATGAAAAATCTATGGAAGTATTTTTCAAAAACAAAAAAAAAATAAAAAATAGTGAAAAAAATGAAAATGGAGTAGTTAAGTTATGTACTCCATGTAGTAGGATCCCTCCCCCTCACCCCCTCTCTCTATATATAGGAGTGATCCTGTGAGAGCAAAAAACTATGAGAGCATGAAAGGAGTGATTCTGGACCACTAGATTCAACCATGAGAGAGAAGGTAGAATCTAAGGGTCCATAATCACTGCTCTCATGCTCTCAAAGGATCACTCCTCATATATATATATATATACATATATTTGAGGCTCTTCCAATATAATGCATCCTTCCTAATGTTAGGAAGACCACCATCTTTTTGTAGAAAATACGAGCACTTTAGTAGAATGTATATACAGTTTGTATTATAACTGCATATTATAAATCTACAAACGCATACAAAACTGCATATTATAGTACAAATATTAAAACTGCATAATGTAATATAATTTTTATACGTATTCTGCTAAAGTCGTCATGTTTTCTACAAAAAGGGGTTGGCCTTCCTGAACTCAGGAAGGACCAAGTCCTATTTGAAAGAAATCCTATATAAATATAATGCTGATCCTGTGAGAGCCAAAGACTGCGAGACCATGAGGGCAATGATTTTGGACCACTAGATTCTGTCATCTCTCTCCTCATTGATTGCAGAAGGAGAGAGAAGAGCATAATCTAGTGGTCTAGATTTACTGCTCTCATGCTCTCACAGGTTTTGGCTCTTATGATATATATGAGGGTTGATCCTATGAGAGCCAAAACTTGTGAGAGCATGAGAGCAGTGAATCTGGACCACTAGATTCTGCTCTTCTCTCTCCTCTTACAATCAATGAGGAGGGAGATGACAGAATCTAGTGGTCCAAAATCATTCCTCTCATAATCTCATAGATTTTGGCTCTCACAGGGTCGACCCCCCTCCCCCCTCTCTCTCTATATATATGAGTAATCTTGTGAGAGCAAAAAACTGTGAGAGAAAGAGAGCAGTAATTCTAGACTAGTAGATTCTGTCTTCTCTCTCCTAGTTGAATCTAGTGGTTCAATCATCGCTCTCATACTTTCACAATTTTTTGCTCTCATAGGAATACTCTTTTATATATATATATATATATATATATATATATGAGGATAGGGAGTATGCACCCAGGTGCATGTAATTCTACATGCACCTGGGCCTATAGCTCCCAATTTTTTTTACTTTTCTGAAAAATACCGTCATGTATATTCATCTATATATCCCTCCTATATGTCATTTCAATTTCATCAGAAACAGAGACCCCTATGTCCTCCATCTTGAACACATTATTTTAACGGTCTTAGAATTGCTGTAATCGACCGATTCTGGATGGAGGACATAGGGGTCTCTGTTTCTGTCGAAATTGGAAACATATAGGAGGGATATATAGATGAATATACATGACGGTATTTTTCAGAAAAGTAAAAAAATTTGGGAGTTATAGGCACGGGTGCATGTAGAATTACATGCACCTGGGTGCATACTCCCTATCCTCTATATATATATATATGAAAAAATGGAGTTACCCCCGCCCCAGTTTTTCCGTATTTTTTTTATTTTTTTTTGAAAAATAGCACCATAGATATTAATATAAGTATACATCCCTCCAATCTGTCATTCGAATTTCGTTAGAAATAGAGACTCATATGCCTTTTATCTAGAACAAGTAATTATAATGGTTTAAACATTGATGTAATCGCCCTGTTCTAGGTGGAGAGCATACGAGTCTCTGTTTCTAATGAATTTCGAATGACATATAGGAGGGATATATAGATGAATATAAATAGTGATATTTTTGAAAAGAATAAAAAATATTGAAAATGAGGCGGTGGCAACCACATTGACTGCCCAAGGGGCAACCCCATTGAATTTACACACACACATTATTTTTTTGAAACGAATTCATGAGGAGCTTGCACCATGATCCATGTAACTGCATATGCACTGGTGCCAAAAACACACATTATATATTATTTTTTTAAACAAATTCATGTGAGATTTAGATCACCATATATCACCATGATGTCATTCAAAAATCAACTTAATTCGAGCCTTCTAACCCATCCATCACGACTGTCAACTTTTAACGGTCTCAGAATTGCTGAAATTGAGCCGTCCAGATGTACATGTTAAGAATGTCTGTTTTACACAAAATTCCGCTAATAATACTAAGTAAATCCCCTATGATTTCATTTCAAAAAATAATATATAATAGGTATTTTTAGCACCGGTGTATATACAATTACATGCACCATGGTTCAATTTTCCCCCATATATATACACACACATATACATATATGGGTAAAATGGAGCTGCCCCCATGGGGGGAGTTTAGCAGCTCCCCCCGCCCCATTCGACCCAATTTTTTTATTTTTTTTGAAATTTTCTTCCATGGATTTTCGTTAATATATCCCTATATTATGTCATTAAAATTTCGTGCGAAACAGAGACTCCTACAGCCTCCATCCAGACGGGGTCGTTTTTAGCAATTCTGTTACCGTTAAAAAATGACTGTCTGGATGGAGGCCGTAGGAGTCTCTGTTTTGCACGAAATTTTAATGACATAATATAGAGATATAGTGATGAAATTCCACGAAAGAATTTTTTTAAACAAAAATAAAAAAAACTGGGCGAAATGGGGCGGGGTGAGCCAAGTTAGCTCCCCCAGGGGGTAGCCCCATTTAACCCTACACGCACACACACATAGGGGATTTATCCAGAGAGCACTGTATCCATTTGGATTTTTTGAGCACCCAATTGTAGCCGCCCATCTACAAGATTCAATCCCCAAAAAATAAGAACTAATTTTCGTATGGAAATAAAACAAAATCGGAAATTTAAACTTTTCTAAAAATAGCGTTACATTTTTGGAAAGGCAAGGCACACTTATGATTGCTAAAACTATCGATTCATTCCAACGCAAAGGACTTTTTTCGTTTCAACGCAAGAAAAGAGGTATGTGATTCATTTCATGATTTGATCGTTTATTTCTATCACAATTTCGTTGTTTTAATGATATTTTTTTCTATTTCATCATTTCATGATTTTATTATTTGACCGCTTATGAAATTTCATATTTTCTGTCGTAAGCAATATTTTTTTCGAGAAGTGTGATTGAAAAATGAGAAATTGGTGTTCATAATATCAATTTTATTCAGTTTGATACATGATATGTAGTAATAATTTATTTTTTATCAACTGTATTTTGATTTCATATAATAAGATATACAGAGTTACTGATGTATTTACTTAATTTACTTGTAAGATATTTTATGTTACTAATGCTAACAGAATTTTTACTTTTTCGTGTGTTATTTTGAAGATGTACTAAGTTACTGCTCTTATAGTCATTATTACTGATGAAAATGCTACAAGTTACCTGAGTAATTTAAATATTTACTTGTCCTTTGCTATTAGTTACTGATATAGAAGTAAAAGTTACTGATTCTTATAGTCATTATACTTCCTTGTGTTACTTTGAAGATATAATAAGTTACTATTCTTATAGTCATTATTACTGATAAAAATTCTACAAGTTACTTGTCATTGAATGATTGTTACTGAAGTGAGTATATTGCTGACTTACTAACAGTTTATTACAAGTTACTTGTCATATAACAAATGTTACCAACAATTCATTACAAGTTACTTGTCATTGAATGATTCTTACTGAAGCGAGTATATTGCTGACTTACTTACAATTTATTACAAGTTACTTGTCATATAACAAATGTTACTAACAATTCATTAGAAGTTACTTGTCATTGAATGATTCTTATTTAAGCGCGTATATTGCTGAGTTACTTTTCTTTATACAATTCTTACTATTCACGGATATAAATTAACTTATTGTTTCTTGTAGAACAAAGCATCAATTTGGTATCTTGAAGAAGCTGCTATTATGCCGAGGAGCGAGAGCAAAACAACATCATCTAAACGGACTATAAGACAATTGAAATTTGGATGTTCACCATATAACTATAATTAAGTAATTTATGTGTGACTTTCATTAACACTTGACGTATTACAAGTAATTAAATAGGCTACATAAGTAAAGAAGGTGTGATTCGATAGTAATTCAAAACAAAGAATAAAACAAGTAAGATATATAGAAGCATCAGTAACATGCAATAAATTGTAGGCAAATGAAGGTAATGGAATAAGTAAGTTGGAATAAGTATAAAAAATCACGTGATCAGTAACTTATGTAATGCTATCAGTAACACTCGATACATTATAAGTAATTAAAAATGTTGTATAAGTAAATAAGAGGTGCTTCAGTAAGACTCAAAGTATTAAGTAACTATAACATTAGTAACAATCAAAATGACTTCAGTAAAATGGATATTTGTAATTAGTACTTATTATATGGACATTAATAATTCACATACTTAATTACTGATCTCACAATAATAGTTACTTGAGAACAGAATATGTATTACTTGAGTAACATTAATGAATTACTGATCTCTGTAAATGTAATATTACAGATGTAAAATACTGACAATTGTTTCAGTAATACTGATCTCATAACACATAATTACTTAAGTACATTATTTACATTACTGATCAAATGTACAATGACTATTTCTTTGGTACGAAATTAATGATTTAAATGTATCTTTCCAAAACCGCCTTCCTTTTTTTAAGGACTCGATATAATTGGAAATATAAGAGGCTCAAACGTATTAATATCCTTCCAAAACCGACTACCTATTTTAAAGGAAATGATTTAACTCGAATTCTTATTATGTTAATAATGCAAATCACATTGTTATTGCCCAAACCGTCCCCTTCCAAATAGAACCAACACATACACGTAGCGAGCCCACATTTGGTGCTCACCACAACCCAAATGGGCACATGGCTCTCTGCATATGCCCTCTATATATATGTATATGGGAAAGGGAGCATGCTCCCTAGGTGTAGCTAACTTACATGCTCCCACCTCTTTCCCCTGTATTTTTTATTTTTCTGAAATGAAACTTATTGGAATTTAGATCATAATATGTATCCACGGTGTCATTAAAAATTCGACTTAATTCGAGACTTCTATCCCCTCCATCAAGACTGTCAAATTTTAACGGTCGCAGAATTGCTGAAATTGAGCGGCCATCCAGATGGATATGCTAAGAATGTCTGTTTTACACGAATTTTGAAACACGTATTCCACTAATAATACTAAGTAAATCCCCAAAGTTTCATTTCACAAAAATGATATACAATAGATAATTTTGGCACCGATGCACTTACAGTTACATGCATCATGGTGTAAGCTCCCCATCCTCTTCTTCTCCCCCGAGCCGCCTTATCGTTTGCGCTTCTCCCACACTCGGCTAAGTCGTCGAACCTTCGCGCCAAATATATAAATAATCAAGCTTTCTCGATATATTGGTGGGGAGGTATATGAAAGAAGGAAGAATAAGTGGATTGAGGTTATATTCTCTCGAAAAGACAGGCTTTTCCAAAGAATGACTGCCCCCCCAACCTTCCCCCCTTTCCCCCAAAATCCCTCACATCCCTCCCTAGTAGATCATGTTCACCAATCAATGCCTTTGCCTTGGTTCTTTTTTCATAGCTCTTTTTCTTCGGTTATTCTGAGGATCGAGAAATTTCGGAAGGAACCTTTTTTTTGTCAGGGGCTGAGCCCCTATTTGAGTCAGGAGCAAGCAACCTCTTTTGCCCTTTCCGGCAGGGCCCTGATCAGATCGCCAGGAGGAATCTTTGATTCATGGCCGGAGATCAAGGCACAGATCGGTCCGATCTGCCAAGGGAACTATCCTCCGGGCATATTACCTAACCTACTATGATTCGCACCACGTCGACATATTATTCAAAAGTCACTCGGATCTTGCTTTCGTTTCTGGTACTAGTATCTTCAACTCCACTCTTCGAGGGGGACTCACAACGACTTTCGGGCTGCCCCCCCAACCTTCCCCCCAAGGAAAGGGGTGTCGATCTGTTCCACTGAAACTTCGTGTCAGGTCTTTCAACAACATCTTTCTCTGGTCAATGTCATGATTTTAGAAACTCTATAAGCGGCTGGTCATAGCGAGTGAGGGGTCGATAGATGGATCTATTTCCGGGCAAAAAGAGGAAGCACTGCAGGGTAGTAGGTCCAAGGATGTAGGTGCAGTATTCGCAAGCGCCTGGTATTCCAGCGGCCAGACAGAATTCAATCCAGCAACCCGAGGCACGTAGTGTTAAAGCAGAGTTTAGCCCTGAGCTATGAAGATAGGGAAGAAGCTCCTTACGGGCTCATCTCAAAGTTGATTTCATATTGTTCTGACGATCATTACTAGTTGGAAGGCCTAGTATGGATGGGAAGGATGGCAAGGAGGTATACTGGCGGAGCAGGAAGATAGGCAAAGGGGGAAGCGGCTAGAAATTCTCCTCCATCTTCGCGTAGCGCTATTGAGAAGGCCAGTGTCATACCGCGGATCAAGCGATTAGAAACTCATGTCTGGAGTTGGTTAGCTTATGTCTAGGGCCGCTATTCCTTATCAACAGAAGCGTGCTTTAGGATCGAAAGACGACCTCAACACAAGTCCTCTTCTTCCTCCTCTACGCTCCGCTTCGAGTCGTTGGATGAGGATTCGAACAAGAAACAGAGGGTGGAGAACACTGTCCTCAAGCAAGCATTTAGTCTCTGTGGGCCGAGGAGAAAGAAGATAGCCCAAGAAAGGCCTCCAACCAGAGCCAAGTAGACAGATAGCCTTGCAGGGACCAAAGGGGAACCAATTACCAAGCCGGTCCAAGCTCCGCTCGGTGATTAGACGTAGGGATTGCTCCTTCTACGGTCCAGCGAGTTAGACTCGTGCTTCACCATAAGGTGCATGCTGGAGGAGTGCACTAGACCCAGGGTCGTAGGCAGGACGTCGGCATTCGCTGCATATCTGTTTGAGGGCAAGACGGCTTTCTCAATCGTACCCAGAAGCGCTAATCACGAGCTAAACTCTAGAAGATATATAATAGCCTCTAAATTCTATCTAAGAGTGCATCCTTTTATTCATCATATTATGTCGTTTTAATTCGGTTCAGTGACGCGAAGCAGTAGCAAGAAAAAGGCAAGCAAGCAAAGGAGCCAAAGCCCCAGTCAGTTGCGAGTGTGTGAGTGCGCATAGACTACAGTAGGTACGGCTTCGGTCAGTGCCTTTGCATTTAAGCATAGTCAGAGAGATTTCTTTATGAAAGATTTCGAGCTATAAATATATAATAAACTAACTAAAAGCGAAAAGAAGGTCAAGATGTTGACGAATAGGACTATTTTCAGGCTTATGACTATATATTAGGTTTGTCGACCCCTCTACAGGTCAACCTAGGCCTTCTCTCTTCTTTTTGAATAGCGTACTTTTTCGAGCTAAGCAAGGAAGCAAAGATCAAGGAGCCGGCCTCTTTCGAGGCTGTCCAGACGAGATTCTCTTCCCTTCCTTATATAGTGTTGATCCGATTGATGATTAGAGGGGCAAAGCTGCTCTTCTCTGAATTTTGACCTCATCTTAGGCTATCGTGAGCACATTTTGAGTCGTCTGGTTCCCGGGTGCCTATACGATTCTGCAGGATGCTACTTGACCAGTCAGTAGTGGAGTGGTCTAATCCAGGGTGTAGCGATAACCATACGTTCAACTCGAGGATGCTGTATAGGCAACTATAAAGACTAGTGTATCAAAGATGAAGAAAGGTACATAATCATTGACGAAGAGAAAGGCGTAGGGCTCGGCTTGCAGCAAATCTCTCTTAGCACCTTAGAGATGTCAGCTTTCAGAGATAAACCAAGCCCCCAAAAAAGCCAAAAAATGATCTCTAATACCTCTAAGAAACTATATAATATTTATAGAAGGCGATCTATCTCTGTGAATCTCTATGCCTAAGACATCAGAGGCTTCACCCTCATCTCAAAATTGCGCTTTCGAAAATCCTTAGTGTCATGCAGTAACCCAAGATCACTACTTGCAAGCAAGATGTCATCCTTCATCCTAAATCTGAACTGACTCCCACTGACCTGAAGATATATACACTGATCAACAGTGTTTTCCTTGATTCCATTTTCTTCGCTAAGATCAAAAGTAGAGAGGGATGGATTTTTTGAGAAGGGCCATAGATTTCTTTCTTGAACTTGCAAACGAGGTCTTCTACCTCTGAGAAACCTTCAGGTATCACAAACATCAAGATCCCCTGATGACGAATATTAGGAATGAAAAGATCAGAGATGAAGCTCTAAGTCAAAATGAGCCACCAATGCCCTATAATGACGTCCTCTAAAAGAGTCCTTCTGAGACACATGAGAGAAGGTCGAAGTCTAATCACCTTTTGACCCTCAACCTGATATCTCTCAATGTTGCCTTTGGAGTCTGTCTTGGTCTTCCCACTTGCACCCACCATCTAGCAACTCTACTACCTGAGGTTGGGGAGGCATTGCTTTCCTGATGAGGACGCTCTTCAGCTACCTCTTGACATACCTGATGAGGTGGCTCTTGATGTATGTTTGTGATACCCGTCGGTATGCATGGGAGAACTCTTTGGTCATTTGACGAAGGCTTCTGTCATTTGAAATCAAGTAGCTCAGAACTCCCACGGATTAAGTCATCCTCAAGAAACTTGGCAATGTCGGTCTCATTGATACGAGTAGGAAGTGAAGGACAGTCAAATCTATAACCCTCGTCGAAGGTCAAATACGCACTCACTGTCCTTGGATCTCACTTCTTCTCTTTTGGGTTGTACAATGACGCGGACATCCCCAAGGGTCAAATTAGGTTTCCTTCCTGTCCACAACTCGGAGTCTTTTGAACAGCCTTAGCTTACTTATCTATCTCCCTATGATCTTTGAACGACTCTTAGTCTATGGCAGGAACCCTCTATAATAGGCTTCGACCCACAGAAACAAAGGGAGAGAAGTGTTACTGATCATACTTCTAACCAAGGGTCCGATTTCCCCTTTCGGCTACTCTAACGTCACTATAGGGCTGGGTCGACCAGGCATGGAATATTGTGCGACAATGACCTCAAGGTCAAAAGGACCTGCCATCCTTCCAGTTTCAGTGTGCCTACCTTCGTACTCACCACCTCGATCTGATCTAACCACTTTAATAACCCGCCTTAAAGACCTTATTGAAAAGGCATCAAGTGCTTCTTCTTTCTCAGATAGCAAGTAGATGTAGCCATATCTGGAGTGGTCATCAGTAAATGTGATAATCTCACCACGGTGGACCACAAATATCTGTATGAATTCATTCCAAAGTTCCATTACACCGTTTTGCACTTTTCTCGAAGGTCTTGGTCAGTTTTCCCTTTATGCAGTCCACGCGGATTCGGAGATCAGTGAAATCTCAATTGGGAAGAATCAAATTATTCACTAGCCTTCGAATCTTCTCTTCTGAAATGTGCCCCAACCTGGCTGAGAAGGGACAAAGCCGTCCTAACTATCTGATTTTTCATTGACCCTCTTTTATCCCTCAGTTAAGAATTCCTTATATGCTGTATTATCTAAATTCACCTTATATATCATAAACCACCATTCCGGATCCGCGAGAACGTCCCACCAATTATTATATAGTGATTATGGAAACCTCATAGTCATTCAAATTCAAACGTCAACCTCCTGTCTTGAAACAGAAATGCAGTTTATAGAGGGAATCGAAAATGCGTTCTCAAGCTCTATAGTCAATCCGGAATCGAGTTGAAGACTGCATCTTCCTACTGCCTCCACGCGTGAACGTAATCCATTGCCTGAGTAGACAAAGCGTTCACTCTCACTTGGAGTCCTGTGGCTTTTGAAGCCCTGCAAGGTGCACGTGACAAGTGGAACCTGAGTCAATCCACCAGTTATATCTAGGAAGAGTACAATTCAGCTTATCGCAAACAGAGACAAAGTTTTGACCTTTCTTTGCCTTCTCGTACTTAGGACCATTTTTCGCCTGACTCCCACCTTTTTTGAGCTTTGATAGCTGGGTTTTTCTTGCATTTCTTCTTAAATGAATGGTCTTTCGTCTCGGTTCGAAAGCCTCGACTCGATCAATGACCTCAGGCATGATTTGAAAGCAAGAACCGTCGAACAACTCGAACTCTCCACCGCAACATTTTCTTCTTTTTCAAAACCCGCAATAAATAGTACATCATCTTAGTTGGATTAATGCCGCTCTTACGGTCTTGCATATGTTATTGGTTTTGCCTGATCTCGAGAGTTCCACTATGGAACTTTCTCTTCTCAATCTCGATCTTGTGCACCTCAGTTCACAAAAGAATGCACTTGCTAAGCCTACTACTCAACTCAGTCAATCTCTTTTGATCTTAAACATGTGAAGATGCGGTGTCTAATTGTTGATTTTTTCTCTTTTGCAGGGACTCGGCCCTGAGCTTCACCCTCAGATCCACGTTTGAGCAACTAACTAGATATAAGCTTCTGAAGAAGAAGGGGAAGCTTATATGACGGTTGCTTCTGTTGGAGCGAAGACTTTCATCCCCATCCTCTTCCTGCTCTGAACTCCTTTCTCATGTCAAGGACTCAGACGCTCAGGTGCTGGAGCACCCTCACACTCAAGGGACCACACAGAAATGTGTGTACCATGCAATGTTTTGGCTCTTTTCGTCAGGTCATCATATCCTGCAAGAACTTGCATGAGGGTGGTCTCGATGGTCAAGTCTTCCATCCCTAACCTTTTTTCTGCATATATAAGCACCAATATATCCAAGCTCGACGAACCTATGTTGAGTTGCTGGACATTTCCTAGCCAGGTTATGTGCAGTTAATACCGGAAGTCCGCACATTGGTCTGGAAGGCTTTTCTAGTATCACTCTCCAGCCTCCTTTCTTGCTTGAACCTTCCCCGGTCGCCTGTGACTAATTTTCTCTCTCTACTTTATTAAATATCAAGATGAAATATAAAGAAAAAGGATCTCACTTTGATCTAAGTTATAAAAAAACACTACTGAGTTCTCTCGACAACTAGAATATATAATAGCGAATATAAAGCTATCTCTATTTTCATCCCCCTAAATATGTCCTTTTCATTCCTATATTTCCTTATTTGAAAAACGATATAAAACAACTCAACTAGATAATATAAGAAACCATTATCTTCAATTAGATTCTAGCTTGAACTGAAATTATAGCTTCAAGTTCGGGGGTTATCTTGGCCCCCTATAATGACGTCTTTCTATTTGACTTGAATTCGGGGGACAGGGATTTTTGCTTTGCTTAAGGTCGTGGGGAAAGTCTGTTTCATAATTGCATAAAAGGCTTCGTACCTCCTTCTCCCTCCCTTCGTCTTGGACTACAGCTCCCAACTATATATTAGGGCTCCATCCTTGCTTCGTCAACCTATTTGAAAGACTATATAAAAGGGGTGGAGCATGGTTTAGGATGTGCGGAAGCTTTCTGAGGACACGGGGACTGAGATCGAAGCCTATTATAGAGGGCTCCTCTTTCCGTGCGTCTGTAAATCCACAGCTGACTGAGCGGTCTAACTTGTACAAGGGAGCTAGGTATGCCGGGTCGACGTGAGCGGGAAGGGTGGTAGGAGTGGCATCTGAGGATGACTTCGGGATCAACATATCTCAGCCCGAAGAGTGCGTGGCCAAATAGTCAACGCTGACCTGTGAAGCCTTGGTTCTTGCCAAGACCGCTCTCCTTCGTCAACTCCTAGCTCGCCGCCCGGATATATAGTGCGAGTTGGCGACTCTCGGAGAGGGTCAAGAGACAAGACCTTGTCGTGTCGTTATCTGATTGATTGAGATGTTTCAGTGAGTAGAGCGAAGGACTTCCTCGCGGGAAAATGAGAAGACAAAGCCATTGATTGATGGAGTTGAAGAGTCGTTGAGGTAGTTTCAGTAGTAGAAGGCAAGAAGTCGATTCCTATCCCTATTCTCGGTCTCACCTTCCTTGCCGTAGGCACCAATAGCAAGAAGGTCTGACTCCTAACTACTAATAGGTAAGGACGGAGATAGAGATTCCTGGCCAACCTATTAGTAGGAACATTAGCTACGAGGTATGATGGAAGGCTTGGTTCCTTCCTCTGGATAGCCGCTTCGCTCTCTCTTTTCTTCTTCACTCCACTCACTTGGAACTGCTGAAGGGACAAGAGTCAGCTTGATTTCCTTTTCTTGATAGATGGTCTGCGGAAGCCTCAGGTCTACTATAGATTTCGGGAAGACAAGGCTAAATCGATAATAAGAAAATAATAAGTCAGTCTCTGTAGGCTCCGGAGGTTAGAGCCAGCGACCTCCGGAGCCTAAGCCCGCGCCTTAGGCTGAGGTCAGACTCTGTAGGCTCCGGAGGTTAGAGCCAGCGACCATGCTCCATAAGGTCAAAGTCCATAAGTCAGTCTGTCTCTCTTCTAGCTTATAGAAGATTTTCTTTGACAGCTGCGGTTGATGAGTGATGTACATCTCTTGAAGACTGGAAAGCCACATCTCACTTGACTCGGCACGGATGTTTCGGCATTCTACAGGTCTTTCTAAGGCACATTCCCGCCCGCCTAAAGGAAGACCGACCAGGGGGGACCAGATGAATTAGAGTAGTAGGGTCAAAGAAAAGGTCCCGTCAGGTAGAGACCGCAAGGGACTATAATATAATCTAGTAGCCTAAAGACAAGCCTAGCGTTAAGGGCAGGGCTCGACAATCCATCTGAGTCTCTCGCACCAGTCGCTCTGCAGTCAGACTACTGACGGGTGAAATTGCCCTGATTGACGTGCTGGGAAAGCCAAAACCCAATCGTGTGACCGAGCCTCGCGATATATAAGCGGCTTCTACCTTATCTTTCTCTTTGTTGCTGACCCTGACTTGACCTCTCGCTCGAGAGGAAGTAGCAGCGCGGGAAAATCGTCGACTATTATGATACGCGGATTCAAAGCACTCGCGGAAACCGCAGATCGAGCAGCCTTCTAAGTCAAGAATAGTTCGAAGCGCTTCAGTTTCATCAGCCGCATATGATGATGGGTACTAAAGTACTATAGCCTGGCCTTCTTCCTATACTTTTCCCATTCACTCACTAACCAGCCTGCCAGCAGTGCGAGAATGAGAATAGCAAGAAAGGACTCTCCCCAGGTCAGTCTCCCCTTACTTAACTTAATAGAAGAGGGGTACTCCCCCAGGTCCAGTATTCCAGGGGTTGCTCACCCGGAGCCCCGACGGACCTTTCCGAGGTCTAGACTAGGAGAGCTTTCCCGGGCAATCTTTCCCGGAATTAGTGCTTTTATAGTGTTTTCGGTTAGTTTCGAAAATCGCTCCAAAAGTCCAGCTTGATTTTCAATAGGTGGATTTTCGAGGGCACATAGAAAGTCCTAGGCAAATCCCGGGTTTGCTACCTCCATTAGTTGGCTTCATCCGTCCGGGAAGACCTTGTGGTTTGAGATCGTTAAGTGGATTTGATGCACCCTACTTTGAACCTATTTCTTAGAAAGACGGCTAAAGTTTAGTATTATTTCTTATGGTAGCGATAGCTGTTGTATTATTTCTTATGGATCGGATCCTTGTTCTAAATTATGAAAACTTGAGATCAAATCTAAGGGAACCTGATTTAGTGATTTGAGATGCGTTTCGGAGAACTAGAGAAGTAAGCCCGAGTCAAGCACGGATTTGCGAAGGGTCGCCTATTACATAGAAATGCATGCTGGTTTCGGTGGCTTCTAATGCATGCATGAGGGATCCAATGCCATGGGATCCGTGGCATCATTTCATCCGTCCCCCGGCTCTGAGACATGTCGGTCCCCCGAGACAGGACAGAGGCAGGGCCCCATCCCTTTTCATCATCTGGTTCTCTCCGATCGTCTAAGATTCAACTAGATTGAGTTTGGCTAGACAATTTACCTTCCCATTTCCGCATCGGCTACAACATTTGCCTTCCGGAAAAGTCATAGTATTTTAGGAATTCCAGCCAAACTCTAAACTAGGGGCCTCATATTCAGCTCCCACTAGATAAGCTTCTCTCTGCTCTTGCGATCTCTTGCGATCGACCCCCAATTTATCCCCATAGAGATAATGTCGCCATATCTTTAGAGCAAAGACTACCGCAGCAAGTTCCAGATCATGTGTAGGGTACTTTCTCTCTTGCGGCTTCAATTGACGTGAGGCATATGCTACGACCTTCTCTTTCTGCATAAGGACATACCCAAGTCCAGTACCAGATGCATCAGTATATACAAGAAAACGTCCGCTGCCAGATGGTCAGGTCAGTATTGGAGCCGTAGTCAATCTTCGTTTTAGTTCCTTAAAACTCTGCTAACATTTTTCTGACCATTCAAACCTCACGTCCTTTCTCGTCAGCCGGTAGTGAAATCTTCGAGAAGGCCTATCGCGATAGACGTGAATCGCAGATAGTATCCAGCCAAACCGAGAAAGCAGCGAATCCCAGAAACATTTTTCGGCTGGCTCCAGTTCACTACCGCTTCCACCGCTTGGATATGACATGACCCAGAAATGCTACTTTTTCTAGCCAAAAGTCACACTTCGAGAATTTTGCATCAAGCTGGTGCTGACGTAGCGTCTCAAGTACGATTCTGAGATGTACTCGGTGCTGCTCTGGATCAGGTGAGTATATCAGAATGTCATCCACGAACACGATCACGAACTTCTCAAGGTCTTCCCGGCCTATTCATAAGTTCCATCAAACCCATTCGTGAGACCAAAAGGCATCACTAGGAACTCGTAATGCCCATATCTCGCACTATATATCCGGGCGGTTTTAGTAAGATCATCCTTTATTCTGAGCTGATGATAACCTGACCGCAAATCTTTCTTAGAAAAGCAAATAATATAATAGTGTTTCTTACTGGTCGAACAAGTCATCAATCCGGATATTTCTTTTTCACAGTCACCTTATTCAAAACAATAATCTATCTCTGGTGCGGGACGAAGCCTATTTTCACTATCCATATGTCGCTTTCAACTTCCGGAGTGGAAAGCCTAACAAAGACAGCATGAGCTCCCCTCTTGTCTAGCCCTTGGAACAAACACTTCGACTTCTCTATACGCGTCTAGAATACTAAAATAGCGCATTACTAGATAGACAAGGATAGGAAACCAGAGTCAGAAGTGAGCGGCGGCAAACCTTGCAGACCAGGAAACGGAGGCGGCAGACCAGAAAGGCTGTAGGTCCGGCGGGTGAACAGGCTAGGTGTAGCCGCAGGGGGCTATTATATTAAACAAAGCAGACGGAAAGCAGCTTTATATATCGCGACTCGTCAAGCGCTATTACCGGGGAGAAAAAAGGAGTTAGGCAAGGTTCGGGAAAAGAAGGAATAGGACTATATATTCGGGGATGGGCATTAACTAGACTATCTGTGAGAGGGAACCCTCGCGCATTACTGTCCAGACCCTAGCCTCTCTTCCCGGCGCTGCGCGAGTCAGGTAAGATAGGAAGGAGTGCGGCAGTGAACACTAGGTCCTAAGCGGGGAAGTGCGCTGGGAAGGCAGAAAGCATGCCCTAGTCTGCCGCCAGCCTAGTCCTTGCTGACCTGCGGACAGAGGACGGCCCTGCCTGAGTTCCGGCACAACCTTCACGTCTCAATGCATCTGACCCGGGTGAACAGATAAAGCAGCTGGTCGGGCTTTTGGACTAGTCATTCCTCCTTTCCTACCAGCAGTCCGCCCCGGGCTGGCAGTCGAATATCTGATCTGACCCTCTCCCCTCTCTTCTCACAGCCGCCCCATGCCTGTGCTTCCATAGGACTCGGATGCATGCGGGAACTTGAAAGAGTCTTCCCCTGATTTCAGAGGTATAGCAGTCCACTGAGACTGAGATATCTTCTTCTTCCCTTTCTCTCTTGAAAGTCCTGCCTCCCTTGTGGATTGAGACTGGGGAGGTTGAGGGTCTCAGAGACTAGGTCAGCTATCCTGGCCCTGTCTACCTCTCTCTGATTGCTGGGATCTTCTATCTCCGACTAGCGCTTGAGCTCGACGTCCCGGCTGACTGGCCTCAGTCCTCCGCCGACTAGAGAAATTGCGAATTCTTCCCTTTCACTGTGGAGCTCTTGGGCCTCATCATAGGAAGGTGATGAGTTCGGGACCTTCCTAACCAAAGAGCAAGTCCCTTTTTCAGTCTAATGCCAGATGGTATTAAGGGGATCAAGTCAGTAGGAAATGCCGGAAGAGTACAACCGGACGATCTAAGGACTGCCTATCTCCTGCCTGGGTGCTGACTAGGCTGATGTGGTGAGAGGACGATCTCGCACTGTCCCTTGTATTCTCTTCAGCTCTACAGCAAAAGCGGGACCTCTTCCTACGTATATAGCGCTATGTCGAAGCAGCAGGTCAGTCTAGCTTGCTTGCTTGATCTACGGAAGCTGAGGACTCCAGGCAAGAATGCCTACCTATCTCTGTCCTTGCCTACCATGGACTGAGCTCTATCCTCTTGTCGACTTCTTCGCTCTAACTTTCACTCCCATAGCCTCTTCGCCTAGCGCTTGTATTGCTCTCCCACAACCCACGGTCCCATTTCGCTCGCCGGAATCGCTTTTGCTTTCTTTTCCTCTGGCTACTAAGATGTTTCAGTTCGCCGGGTTGTCTCTTGCGGATTCAGCAGCTGGTTGACCTATTCGGGAATCTCCGGATCTATGCTGATTTTCAACTCCCCGAAGCATTTCCTCGCTTACTACGCCCTTCCTCCTCTCTGGGTGCCTAGGTATCCACCCTCAGCCTTTCCTCATTTTCACCTCGCCATTTCATAAGGCTATGCCATCCTAAGGTCCTGCTAAATGGAAGCACAGGCATGGGGCGGCAAAGACACACGGAATCCGAAAGGGACATTTGATCTACAGGAACTCCGGCGAAAAGGCATTTGGCCTTTCTCGTTATGCAATTAGCGCAAGCAAATTAGTGTAGCCATTCGCACGCTCAACTAAGAAGGTTCAGCGGGGCTTCAGCTACTCCATCCGGAACATCTTCTTTCTCTAGTACACGGGTACCTCGTCCCTTTCCCATTTCACTTGGGTGCGCATCAGATGTTCGAAAAGCTGCCGGCAAGGAACCTGCCATTGACCGCCCGTGCCCATTTCTGGGGTGGGTTTAGGGAGGCTGGAGGCAGTGGCGGATATGAGACCTCTGTTTCCCCGGGACTCCTCAACTTCTCTGGGTCTTCTTATTATTCCCCATGACGAAAGGATCAGATCAAAAGCTACCAACGAAGTCCTCTACTCTGAGTCCAGCGTCTTCGGTTGTGTTTTTAAAGCTTATTGCCTAAGGGGGATATGTATAAGTCAATGTATGGAATAAGCCGAGGAAAGGTCTGCCTTTGGTTGGGCCTGTTTACCTGGACGTGAAGCTTCGTAATACCTGATCTCCACAAGTGAACTGTCGACCTGCGGTCATAATCTGGTTTCACACCGGCCTTGTATGCCTCGATACGCTTCTTCACCTTCTTCAGCTCATTATAGAGCTCTTAGCTGAGCGTTCAGAATAGTTAGCCAGAAGAGCGAAGAGGAAAAGGACTACAAAAAGAACTACTGCTGCACACCCACCGGAACTACTGCTGAGGGTGCTGACGAGCGTCTCAGGCGTCCTCGCGGTAAACAACTGGGTACAGTGTCTCAGTAGAACCCCTGAGACTAGTGTCAGTGCAAGAGGTCCGTAAGAACAAGAAAGAGTGTACTCAACTGCCTATCTTCATTCCTCATTCTACCATACCGGGATAGCATGTATCCCAAGGGCAAAGAGAACGAACAAAGATCAGACCTAGTCTAATCGCAACTACGTACGACAAAGCAAAACAACCTGGAAACAAGAGGCCTAGCCCTTGGTTTGTGAAATTTGAAGAAAAGAGTGCATTTTCCTATTCATCACGGAAGGGCATTAGTCAGGGAAGGAAATGCTTTTCGTGGGCCTGAGCTCTCTCACGGAAGCAGGGGAAGCAAGCGGCTAGGTCTCGGGATGGTGGTAGACCAAGTCGGACTTGTCGACGTCGGAATTCCCCGGAGTTGGACTACCAGGCTACTCCCCCAGTTTCGCCTCCGATAACCCTTCACTCTTAGTCGACCCAAGGACTCGCTCTGTCAAAGTCCTGGCGGCAAACTTTCCAGGGAAGAGTACAGGCGCAGACTACCTTCTTCTTCGACTGCGAACTCCTCTTTCACCTATGGGGGCTATTATGTCATCTCTGGAACTGAAGAACCTATGAGCGAGAGGACAGAGATTTCCAGAGGCTCTGAGAACTCACTTTTCTATCTCAGATGTCAGTCATTTCACGGGTCCATAAATACTCAAGGGTTCTCGTTCTAGCAGTATTAGCGCTAAGAAAAGAAAGACTGATCATTCTACGCTCAGAGAATGAAGACTAAGAATGAGCACTTAAGAAAGCTTTCTTTCTATAGTCGATTAAAGCAAGTTTTTTGAGAGTGGAAAAGCACTCGGGCTCAACCGCCCTGATTCGACAGTTGGCTAAAAAGTCCCCGCAGGAAAGGAACTGCACTCAACTGCATGCCCTTCGGTCGTCCAAGAGAGACCTAGGGGACATTCCTCACATTAGTCTGAGGCCTTTCTCTTAGGTTCTTTCTCATGGGCAGGCCATTTGCACTAGGTAGTCTCCCGACGTCTTAAGCTATCTAACCAGTGGGCCGGAACAAGCTCTTTAATAGAAGACGTTCAGAACAGCACAAGTAGATTGTAGTACCGAAAGTCAGCTCACGTCTCGAAATCTCATGGAAGACTTGTACAGCCTCGGGTTCTGCTAGGAGAAAAAAAGACCCTGTACTTAGTTCATCATTAGCGACCGCCCTAAGATTCAGCTTCTATAGTTCCGGGCCCGACTTCCGACCCTCGATGCTCCGACCTGTCGAAATAGATAATCTTTCCTCATGTCCCCACTATGAGTCTGACTTCTTTTTGAATTTGTCCTGGCAAGTCAGCTACCTTTGGTCGGGGACCGAGCATTATAGTTCTGACTGTCAGCTATCTTTCGCGAATCGTCTGCAGGAAGAAGCGGCTGAAGACAGAGGGGGCGAAGACGAGGCAGAGTGAAGTCGAGAGTGAAGCGGAGCGGGAAAGTGAAAGGGGACTAGGGCCGACCTATACATAGTGTTCATGAATTCCGGCATCTGAACCCTGTACTTAGTTGGTTAAGGCTTTAGACTTCTCAAGTCAGAAGAGGCACTATCTCAATCTGCAGACTTCTTCCATCTTTCTTTCCCGGAAAGCTTCCCGCTGAGAGAGAAGTAGAAGGGGACCTTGTAGCTGAGCCCTCGGGCTCTGGGGACCTTGACGCTTTTGATCCTGGTAATAGAACCGCTCTGCCTAGATCGTAGCTTCTCGTCATTGCACCTCCTGTAGGGAAGCCGAGAGTATGGTAGCCTGGCGTATCTGAGACCTCAGCCTGATTGACCTAAGTGCATATACCTGAACTTTGACCCTATGGTCAGATAGGAAGATCAGCGGGCGCGGAGACGTGAAGGGAAAAGCAGTTATATCACCCACGAGTGTGGGGCGGAGAGGTCGACTGCGGTTATCTCACCCTCTTCCGATAGTACGTACAGTTCGTACCCTGCGGCCTATCACATCTGTCTGCAGTTTTCTTTCACATTGGACAAGGTCAGGGGTCAGATCATGGGGTTCTCAGCTGCTCCCTAGTAGGCTCAAGTCACCCGCTAGGGAAAGCAAGTGTGAGATAATAGGGCAAGAGCGAGGGCTTGGTCTACAAGCGCAGGCAGACAACAAGAGTGAGAGGGCAGTGAGAATAAGGTCAAGAGTGGCTGACTGAGGGCTTTAACTAGAATCTCCTCCGGGTGATGCGAGGTAGTCAACTTTGGAGTTCAGCTGTGTCCCTCGGACTTTCAGCTGATTGCTCACCTTTCTGCATTCTCCTTGTGCTTGACTTTTTCCCTAAAACGAAGAAGCTAGTCATACATGCGAAAGCTTGTAGGTAGGCATTAGTTCGCTTTCGGGGAGTTTCTATATATAAGTACTTTAACAGGATATTCGCGATATTATTCAAACGTCGGATATAGTTAGAAAGGTCTCGAGTTTTGGGGGGAGTCAAACCTTTGATTTGATATAGCATCGGGCCTATATGTCATTATAGCTTCACGAGCCTCGCCGCTTGCTTATAGGCGCTATGTTTAGCTGCTTACGGGAGGCTCTTTGTCTGCTCAAGATAATCCCAGCCTCAACTGAGGACCACTTTCAGCTTTCTTCTGATTTCGTTTGTAGGGTAGTCAGGCTGTGAGTCGCCGACCGTACTCTTCATGAAAGTAGGCTCCTGACTTAGATAAAGAAAGAAAAAAGAGAAGAAAATGGTGACCATATTCTGAGTTTAAACCTGGGAAACTGCCACCTCTGTCTACGGGCCACCTATAAGCGCCTGTAGGGTCTACTACACACCTTCTCTCACTGTGCCTGATTTGCCGTACGTCCCTACTCCGACAAAGCACCACGGAAGGAAGACGCAGCAGCGAGCAGAGCGAAGGAGAAAGGGTTGTCCTCTTCTGTCTAAGAATGTTAGGAATGAAAGTCAGTAAATGGATCCCGGAAGGTGGGTGCCTCTCTCTGGTCGAAGCGGTCGAACCACGGGCGGGGCGGGAGGTCGACGGCCTTATAAAGAAGAATTGACTGAAGAGTCAAATGCGAAGCGGAGAGGTAAGGGGAAGAAAGCCCCTATCATTAGGCTTTGGGCAGTCTCCACTTTCTATATAATAAGTCGCTTCGGATCCTTGCTCAGCGCCTAGGTCCTATCCTCTCAGACCAGACCCGTCAGTTAGCTTGGTAAGCTGAACCATCACTTCCTACCTGTCTGGAAAAGACCCCCATTTACCAGAACAATTATCCATCATGCTTCGGCTTTCGCTGCCAACACGGATCTGATGAGAGAGGTTTGCCCAGCTATATAGTTGGGAGCTGACAGGACAGTAATATATAGTAGCGGAAGGATGAGGATTGCACCATCGCAAGGAAAGTAGCTTTCATCTGCCCAGGCGGGACATGCTTTCCGGGTAGAGACCAGGCCAGGCACCAGGACACCTTGCAGCCTCCGGCAGAACGCGATTGACAGAGGACAAAGAGTGGAGGGACTATAGCCTGGGAAGCTGTGTGACTTCTTGATATCGTGTAGTTGTCGTCGAGGCTACCCACATGATGAGAGGCAGCGCAGGTACTTGTTGACAGAGGCCCATAGTATCGGACTACTCACTATGTCCACCCGCACAAAGATCTTTCACCTTCTTTATGAGATGCAGAAGGACTGAGGCAGAGGGATGCCCTTTCTCAAGTGAACCGATGTGACGTATTCCGCTATAGAGAAGTAGTTGGCTGGGCCTCGCCGCTACGAGAGTCCATTTTTCCCACGCCCAAAAGAGCTAGAAGTTCGAGCGTCATCATTCCCCGGATATATAGTTCTGGCGGAATTCTGAACTCTCTCAACTAGAATGAGGCCTTAAGAACTAGTCGCTTTCTTAGCCTTACCCCACTGCGATAGCATCCTTTACCTGAAATGATCACTTTCAGGAGAAGGGAAAGATGTCGTCTCTAATCCCAACTCACATACCGGCAACTAGATATTGAGATTTGGAGTGGGATCGGTCGAATGAAGTATACACCTTTTGTTTGAGACCCTGAGGTGGGGAGTCAGAGCCCCGACTGGACGACCGTAGGCGACTGCCGAAGGAAGAAGGCAGTGAGCTCAAACCGCAATAAGGTGGCTAAGATTGGTTTTCCTTCTTCTTTAGATATGGACTATGACTTTGAGGCCGAGGTCAAAGCACTCTTCCTACCTTCTCTAAAGGCTAGGAGTCCTACCAGTCCTGCTATAGACTATCCGTGGTGCGATCGAGGGCATCGCTTGTCTGTAGGTAAGTAGAGCGATCGAGGTTTGGTTGTCAGCATTCCACTACAGCCTCAGGCCAAGAAATCGCCAGAAAAAAGAGGGAGAAGAGTTCCGACGCTCGACGACTTGAAGAGTGGTCTGACAGGTCAGTATAGGCCTGGAGATCTGATCCTGCTCTTCTGGCCTTTAGTCTTCTTAGGACAAGGGACCAGACAAGTCCAAGGATGAACCTCCTCTTCTGCCAGACTGAGACCCTAGCCTATTCCAGCTCTTCCCGCTCAATTGACGTTCTTCTTTCTTGTTCTGGAACTAGAGTAATGTGTCAGGATTCACAGCAGAGGTTCATATTAAGTAAATAGACGGACAGTCAAGCAAGGGTTGTCTTCAGGCTCGGAGAAAGAGCAGGGGCAGAAAGCCATCAAAGAAGAAAGTGGTTAAACAGACCTCTTCACTTGTTTTTAAAGGATTTTCTTTCTCATAGGTCGACAAACCCAGCACACTGAAAGAGAAAGAAAAGCGATGCCTGAAGAGGTGAGCTAGAAAAGCCTAGATGAGCGTGAGTGCGGGTGAGCGTCAAAGCGAGGGCTGAAAATCAATACTTGGGAGGAGAGCTGGTCACAGCCTCACACACGTCAAATCCGCCTTTAACCAAAGAGGGTGGGCAACTTTTCCCTCACCAGACTCTGATTCAGATATATGCTGAAAGTAGAGCACTGCTGTCTGATGGTTAGTGACTAATAGAAAGGCATATGGATCATCCGCCTGGCCTAACTGGCCCTGATCCGATAGGGGCGAGCCTTCTCCGGAGGCGTCTGAGTGCGTCACTAGGAGTCCATCATCAGTCAGAAGCGAGAGATGAAAGAGCAACTACGTTCCGGAATCTTTAGCCGCTGGTATCGATCCTTCGTCTCCCGACCGTAGGACTCATTCACGCTTCGCTTAGATTGGAGTCATGAGCGAGAGGAAGAGGGGTGGGGCCAAGACATCAGGCTAGGAAAGGTAGGTGAGATAGGACCTGTCTCCAATAGAAGAATGAATGTGGAATCCGCTCAAACTAGGCGCATATATCGCGACTGACAGGAGCGGGCTTCTCTTCTTATCCACCGGAGAGAGCCTGGATCATTTTCGAGCGAGGAAACAACCGGACTAGGACTAGCGCTTCCTGTTTTTCGATAATCTCGAGTGCAGTTGACTTATATCCGGAGCCCAGAGTGCTGTTTTTGGCGTCGAGATCTTTCGTCGAGTTATTGAGACTTCAGGACTTCAAGAGACCTCTTTTTGGCCTGTGCCCCCCATTCCCGAAGGTCCTGTTCGGTGAGTCGGTACCCCCGAGCCCATTCAAAAATGAGATGGCTTTCCCGCGTATAATAAAAACTGATGATACCTACCTTCCCCCGTACCACCTGCTAATACTAAGTCCTAGCCTCCTACCTCTGCTGACGCTCCGTCATTCACAGCAGCAGCTGCTTAGACAAAAACAGCGTATTACGAAGACCGTACCCACTATAGTCTCTGCGCCTCCGTCTCACCTTAGGCCTAGCGGCTCACCTTCGTCCCGAGCCCTGGTCACCCCTCCTTTTGCCTCCTTCCCCTACTCCTCTTCCCCGGTCGACATCTGCTTCTAAGACAAGATTCCCCAGGTAATTTCGAGATGAGATTGACCGCTCAATGCTTAGTAAACTATACTAGCCTACTTCCTAGCCTTCCCTCTTCGGCAGTCTTCCCCCGGCATCTGATGCCTCGTCATCAACTAGACTATGGGGCCCTCTCTGACTCCTTTTTTGATCTTTTTTTTTCACTAGCATTGATCTCTATTTTCATCCACCTAAATATGTTGGTTTTCATTCGGGTGACTTAACACCAACCAAGTTGAGAAACGAAACCCGGAGTTCAAAGTAGTATATATAGGGACCCAGCTTAGGAATATGGTAGCCCGATCTTCTTTCGCAGAAGAATTTGAAGAGAAGAGAGTCTGAACTCCATCCTGAGTATAAAACAGGGTGCAGTCTCAAAGAGGGAGGCGGAGATCTTTAATGGTAATCGTTAAAAGAGAATCAAAACGATATTCAAATACATATACTAAAAAGCCCCTAATTATTTGATATAGTTAATTAAAGAAGAGGTTCAAGCAAGAAAGGAGGCTGGAGAGTGATACTAGAAAAGCCTTCCAGACCTATCCCTTCGCATGCTTCTAAGGCTCGAACTCGTCACTAAGTACGAGTAAAGCAGGAGCTATTCCCGCCCAGCTCCAACAATCTTTCATGGGGTGGGGACCTAGAATTACTACTGGCATAGTTTGTTCCAACCTCTTTCCCCAATTATATATTACGGGTCAAAAGACTTTGACTTTTGGGACTAGTTTGCCCTAGCTTTGGGAAAGTTTGTTTATATCGCGAAAGAAAATGAGTAGATGCGGATCTAGGTACTCTTTCTTCCTCATCTGAGGAATGGGCCAAGCCGATCCTGGCTCAGAAAGTGCGCTAGTTCAAAAGTTGATACTACTACTTGATATTCGAACTATATAGCTCCCGGCTTCCGGTTTTTTTTGATAAAAGAATTGACAAGCAAAGCCATCGAGACTATATCCATCGCCTTACCTAGTCTCGAAGCGATGCCAACATTTCGCTCGATTATTAGGATAAGCCTGGTTATCAAGTTAGCGCACCATTGAGGTCAATCTTCTTAGGCACAGCCCTTTGCAAGGAAGGAAAGAGCTAGGGCTAAGTAAAGTGCTCGAGTAAGATATTCTAGTGTTGACTCGCCACTGGTTGAACCTTCTTTTCATTTGTATGCCTGTGATGTTGGAACCTGAGAACCCCAGGACTACTAAGTAGGTTTGGTATGGTTTTTCTCTTTCGCGTTAGGAGGGCTGGTGGAATGGCTTTAGCTATTGACTCGGAGGGTGACCCATCAACATACCAGTTCCTCTCTCTTTCCTGCTTTCTGGTGTCAGGTGCGGGAAGTCAGGGCTGCCGACGTCTGATCCAGGAGGAATTCCTCTTTATCTGTAGGAAGAGAACTAGCTTGGCTCGCAGGGCCAAAACATAGTATGATTAGCTGCCAATCCCGAGTTGCATATATAGAGGGCCCTATAGTGACCTTGGTCTCGAAGAGGCGGGCAGAAAGTCCTCTTCAGGGTCAAACTATGGAATTAGCCGGAAGAAGCGCGCTCTGACTCTCCTACTAGATATTGGACGGGAGGGTGCCCACTCCTGAAAGAAGGGGAAGCCCACTTTACAGGGGCTCGGTCAGTCTAAGATCTATGTCGGGGGGAAGTGAAATGCCTAGTCAGAAGAGGGGATCAGAGATCAGCGAAAGAGGCGTCACTCGTCGGGGGGAAAGAGAGAAATTCCCACGCTCCTTCTTTGATCATGATCATCAGATCCTGCTCGATTCAAAGGCTTCCCGCTCTCAGTCCATTACTGAGAGAAGAGGTCTGCTTATTGAAGAAGGCGAAGCAACAAGGGAGAGAGTCAGACCTTTCCCAAGCAAGCTAGCCTTCAATTCCCCCACCTTCTTTAGCTTCCGGAAAGCGCGGACAGGGTACCGAGACCCTGATGCAGAGAGAAGCCAAGGGCTACCCAAAGCACTATCAAAATCTACTCCTGCTCACGGGAGCTCCTCTAAGTGTTCTAGTTGGTGGAAGTAGAGGAGGCGATGGCTTTTATATACTAGTTGGAGATGTAGTCAGGACTCGACGATCCGATGCACATTCTGAGAAGAGATTTCGGTGAGGTTTCAAAACTATAGAAATAATTGGTGCGAGTAATTAAGAGAATATATAAATTGAAGCAAGCTATTACGCTGGCAAATCGAGAAGAAAGACCATCATAGCTGCCGCTCCCACTACTCTATGACTACTTCCTCAACTATATATGACGCTGCTGCTTCAACGACTTTCTCTCATCCTTCGCGACTTGACCGCCCATCCACCACCTTCCACAGCTGGGCAACTGCTGCTATGTATAGAAGGAGACAGAGATCTCTCTATATCTATAGGTATATCAGCTTTGCTTCCGGAAAAGAGGGACTGCCTAACTAAGGCAAGAGCAGCTAGTCCCACATCATTTCCTTCCGCCTAACTTCCATCTTCCGATCCTCTAACTCACGTATATAATAAGCTCGACCACTTTCTCAACTGGGCCCTTAAGAACTAGTGGTCGATTGAATGCTCAAATCATCTTTCAGCCCCTGACTTCTTCTTCGATGTCAATTTCCCCTCTGACTTGCTAAAGGATGTACATTTAGCTTACCCTCGACGGATGAACTCTTTCTCACCCCCCTCCGGATCTCTGATTCCCCTGCTAAGACTGGATTAGCCTTCTTCTTCCCGCGCAAGAAAGCATCCCATTATATATATTACGAAAGTACCAGTCCTGACCCTAATCAAATGACGGTTCAGAATCCCGGAAGAGAATAAGCGCATGTAGACTAAGGAAGCTGGCAACCCCCTTTTTCATAGTCTCTTCCCTCCCCGCGCTGCCTTCTTGGCCATCTAGACCCTCCCTCGTTTACACGCACTACCTGCCTGCATCTTTCCCATTGCGAGACCAGGAGGCAGTGGAAGGTTCAAGGGTGAAATAGACACCAGCATCCCATAGCCCCACCACCGTCAGCTGGCGCCCCCCGCTTCCTGCGTACTATCCGACAGGGTCTTGGCTTGATAGAGCGGGAAGGGAGGAGGACAATGCTTGCATTCCAGGTGACTTAGTGGGAATTCGCAATTTCTCTAGTCGGGAAGGGAATAATGTGCTTATCCAGTAATCCGAGAGAAGAAGAGGTATGGTTATACAACTAGCGCATCTGAGGTGATATATACAGCTAGCGCGGGGCCCTCTAATATCGCGATTGGGGGTGGGATAGAGAACTAGATATATAAGCCTGAGCTGCACGCGTGAAGTGGTTAGACTTCCTCAAAGGTCTAGCCATTCTTTCTCCCGTGAAAGATTCTATATATATTCCGATCTCCAGAAAGCATAGACAGCGCTCGCCCCTGGAAAGAAGAAAGAGCGTCGACAAGCCTCCTCTCCGCTTCTAACCTCATCTGGAAGCCTTTCGGGCAATCGAGGAACTGATGAGCCCTCAAATCGACTTTTCATATCTAATGCAACCGAGCCCTATTAGAGCCTAGTTCGAAAAAAACTTCAATAACGTGTGAAAAACGACATTTCCCGACTTCTATACTCGACTTCAGCAAAGGAAGAGAGCGAGGAGAAGAGCTAAGGCCAGATCAACAGCGATATTCGAAAGTCTAGTTGAAGTGGCAAGACCAACCAATAGGGAGAGGTACCGAAGCAGAGGCGGGATAAGCTAGAGAGAGCAGGCTAGGCCGTGCTCGCTCGCCCCAGATATATAGGCGTCATTCTATAAATCAGTCTAGATTTCAAGCCGATTATGCAAAATGAAGAAGAATCAAGCCTCTAATAAACTCTCAAATCTTGATGGTACAAGGAGACTAGGGGCGATTATATATTTGAGGAATATATTGAGAAAGTAGAGAGAAAAGTCAAAGAGAAAAGTGCTAGGACTCGATCGTCTTTTTCGAGAAAATGGAGCGGAGTTGACTACACGAGCGAGTTAGGCAGAGGATCCGCAGCGAGGGTCCAGTAGACATTCTGTTATTGCCTAGGAATGCCCTAAGCAGGTGCATACTATCTCCCTCTGGCTCTCCTTCTAGAACGGAGGTCTCAAGACACCCAACAATAGGGCTTCCTTAACATAGGCTTGATCTGTGACGGGTTGTTCACTTTCGATGCGGGTACGAGGGACCCTCGGAACAAGGTGGAGCCAGAGACAAGGATAATGACCAAGCCTGACTGAGGGCTTGAGGACGGAGGCAGCAAGGCAGGCGAAGAAGTGAGGATCTCCACTTTGCTTACTAAGCTTCGAGTGCAACGAGGGGTGCCCAGGTAGGACAAGAAGAATGGGATAATAGGACTAGCTGACTGAAGAGAGGGAGGAGGAAAGAGTGAGTGGCAGTGGTCATAGCTTTTCCTATCCGTCAATGATGGAATTCATAGATCTCATTCATGCCCTTCCCAACTCCACTCCTGTGCTTCTTGCTTGCTCCTCTTTCCCGTCTGCCTTTCCAGAGGGGAGTGAGTAGGAATGGATGAGTGGACTCCGGGAAAGAATGGATGCTGTCATCCTATAATCAGATAATAGAATAGAGAATCCAGGACTTCCCCAGCCTTGGGGGGGGGAATGGGAAGATCACAGCCTGTCAGCTTGACTTGACCCAAGAGAATAGAATGAGGGATAGGATTGGTGGATTTCCCAGGTTATCCTCCGTCCTTAGCTCCCGAACCGGAGTAGCCTGCGAATGTTGAGGGGAGCGAAAGAAGCAAGGTGCTTGGAATCTGAAATGAATTATTCGAGCCGGCCTTGATTTATGGTCAGCTTGAGAAGGCCCATTTAGGTCACGTCCCTGCCCGTTGGCTTGGGGGAGGCCTGGAAACGGATGGCTCCTCACATCAAGTGGAAAGGTCGGGGTGGGCAACATTGATTTCTGGCATGATCTGTGGATTGGTGATACCGGTGCGAAAGGGGCAAGATGAGAGGCTGTCGTAATGGCGCTTAAGTGGTCTTCCGTGGTCAGAAGCTGTTCTGATCCCTCTTGGGTCTGATTGTATCCTGCGACTCGCGATTGAGATTATTGAACCGCTATTTACGCGAGGTGCAGGGATGGAGGGCCTAGCTTGACGGAGGTGTCCGCGGGTAGCATGAGACCGAGTACCCTACCCCAGCAAAGTGCTTTTATCCCTTCGCTCACTAAGCCTGACTGATGACGCGGGCAAGGTCTCATAGTCGTGTGCTGCAGAGTCAGACTAGCCTCTCTGGTCAGTTTAGAAGTTCGTGGGACTGAGCAAGGTAGGCAGATTATGTGTATGGTATCACCATCCTTCCATTGAAGCATGGTGAAGTGAGGCTTCGGGAGCTTTGCCTGACTTTGTTCGCAGCCGGAGGAAAGAAGTCTATCTCCACCATCTTTGCTTCCGTGCCTCCGGGCACGTCGAGGCTAGCAATGGTGAGGGAATGTATCCAAGGTGATGTTCTGACATCTCTTCGCACCCAGTCCCCTGACTGTTCTGCCACCGTACCAGCATCCCCACGCCTTCTTTCAGCAGCATTGGTTCGTAGGTCCCTTTCTATCAGTAACCATAGGACCTCAGTGTTCGGTCTTCCTGGGACTACTGCTGATTGGTATACACACTCTACTGCGTCTGGTCAAGAGTTGCCGGCAGCGTAAACAATGACTACCTGGTCTTCCAAGCCCAGACTGATAGCCGAGGGAACTGGATCCTATATTCCGAGCAAAAACGAGTTCTTTCAGGAAGCAATGGACTGACTTCTGCTAGGGTAGGTAAGAGCTAAGCATCAGACGGGTAGACTATCTGCAAACCATGGGTACACAGTCCTCGGTTCAACATCCCCAACTGGTGATTCCCAGCCACGAAGGTCAAATCAGCTGTGAAGGGGCGTCGGGCTTGTGCGCGGCTCTTTCAGTTCTTTGGGCAACCAGCATAGTCTGCATCTGAGGGTATACGCGAAAGGGAACACAGTCAGAAGAAGCTGAAGCCAGTGCCCTGAGTCTCTGGCCGACTAGCTCTCTAGGGCCCTGGGTCTTGTCTTTAGTTTGGCCAAGCAGTGCAGTAAGCCAGTCAAAACTCACCTCCCACAGTATAAGATCAAGCATTCCCATACCCGGCAAGCTGTCGAAGTTGAAAGCAAGCTGTTGAATCCTAGTCTCTGATTCTGCAGTCAAGGTGAGGGGCAGTGTGTGGTGAGATGGTAGAGTGATTGATTTCCACTATCTTAATAGGACCAGTGGTCTTTCTGAGAAGCCAGTCGTCCCGTACGCGGGAGGGGACAAGGGAAACTCGACTCTCATCATCAGAGATTGAGGGGAGGTCAAGTAGGAAAGCAGACAGCAGATAGGCCTGGAGGAGTTGAGCTGACCCGCTATTCTTTCGATTTTCTCAAATATCCGGTCGACGTAATATATCGCGACCTGGCCTCCTGCTTCCACTAGTTTAGCAGTTGATGCCCTCTCACTTCGTTATCTTTACGAACTCTGTTTCCACAACTAGAATCTCAACGTTCGCTGCTTATAATATCTTGCTTGATTAGAAAAGCCAGTCTGCCCCAGGGAAACATATAGAATGACGTAGAATCGTGGCTTGTAGGGAGTAGTACTCAACCCCTCTCCAAACGTTGCCACTACCTTCAAACAATGGATTCAATAAGTTCTTGCCTCGGACCATCCCCAACCTGGTAAGCTAGCTTTTGCGCTTGTAGACTACTCGCTTCTCTCCAGCTTGCTACGCGAAAGCCCGGAACTACTCCTGAAAGCTGATCGCATCCCGCGGGTTATCCGATTCATCTCATCTTTGACTACTCACTGACGATCTCCTTCACATGCTGCTGATGCTCGCACCCCGGAATGGACGTTCAGTCATTCACTGCCCCATTTTCTTGAGATTTTCTAGTATTTTCAGCGCTTGTCTGACCGCAGCGGCTCTTGTCCGGAATGCCTACCTCCGTCTGCCCTTCCGGCCGCCTTCCAATACCTACCGGCCGTACGGCATTGAGAGAAAAGCAGCCATTAGCCGATAACCCAGCCTGAACCCGGTAAAGAGGTAAGCCAGTCCGGGGGGGGGGATGAGATGAACGGGGGAATCGAGGGATTCCCTGCAGTTATCATATAGCTGTCTCTTCACTCAGGCGCTTTCTCGGAGTCGGAGTCCCTTGCTCTGTATCTGACCTAGTGGACTGAGATACCTATCTTTCTTGATCTCAAGATGACTCACACACTTTTTTTTCCCGCTCGGAATCCAGGATAAGTCAGGATTTCTTGCTTCAACTGGTTTCAGGCTCCAGTCTCACTCTGAGATGATGAGAATTTGCCCTTGCCTCCGCCGAGCCAGCGTCATTATACGCTCAAGATCTTGTCTACTACCCCTAGTCCTGTTGCAAACAACCGGAAATCCCCAACCCTCAGCAGCAAGCTCTTGTGATTTCCCTGAAGATGAAGCGGGCAAGAGTCAGTCATCCCTTTCTCCTGAGCATGATGCATCAAAGCCCCAGTGGAAAAGACAACAAGATGGTCGTGTGGAAGGAGAGGAGCTTTTCACTCAAAGACAGGATATGCGGCCAATGCCTCAAACTGATCTTCCTCACTATTTGGCTTCCTCTTTTGGATGGTGAGGCCGGCTTCTACCTTATCTTTCTCTTTGGCAGGTCTCCCTCAAATTACTTTCAAGCCCGCGACTAGACTTTCTATATAATAAGCTCGATTCCACTTATTTAGCGGAAGGAGGAGCGAATGAGGATATTAATCAGCATCTGGCAATCTTCAACCTAGTCTCTTTTCCCAGGACCCTTCAAGCTCTACATAATAAGCTCGCGAGGAGCTTCGACTAAGAGGCTGAGTAATGGCATTTTCCGGGTCCATCCCCTCTATTGAGATCTTTGTTCTGAACTTGCGCTTTCGGGTCTCTATCTGATCACCGGATGACCGCTAGAGGGAGATCTTCAGATGGATTCGTCGTCTTCTAGGGTTTTCAAGCAGCTTCTTCAAATCGATTATTTTCTTTATCTAGAAATTGGGGAAGATAGAAAGAAGTCATGGCAGTGAATCAATGCCATTCGAGCTACACGATATAATATGTCATTTTGATCTGGAAGAAAGTCAACGTTCGTTGCAACTCTCGTCAGCAGTCTCAATCTCGTGGTAGGCGTCCTTTCCTTTCGAGGACAGGAACTCTCGCGATATATTAATTGGAAGCACCACTACTATATATTCGGCCGAGCCTCCTCGTAGATTCGGTTTCATTCTTGGGTCTAACGACTTTTTGATTTACCTCGACAACCTATCACTTCGGTAATAGCCCTATATATATAATTCGTTCCGTCCCCTACTTACCCGTTTTATATATTATTTTCGAACCACTACTCGTAGCTGCCGCCTGCATTCGACCTTTTCCCCTCCCGAGGCTAACTATTCTCAGGGGCCTTATCGCATCGTTTACAGCGCATCCACGTTGGAACCCCACTCGTACCTATATAGAGCCACCATCTAACATCTGATTCCGAGTCCTTCATTCGGAATATATAGGTGTCATTATAAGGGAAAGGAGATCTTCGCTCGAATTAGACTGATGTCAGAGGGGTCCCCAAAAGCAAAACCTTTCCTTCCCCGTGAAGTTGACACACAGGGACAACCTCGACTATTATATATGAGGATGAAAAGCATCTCGGAATGGGGGTCGAGAAATATATATTAATAGCGAGACTCCCCCAAATATATAGTGGCCTTCACTGACCGGATAATTAGGGGAAAAGTGCGCTCGACATCACGTCTCCGGGTCAAGGGCGCTCCGCGAGGGGCTAGGTGGGTCTCATTGCGGCTCTCTTAACCTTCGCTTCCACTTTCTATATAATCAGCTTCGACTAGATCCTTTCTATCACCGACCACTAGTCCAAAGGCTCCTACGCTCTATCTCTAGACCCCCTACCATCCCCTCACCTTCGATGCTGATCTCTTTCGAAAGCAAGAGGCTGACTGATCAAAAAGGGGTAGGGTCGAATCGGTGCAAAGGATGGGAGATGAAAGTGCATGATACTGAGGCTTGATTCTTTCTTGCCTGGGATCAAATACGTATGGGCCAGATTCTTCCTTTCGAGATGATGAATCGATGAAAATATGGGAAGGGGGTTGATAAGTCAGTCAAGCTGATCAGTCTCTTCCGGTGCCCTTTCCATCACTTTATATATAGATAGCCGGTCCCGGAAGTGGTTTCTTTGTAGTTGAGACTCTGAATCCTGGCATTCCGGGAGAGATCGATGAACATGTGCAAGAAACCCCGGAAAGAAGGTATATAATGGAGAAGGTAGGAGGCGGGACGAAGTGCAGCAGAGCAATATATATAATGGAAGCTGTTTTCTTCGCCTTATATATCTCGATAGTTGTGAGACAAAGAAGATAGAGGCCTCCTTGCGGCAGGGCAAAATAGTGACTATACTATATACTATCGCGATTCCTTAGCCGCAGCCATCGCTCAACCGAAGGGGGCAAAGTAGCTGAGACGCTAGGCGAAGGGGACCTAGGGTCTATTCAGTCTGGGCTCTTTTCTCTATAGGCAAGCTCAGTCCAATTCGCAAAATATATCATTAAAGGCTCGGCCTAGCGCTCTGGGAGGCCCAGAGAGCGAGGACTACAGGTCTTTTTTTGACAAGGCTTCCTCTTGGGAATATATGTACTTTCCCTTCCACTCGAGCCCCCGACATATATAGTGGCCTTTTCACTTCCCTTCGTGCACCACCCGGCATCGCAGACCACCCAAACTAGATATTCGGGCATTTTTTGCTCCAGGAGGCTCTCTTCCGGCTAATTCCAGTCTGACTAAGGATCCTTTATGAGCACGACACTCCTGCCTAGGACCGCTTCCTTAGCCTTCCTGGGTCTTAGTGCAAAGTCTAAATGAAAATCCTGCTCCGACTGAGCAGAACCGGAACTGAGGACCCCCCTGGACATGCTTTCAGATACCTACCTAGTCAGAGGGGAGATCAAAGCTGGCTGAGTCCCTTGCCCCTATATGACGCACTCAGACTTTTGATAACATATTTATATAATAGCGAACGTTTATCTCTATTTGAATTAGCCTTTGACTTAAGGAGGAGTCGAGCGAGGGCAAAGCGGACGGTTACAGTGCGAGCGGTGAAGCGAGTGGAGCTGATGTTCTGAAAGAGAATCTCGACGTGGATAGAGCTTGTAAGCACGTGTGATCAGCAAGAAGCTTCAGGGACCCAGTGCCGAAAGGCGAATGCTGAAAGCAGACGAGGGTCTGAAGTCGGTCACTATAGGTCCTGTCGATTGAGCGCTAAGCTTTGGGTACTACGTAGCTGAGTAAGGTAACCAAGGAAAGGTGAGGTAGGCAAGGTGTGAGCGTAGCCCGACAAGCGCTTATTCTACATATGCTTCTTCTGTTCTAAGAAAATCGAGGTGGTGGCGGCCGGAGAACATTGAAGCTACTAAGTGGGAGAGGGAGCTATCTTAGCTGGTTAAGGATGTTGTATAGTTTACAAAGCAGGCTAGGACTATCCCGCGGATAGATTATTTACTTCACGGACTGGCAGGGAAAGGACCAGTAGGGAAGTCTTTAGGCAACTACTATTTTCTTATTATATTAATAGCAGCTGGAAAATGTCGCGAGGTCGAATACTACCTCATACCAGGAGTCAGGAGATTGACCTCAGACACCCAAGGATGAAAAGCCCAATCTCTAGTAGGGGGGTCAGAACCGAAGGCTAGTACCTATTGATTGAGCGCTCAGTTCCGGCATAGGTGAGAGGCAAGTCGAAGAAAGACGAAGGTCACGATGCGAGCCCTTCACCTCCCGCCTCTTCCCTGACTTCCTTACCTCACTCTGCTAGAACGTCACTATAGGGCCACTATGCTTCTAAACTCCTCCCTGGTCTTTTTTCCCGGGGTCTGAAGTGATGGTAGGGTCTCCTGCGAACTACCTGACCTCGAATCCTGGTCCTCTCCACTGGTTCTATCAGATCAGGCAAGCAATGTAGCGCAGACAGTCAAGAGCTCACTACTATCCCCGGAAACTCGAGTAGAAGCAAGGGCAGCAAGGGCAACTATTTACTATATCGCGAACTCAAGCTTCGAACTTATATAACTATATAATAATTGGTAGGACGATCTTTGACATCTTTCCCGCACCGCACACCCAACCTCAGTGCCCCCGCTAGGTTATTTGCTAAGGTCTGCTTCTCTTTCCATGCTTATACCCTTGGTTCTGGACTCTCGGAAAGACCCCCAGAAGGTATGATACGATAGTTGGTTAGGCAGGTGAGGATAGGTATTCGGCTAGCTTAGCCGAAGCATCAAGACCCTCTGTCTTTGCCTGATCATGATTCTCGGCTCGGAAAGAACCCCAATCTACCCTCCTCTATGCTTCTTCCTCAGCAGGGAAAGCAGAATTTAGAACGATTTTTCGGGAAAAGGAGACCGACGGGTTGCCATTTTTTAGTAGTGGGTGAGGCCTATATTCTAAGCTGCAAGACTGAGACGCTAGTAGGCAGGTCGACATGTGCTCTTTTCCGTGATCAGTAGGACAAGAAGGTATAAGTCCTTATTCAGTGAAAAAGACAATAAGAGATAGATATTGAGGTCAAAGGTCAAAAGTGATTAAGAAAAGTGGTGGTCTGGGGGGAAAGAAACAGGGAAAGAGACATTCCTCCTAGGATTCTACTTTAGCTCAATAGGCTTTGGCCAGGGATAGGCTATGGTCTGAGGCTTTTCAATATATATCGCGTTGCTCGAAAAAGCAATTTCTTATTTATTCTTTTTGAAAGAAAAAGAAATTTCAAATAGATTAATGAAATATGAAATCAATAGCTTAAGTCAAAGTCAATCAATATAAAATGACGAGAGTTGAGGGAAAGCAAGCCCTACCTTCAATCCCAAGGAAGCACTCAAAGGAAAGCGATTGGGTTAAGGACCTTCTACAGTCAGCACGATGGAGAAGGTCAGCCTGATTTCCAACCCGGCGCACTCAGTCTCCTATTCTATTTGATTATATTAAGTTCAGTTCAGTCTTCCCCGTCGCTGCTAGTCTAATCTCCCTTCCATAGGTCTAATCTCAGGGCCGAATCCGGTTAGTTAACAGTACGTCCCACGAACTATACTCATCGGGGAGAGAGGCTTTTCGTCAATAGAACAAAGGGATATTGTCTGAACCAAGGACGAAGTCTAATGTCGGAGGGAGGGATCAAGTCCGTTTTCAGTCTAATGCCAGAATGGATCCTGGGTGAAGAAAGAGTACTACCATCCTTCGGACGAACTCTCCTCTCTGTCCTTGCCTACCCTGGACTTCTCTCTATCCTCTGCTTCGCTTGACGCTCCACTGAACAATTATATATTAAAGAAGGTCTCGCTCCCTTCTCCGCCGGTCTCAGCTAAGGAATGAGCCCCTAATATATAATCCAAGCTGAGGCTCAGCCCTTTGGTTCGCCCCCTCGGTCTCAGCCGCTTCTACCCTCGGATCTCGTCTCTGGTCTTCTTTCCCATCTTCCAGTTTTTTCACTTATGAGAGGTCTCATTTCGCTGTAGCCTTCGAAGATCGAAGCGGTCTAGCTACTGCCGGACTCTCTGGCTGACCCCCTCGCACACTTCCTAAACTAGGCTCGCACACCTAAGCCCGAGATGCATGCCTGAGGACGAGAAGGTAGAAATTGACGCAGGAGAGGAGGTTTACGTAGATTAATCAACCCTCAGCTCAGTCCTTTTTCTCAGCTCATTTCTTTTCTCACAGCTCATTGCTTTTCCCTCTACCTCGCCCCTGATTAGAGAACCTCGCTACTGGAGTAGGCTTTCCCTTGAGGCTGGATGATCACGGAATCATTCGTCACTATCAGCTGGTTGGAAGAGTGTACTAAGTCCTAGCTAGTACCCTTGCAACTGCGAACTAGAAGGGGCTAAGCCTCTTAACTCGACTAGGCTTCGCTTTTCGGCTACACCCTCTCTCTGCTTCGCTCCTACTCTATCTTACTGGTGACGGATGAGATATTCTCTTTGCCCTTTTATATAGTTAGAGAAAACGCGTATTACGAGAAGTATTACAACCGAATCCGTATTACGAAGATCTCAGAGCTCTTCCCCAGCACCAGACCTTGCTTACCTTCCCGACCTTCCTACCGCCTCCCCGTCAACCTGACTGCTCTTCGGCTTGACCCTTGTACCAGAGCCCCCGCGCGGGAATGTCACCAGACCAGCCTTCCCTTTCTCATCATGGTCCGTGGAACCGGCTTCACCTTCTCTTCCCGAGTCACTTTGCCTTTCGGGCCTTTTCGGAAGCAGAGAGAGTGAGCTCAGGATTCTATATATTCTGTGGAAACTCGCTATTATAATATAAGTCAAGCGGGAAGAGAGAGGGAATGGATGGTGGGCCTAGAGATGGGAAGGTCGAGAGGTGGACTGAGATCAGGGGTGGGATTAGATATCTTAGCCATAAAGGATGGATACTAGGTGGGCCCTGTGCCTATCGACCCCTGCTGTGCTCTAGCTAATGCCTTCCCTAGGTTTTGGGCGAAGAAGGGAGCAGCCGGCCTTGGTTGGTGCATGGTTTAGTCCCGAAGGAAAGGACTCAGCCGAACTTGACCACGTACTCAAGCCCTTTCTCGACATACTTTTTGGTAGTACCGGTGACCAAATAGATAGCTCAGACCCGAATGAAATCGTATAAATTTAATCACTTTGATATAATCTTTGAGTTATTTTGTCTAGTTGATAAGAAAAACTATCGCGATTAGAAAAGGGATTATAGGGGCTGGTCTCTTCTTTAATAAGAACTGAGGGAAAACCTGCCTTGAATGCACATACCTAGTTAACTGCTCTCTCCTTAAGGCATTCGCATGGGCGGCCCGGTGCCTGCCCTGCCTTCTCTAGTGAAAGAGAATAAGCTCCATTCGCTTTTGAGCTCTGCTCCCTCTTGCTCTTCCCGCGACTACCTTGCTTTTTCGCAATCAAGCGCTTACTCGCTCTTTCCCCGTAGCGAATCAAAGAATCTTCCCTGACTTACCTTTGCACTTCCCCGGTATGAGACTTCTCTACTTTCCCCGGATGCGAACCGGATAGAAAGAAAGAAAAGTGATGAAAACTGACCGACCCCCTCTAGCCTTCCGGGGGCTCGCATCCAAAACTCACGATCTTTCTTTTAGCTTATATATATATATATCGTTTTTCGGTATTTTCTGAAACCTATGGTCAAAGAGATCTAGCTACTACCATACCGCCTTACTCGCCTCGGCTTTTCCCTTAGAAATCTTGTTGTTGACTTGCCTGAGACCACTGTGACTGCGCTCCTTCCCCAGCTCGTCGAATTCCCGCCGCTGCCCTCGGAGAAGCCCGGGTATCGTAGGTCACTGCCTTGCTTCTCGCTTCCAGAGCTTGCTAAAAGGAAAAGGGCCTCAGGCGGCGGCAAGAACTGAGAAAAAAGCTTCTCACATCTTCCCGATACTATCTTTTTCTAATATTATAGATTAGGGGTCTAGTCTAGTCCACTCGCGATTTGATATAGTAGAAGTCGGCATCTCGCTCCCGCTCTGGCCAACCTCGCTCACCTGGAACTCTCATTGAAACTGCGCGTGTAGACTATCTGATCCTAGCCCTAGGACTATCGGGAAAGGTTGAAGGCAAGAGGCCAATTCGACAGGCTAAGAGCTGTCGAACTCTAGACCTCCTATGCATCAGAAGGCCTCATTCTCTTCCTACCCAGCTTTGAGGGCTTTTGGCTTAGGGGCATTGCCGCGGTAGGTCGAGGGCTAAGAATGATTACCGACGGCTATATATAAGTAATCTGAATGATGATTCCAATAATACAAACAATTTATATTAGTTATCTCATACATCTTTTCATAGACGCTTTCTTTCGACTCGCATATCTCTGCGGACTAGTGGGCAGTTAGCTTGATTGTGCGGTAACGATGCTAGGGAGGGGCAAGGTAGGCATTCCATGTCAGAAATATATAAGAAAAATAGGCGAATTTCCGAAACTTTGCTTTTTAGTAGATCGTGGAGGATGACTTCTTGCTAAATTCTTCGGCACTATGGTATCACGGCCTACCATCACCCTGCCCCTTGACGCTCCGAGAAAAGGAGGTCAGGGACTGCCCTCTCTCTCCCCGTACCTACGAGTCGGTTGATGAGTCCATGCTATCTAACTACTTTCTTATGCTCCTCGACTACTCCCGAATTCCCATACTCTCTACTAATAGCTGGGGCCTGAGCTTGTAGAGACTTTCCTTGCACCCAGAACCTTCCTGCACCAGGCACTCTGACTATGCTTCCCATTCCCTCAAGGCAGTCGGATGACCAGCCTTTGGTCAATCTATCCTCCCCTCTACGCTATCGCCTACGCAAACTAGATATTCGGCCGGCTCGCGGTCTGCTACTTCCACTGTTGATTGAGAATTTCCCGGGATTGATTGGTCTCCGGTTACCAAATATAGGATACAGGGCAGCGAAGTGTTGAGGCTCGTCCGTCTTTCTTCGGGTTAGGAGTGAGGTTGTCAGCTTTAGGGTACTAGTCCCATGTCTTGCCTTTCCGAGTAGTCCAATGTCCAAGCTTATTAGAGTAGGGCCTCCGGATCGGGAAGGCAAAAGGGATTAGGCCTAGGGCAATCGTCAGGTCCCTGGAAAGAGTCACGTAGCTCAACCCCCTCTGCATTCAAACCAGAGGTCTTAGTCAACAGGTGAAGAAGCAGTTATTGACAGGCAGGTAGCCGGTTTCACGGGGCGGAAGGCAACCACAGGTTCTGAACGCTTCTTTTTGCCTGGGAGATATGTGGAACCAGCCTATAACTGAAGGGTGTCGAGGTTCAACCTCTGTGTCTACCGGGCTTTGTCAATCAGTGAGTGACCCTCGTAGTTGTGGTTGGTAACTCCAGACATCCGTCCGTCAGACGGAAGCCGCAGGGGGGCCTTTCGCTTCGGGTCGGGCTGGTCCTAGGGTCTTAGCATCCGAGCTCTTCACATTCATAGGTAGAGTCCGGGTCGGTACTGCAGCTTCCACAGATCGATTGGGGCAGAGGCAGGTTCTTCTTATGGGTTCCCGAGGGGTGCTCAATCATTCCACAGAAAAAAAGCAAGGAACTGGTCTGGTTTTTCCGGGGATGCGCTCTTTCTAGATCTTCACGGGGCGAGGCATCAGGAGTCATTTCACGGGAGGCTAAGACTGTGCTATAGTTAACTGTTGATGGGAAGGAGCGGGTGAAAGTGAAGACGTCATTCTCCTTGCTTAGCCGCTTAGAGTCCTACCTCTGTCAGCTTGAACTAGTGGATTAGAGAACTGCCCTGGTTCGCGCGCACACCCTAACACCCCTGGAATGCCTTTGTATCCCCAGTAAGCTGCTGTGATGCTACCTCGTCAGCTCTGAAACTTCTAACTCGCTAATAGCTCGCACCAATTATTTGCTTTTATATAGTAGTAAATTGCAGGGCCTTCTCTAGTAAAAAAACCCTTGTCCCAGGCCAAGAAAAAGTCCTTCCACCATCTGTCCCCCCTCTGACCCCCCCCAAGGAAAGAGAGCAGAGAAAGCCCTCCCGCCTATTCATCTATCGAATCACATCCGTCGCGTGATGAAGAAATTCCCCTTTCTTACGTCGAGTAGTCAAGTTCAGGGAAGCTCCCCAATACCCCCTTATCAAGCCCCTATACGACCAGGAGGCCCTCTTTTGTGATTCCAACTAGTTTGGAGAAATTTTCGGACCAGATCGACGCGCTCGAGACCTTTGATCTCGGCAACTATTATATCTTTTCCGCTACGATCTTATCCGCTCTTTGATAGAAGACTTCGAATCCCCATCCGCCAATTGAATCCGAATAGGCTGCACATATTTCTATAAGTGGGGTGAGGGCTTTTGGCTAGCGGGGTGAGCTGCGTAACTAGTGGGACTCTTTCTTCTAGAAAAGCAGGGAGAGCGAAGGAAGAAGGACCGTCTCCTCTCCGAGAATCTGATAGAAGTTGCTATTTGATTTGTTTATTTATTTTAGCAACTATCGCGAATATTACTTGTTAGCAAGATTTGTCTGGAAGAAAACGTCGCACTTCAATTGGACCCTAGAATAGACCTTGCCCTAAGAAGGTTTTTTGCTTCAAAATAGTTAGCCCACTAGCAACTTTCTATCTCAGACTCGAAGGCAGAAACAAGGGCAAGCCGGAAGGTAGTAGGAATAGCTTGCCATTTTCAATAAGTCAAGATATAGTTTGGGCTGGCTTGTCTTGTTGGCTTGGAGTACCGGGAACCGACGAAAGTCATCACCCCCCGCCCCCCTTCCTTGCCCATTTGAAATTCCTGCTTGTCCTTTTTTGATTTTAGACACTGGCCATTTACTAGTGAGGGCGAGTGGGCCTTTTGCTTGCTTGACTTCATCCAAGCACTGACAATAGATGCCTTTAGAACGGTAGTCATGCTATTGCTAGAAAGACCCCCTGAAAAACACAGGCCCCATCCCAGCTCCTTTAAAATCTCTTTCTCGAAAATAGCGGAGACACCAAGAAGATCAGGGTCGAAGTGAGAACCCCCGAACTTGAAGCTATAATTTACGTAGAATATATATATAAATCTATATTGAAGTTCTCAAAAAAGCTTGTATTATCTAGTTGAGGAACTAGTTTAGAAAGTATATATATAGCCCAAGAGAAAATCAAGAAGCCGCCCGGATATATAGTGAGAGTTGGCGACTAAATCGTGATAATAGTCTCGCTGGGCTAGGTCTCGGGGAGGAAAAAAGGACCCGAAGCTCAGCAGAGGGGAGGTGGCTTCGGCCCCGTCCCGGGCGCCAACGAGAGACGATTCAGGTCTAGGGACAGGGGGCTGGAGTTAGGAAGGGAAACAAGAAAGGCAGAAGGAAATGTTGCAGGGTTTGGGGAATGGGGCAGGGCTGACTACCCTCGCCTTCTCCTCTCTCTTCTTCCGGTCTTTCCTTTCGGGGAAAGGTAGCCGTGGGCAATCGAACCGTCCTAAACAAACCCGACGCGTCTTCTCTGTTCTCTGTACTCCGCCTTTTTCTTATTGGAGGACTATATATTTGGGGCTCCTTCGTCCCGATAAAGTAGTATGAGGTATTCAATCCTGTATCGGTAGGCACAGATCATTGGTATTGGATGTATCTTCCGGTTGTGCCGAGTCGACATCTGCCCCGCTTTTTCTTTTTCGTAGCAGAAAAGAATCCCTTACCCCCGCTTTGAAAGGAAAGCTGCGTCACGTCAGGGGAGGCTGCAGGTACTATGGATCCTCTGACTCCCGAATGTTCTCTTTAATAAGGTCGCCTTCCGGGGTCTCGCCGGTCTTGCCTGTAGGTCGTGACGGCACATGCTGCGAGCGATAGCGAGCTTGTTTTTCACCCCACTATGCAACTATATACTCATATTACGGCTTGCTCCCTGCACGCCTTATGCTCGGCTTGCACGGCTCTATCCTCGCAGGAAAGGACTGGGCAAAGCCATCTGGGGGAGAGGAAGAAGCCCCCATGGAAATGCAGGACCTGACTGGAAGGGCAAGAGCATACCCCCTCCCTGAGCGGAACAATCGAGAGGTTCAGGAAGCAAGGACTATCAAGCACCCAGTGGACCTCCTTACTGCGCACCATCATTTTCACCAACTCTGTTTGAGGCGTACCCAGCGGGTCCATTACGTCCCCCTCGAATCCAATAAGCGGGGCCAAAGCTGCCGCACATGAGAGTGAAGGGGGCATAGAAAAAAGATAGCTGAAGAAAGGAGCTTTTTCGCGTTATAGTTACTGGAAGATCCACAGAAGCCTTAGATATCAGGGCCTAGAATCAGGAGGAGACCAGCATCCCCTCAGCCTCCTGCCAAACGGATCACAATGACAGGTACCTGGGAGCATACCGATGGAATGAACAAAATACGAAGAGTAAACATAATATGGTCATAGATCTTAGGTTGTAACTTGATCATGAGCGACTCCGTTGATGTTGCACCCACGAAGTATGGAAAGTGCCAAACATTGGGAACTACCCGGGGAGGAGTTAGGAACAGGAACAAGAAGAAGCGAGAACCACTTAAATGGAGGAATCGATTGTATTTCGTCCTTTGTTCCCCATAGCAACTGGGGATCGAAAAGCAAGAAATTTGATGACTTATTAAGGGAAAGACGAAGTAAGAGCATGCTATTGGGGATGTTGCAACATATGTCGGGAAGGCCTCCGTTGATTGTGTACGAACAAAATACGAGTCCAAAGGCAGGGTCAGAAAGGGTGACACTAATAGAGAAATTGACTCTTCCGGGAACCAATAACGCGTAAACCATGTCAAACCAAGACCGATCAATATCCGAACTCCACGGATTCTAACTTCTCCCAAAATCGTTTCCGGTGCGAAATTCCATTCTATGAGTAATTAAAAGGATAAAAAGATAGGATTCGAACTTCTCCCAAATTCTTTTTAGTAATGAACAAAAAAACATAGACATTCGACCCGCAACTGGGGATCGAGTGGGGGGTCACAGGGGTCTCTTCTATCCGACAAGAGAAAGTGAGAGTGAATGTCATTATCCTCCCAGACTAGAGGATGCTTAGCGCTCTGAGAACTTCGAAAGCTAGGATCTGACACTGCCTAGGATGACCGGCAGGTCCCGCACAAAGCTATGTCCCTATGTTGCCCAGTGGGTCCGTTTATCGATCAAAGATTTCATCCATTCGACCATTACAATACGCAATTACAAGTCGGAGTGGAGAAAACTTAGGGTTATGCCTCGTCTTGTTGCCTCAAGTCGCTCAATCCGAGGATTCTCTTATTTATTTATCGCGTTTGAATTCGTCATGCTGAACACGGCACTAGATGGTGATAGGTAGGGAGTCATCAATCTCTGAACGAAGGTCTAGGTCTGACTACTTGACAGCCTTGATCTCCGAAGTCGGGAAGCTAGGTTGGCCAATTGACGTCGACTGCTCCCGGTCAAAATGCTTGTCTTAAATGGCCCAATCGGGGTAGCAAACTCAGTGGCAGGAGAGCAGCGTGGAGTGAAGTATGCGAGTAATCAGTGAGATCAAGAAAGACTTCTCTGAGACATCCGATTATTCTCTCTTTGCTTGGTACGCAGTGCTATGCATCATTTGCTTGCTTTGTCTGCCGCCTTCTCATAGCTATTCCAATATATCCGTCGATTCGTTTACCCTTACGTTAACAAATGAGCAGTTCCCTCGGCATTTCGGAAGAGCTCTTCCATTTATGCGGACTCAGACCGAGCGAGTCCCCTTTGTTATATAGGGACTAAGAGTAGACTTGCTTCTTCCTCGCTCTCAGAGCCTTCGGGAGGCTTTGGTCTAGCTTCGCAGCCCTTTCCTCTCCCTTCTCGGGAGGCTTTGGTCTAGCTTCGCAGCTAAGAATTAATGTATGTCGTCCAAGCCTACCTCTGACTCTTTCTTCCCGACCTCGTCTGACTCCACTTTCTGGCACCCTCCGGTGGTATCCCGAGGGTTGGTGTTAGGGAGGTAGAGGTGGGCTCGTTGGATTGGAGTACCGGGAACAGACGAAAGTCAGATATGAACTGGGTAAATGGAAATGGAAAGGAGATGTTTCCGAGGGTTCTAAAGAATCCGCTTTTTCAACATCCATATGAAATACTAAAGTAGATCGATATTGCCCATATAATAAAAGCAGATCTTGGTCCAAAGAAGGTAGGAAGTCCGACCTGTCAGATGCTTCTTCGGCCAAATACAATATACAAGTGGGACCCGCCCCCTGATCAAGCTGTGCGAAAAAGCCCTTCTCGGTTCCGGAACTTGGTCGAAATAGGGTTCTACCGGGAAACCATAGATTTTTGAGTTTGCGCCATTGGTTACTGGTCAAGCCACTTGAATGGAATGAGACCTGAATCTCTGGGGATCTTTCCTCGACTTTCATATAATAAGCTCGGGAAAGGCTCACTTTGATTCTCCTCATTCTTCGATTTCTTCCTCTATCTTCGACGCCCTACTTCGCATACTCCCACCTTTCGATTCCGAAAAGAAATGCGAGGAGAAGCCCACCCTCGCCGAGCCCCCAAATAGATTATATAGTAGAGTCTCAGCTTGAAGCCGCATTCGAGGCAACAGATGAAGAGGAGGAAGGTCCCCCCGTGAGCGGGTTCAAGAAGAAGGGCGACAATCCTGATACGCGATTAATAAGGGACGTGTCACGGGACTAGCATCACTCTCCCCTCCCTGCCGAACTATATATTAGGGCTCACAGGGATGCCTTATGATCGCAAATCGAGCGAAGGCTGCTACTTCTCCAGGCCCATCGACCTCTACCTCCTGCCCCACCAATTCCAGTTCAGGAGATAGCGAACACGATCTTGGTCCTTCTCTATCTCACCGGAGGACAGAGAGAAGAGCCAACGAGCCTACTCCCTCCCTCAAGAGGAGGCGAGTAGACACCCCGCCGCTCCCCCAGGGGAGGCCTCTGAGTCAGAGGTCGACGACTTCTCTAGACATTCTGAGCCCTCAGTCAAGACTATGAGCAGCCCACTATCAATAGCTAAGGTGGCTTTAGGTAGTCTTTCCGCTTTGCTAGGACCCTTTAAAGCTCTCTCGATGTGTGCTCTTCTTACTCCCCTACGCGTTTGGCTTCGGGAAGTTCCCCCTATAGTGACGCATCTCAGACTTTTTATAACATCAAAATCGTGATAGCGAACGTTTATCTCTATTTGAATTAATGTTCGCCATCTATATAAATATGTTAGTTCAAAATGTCGAGCTTGCTCTATAAAAGGTCAGAGCTGGGTCATAAAGACAGGTTCTCAATCTGTAGCTGGCACTGGTCTAAAGGTGAAATCGGGACTAGCATATCTTCACTCTCCGGTAGCGGCTGGTGTAAAAGAGTCTGATTGCTTTCTTGCAGGCGCTGTCGCACCACCTTTCAAACAACCTTAAAGGCGAAACCTAATACTGCTAATCGCGATAGAATTCTCCTGTGCTAGCACTATTAATTGGAGGCCTAACGACGATACTGAGTCTTCGGATATCCTGCTCAGCAAAGCTTTACCCGACTCCAGTTCGTCGAGCTGATCTGGACTAGAAGATTATAGGGAAGTCAAAAAGCTAATGCGTCGAGGCACCTTTTTGATAAGAGTAAATTGCCCATTCAAGCTTTCAAAGAGCAGGGGAGTTCTAGGATTCTTCCTACCCTTGGTAAGTAGGCTAGCTGCAATCAAGAGCTTTTCGCCATTTATCGTCAGGTCTGGGGATTGACCCTAGGGCTATGGCTATTGCGCTTAAAAAGTATACTTCAAAGTCACTTCCATAGTTGCTTTGCCCTAATATATAATCTTGCGAGCTGATATGGCATCCAATGACGCACCCGTCTTTAAAGCTCGCCCCGGATATATAGTGAGAGTTGGCCTCTCACTTATCGCAATGAGGGAAGTAGTAAAAGATAGGGGGAAAGAGGTCAGGTAGTTGTAGTCGTTTCAGAGGTCCTCCCCCTTCTTGCTTCGTAGACTGAACGAGCAAAGAATAGATATGACCGAACAATCTGTTTGAGCCTCCTCTGTCTCACTCAAGTTCATTGGTTTCGAGAGCATTCCGCCACTTTTTGGCGACTTTCACTTGCACAAGACCCGATGAACCGCCTACGTGCCCTTGACGCCTTGGAAGTTTGGAGATCAATTCCACTTTGGCCTTCAATTCCACGTTCGGAAACAATGTGGCCCAGTACAATCCCTTCTCGGACCATAAAGAGAGAGTGGAAAGGCCGGAAAGTGAGGATGACAGCCGGGACTCATGCCTTGTCCTGTAATTTACTCAAAAAGAAAGATATTTACTGTTCCTGCTAAATTATTTGTATGACTTGTAAACGCTGTGAAGTGCATATATTGAGCATTTGGGGGAGAAGGCCATCTCACTTAGATGAGGGAAACCTAATATATATGTATATATATATATATATATAGAGAGAGAGAGAGAGAGAGAGAGAGAGATAGCCCGATTGCTCTAGGACAGCCAATGAGCTGCTATACCTCATTTTTTTGGTAATTTTTTTTGTTTTTTTAGAAAATACCAACATGTATTTTCATCCCTATATATTACAGTTGGTTGGCCAATTAAACCATAAAAATGATGATATCATCTTCCAATTGAACCGATTTAATTTCGTGGTTCAACTCCATTCGACCTTGTTGATAATGTTTCTAATTCCATCTAAAAAAACATTGGTTTATATTTTTGCCGCAATTACCGGGAAAATTCGTATCATCCTCCTGCATGTACTTCCATTGCAGTTGATTTAGCGATTTTATCCCATGCAAAATTATGGCTTACGAAAAAGTTTAAACGAGTATTAATTATATATATATAGAGAGAGAAGAGAGGGAGCCTACTTTGTGAAGTAGGTAACCTTACCCACTTCACATCCATTTTTAGCAATTTGTTTTTATTTTTTTTTGAAAAATACTTCTGTGGATTGTCATAACTATATCCCTCTAATATGTCATTCAAATTTTGTCAGAAACAGAGACTCCTACGGACTCCATCCAGAACATGTAATTTACAACAAATCTAAAACCGTTAAAAATACATGTTCTGGATGGAGACCGTAGGAGTCTCTGTTCTGACGAAATTTGAATGACATATTAGATGGATACAATTATGGAAATCCACGGTGGTATTTTTAAAAAAAATAAAAAATTTGTTAGAAATAGATGTGAAGTAGGTAATGTTACCTACTTCACAAAGTAGGCTCCCTTTCCTCATATATATAGGAGAAACTTCAAATGAGGCGAGGTCTCACCGCTTTTATGGTGAGCCCTCCATCTCATCCATCTATTTTTAATTGCACGGTCGTAATTAATGATACTTTAATTATAACACTTAAATTGTCGAAAACCCATTTTAGTCTTTTTGTCACATTCTAAATATAAAATGTGACAACTATATTGCCTAATCTCTCTCTTGATTAATCAATGGCAGCGACAGAGGTGCCGTCTCTCTCTCTCTCTCTCTCTCTCCCTCTCTCTCTCTCTCGATCGTTCAACAGAAGTGCCCTCTCTCTCTCTCTCGCGTGCGAGCGACTACAGGCGGCACCAACATCCTCCCCCACGCAATCGTACAACTCTCCCTCCGATGGCGGTGAGCGATGAGGATGATGGTGGCTCCCCTCCTGATGGCGACGTGCAATGATGGAGCAGGAACGTGGCAATACCATGGACCTAGATATTGTTACTTCTCAAAATTTCTTTAACTTGCAGGATCGGAGGACAAAGATGAGGAGGAGGAGGGGTTCGACGACACCAACATCCTCCTCCATGCAACGCCTCTAGGGCCTGTTTAGTTGCTGGGTTGGACAGGGTTGGGTTGGGCTGGGTTGGGGTGGGTGAATAGTAATCTGTGAGGAGGAAGTACCCCTGTGAATAGTAACCAGGGTTGGACCAACCCTGTCCAACCCAGCAACCAAACAGGCCCCTAGGCTTCGATTGAGGGGTTCGTCGTATCCAACTTTCTCCTTCATACAACACCTCTCGATCGCAGAGATGTGGTATGAAGAAGGAAGGCACACATAAGGGGCATGGCGGAGGTGAGATGTGCGCGGAGGAGGAGCCCCTTAGCTTTTTTACAAATTGTAGTTTTTTTACAAAGTTGGAATGGTTTGTGCAAATATTGAATTTTTTTTACAATCTCATGTCAATTTTTTACATGTTTCCAATATCTAACAGTGTACTTGTTGTTGCAGAACTCTACATAAATATTACAAAGTGATCAGATGATTTTACAAAAGAGCACCTAAATTTTACAAAGTGATCAGACACTCTTACAAAGGAGGGATATTCAGTTACATTATGGTATAATAATTTTATTTAACTGACATTCAGATTTACATATTTATGTACCTTTTTTACAAATCTCATTGTTGTTTCTCTATTTTACAGAACTCGAACACATGTATGGCAATTGAAATTTAATGCAGTGGAAAACATGCGTGAATTTTACAAAGGAGGGAGATTCGGTTACAAAGATTCACGTATTTTTTACAAAACAAACGTACACAATTACAAAAAAGTTGAAGTTTACAAAGAGGAAAAATACTCTTACAAAAACTCGCCGGAGTTACAAAATGAATGTACCCATTTACAAAACGGATACACCATTTACAAAATAAAATTACAGTAATAAAATGAAATCATTAATGAGATTACAAAGAGTAAAATATTTTTTAGAAAAACTCGTTGTACTTTACAAAGCTATGGTTGAATTCAGATCATTTGGAACAAAATCGAAAATTAATCAAAAAAGACATTTGTGGAAAATACCAAATCGAGAAAAGCTTAGAATGGTAATTTGAAACCAATAAATGAAACTCGAAATTAATGAAATCGATATGATGAAAATGCTCTTTTGGATGAGCTTTTTGATGCAACCGTCAGATTGAGATCTAACGAATCTGCTCGATGGCTCACCACAATATTGGTGAGATCCCACCTCATTTGAAAGGGAAAAGGGTGCATACTCTCCATCCTCATATATATATAGGATATCTTTCAAATGAGACATGGTCCTTCCATCCTTACGGAAGGCCAACGATCCCATGCATCCATATTCAATCCGTCGGTTGTCATTAAAGGCATATTATAATTATAATTTAATTAACCAAAAATCTATTTGGTCATTGTTCATTATCTAATTATAGTATGTAACAACTTAATTAATCTCCTCATTAATCTCTCTCCCAATCGTTCCAAAAATCCACATGTACATCTAAAATATCTCATTAACTCTCTCATTTTTCCATTCATTTCATAATCTTGCATGCAAAGAAAACGGGAGGAGGAGGAGGACATCGACCGTGGGAGGAAGAGGAGGATGTCGACCACCGCTCGTCTCCATCTCCACCGTCTCTTGTCGCTCGTCTCCGTCGTCTCTTGTCTCCATCGTGCGTACATCACATGTCTCGTCTCCGTCGTCTTCACAGGCCTTGTCATTCTCTTCGTCATCTTCGTCTCCATCTTCACTGTCAACATGGCCGGCGGGTGGTTCTTCGCACCCTTCATCGACGTCTTCAACGTCGGCATGGAGCTCGGTGTTATCTCCGTCCTCACGTGGACAGCTACGCGTGGTCGACATGAAATTCTTCGTCCCTTCATCTCCATCTCAAACATCGACATTGAGCAGTTCACGATGTCATTCGCGTCGTCATCGACAAGGCGGAAGTGTGCGACACAGAATTGTTACGTAGAAATACATTTTTCACTTTGTATTATACAATATTGATGTCTATTATATAAATTTGATGTGTATTGTACATATCGGATATGTATTTTACATAACAATTTCGTGCGAATTAAAATTATCATTTTTAATATATCTTGTATATTTAATGTGTATTACATATTATGAATGTGCATTATACATTGTGGATGAGTATTGTACATATATGTTTGTATTTTACTTATGGATTTAGCGTGAATGTCTACTGCATTTTTAAAAAGAATAATATAAAATTTATTATATAAAAAATCATATAATCGTTACAAAAAAGCATTCATTAATTGCTAATATGAATTATATTTTACAAAGAACCATACCAAAATTACAAGTAGCTGATTAATTTTGAAGGAACTATAATAAATACAAAAAACCTGCAATCGTTACAAAAGGAACTGCAGATTCTACAGAAAAAATACATTAGGATACAAACATTGTCCCACGTAACGTCGTCCAGTACAAAACAAAACATTTTCTAATTATGGCATTGCAAAAAATACCAAAAATAAAAATAGTTAAATTTAGTATTTCGGAATATTAATTGGTGTGCATAATTAATGCAAAAGTTGATGACCAAAATGCCCTTCTGAGTAAATAAATTGATGATGCCGTTAGATTTGAATCTAACGGCTAAGATCGTTGGCCTTCCATAAGGACGGAAGGACCAAGTCCTATTTGAAAGGCCCCCTATATATATATATGAGGAAAGGGAGCCTACTTTGCGAAGTAGGTAACCTTACCTACTTCACATCCATTTTTAGCATTTTTTTTATTTTTTTGAAAAATACCACTGTGGATTTTCATAACTATATCCCTCTAATATGTCATTCAAATTTCGTCAGAAACAGACTCCTACAACCTCTATCCAGACAGTCATTTTCTAACGGTCACAGATTTGCTGTATTTTACATGTTCTGGATGGAGGTCATAGGAGTCTCTGTTTCTGATGAAATTTGAATGACATATTAGAGTGATATAATTATGAAAATCCACGGTGACATTTTCAAAAAAATTAAAAAAATTTACGAAAAATGGATGTGAAGTAGGTAAGGTTACCTACTTCACAAAGTAGGCTCCCTTTCCTCTCTCTCTCCCTCCCTCCCTCCCTCTCTCTCTCTCTATATATACATACATGATCCTTCCAATGAGGTGCACATTTCCTGGGTGCATGGAAAAGCTCATCACGAGATCTGTTAGATCTCGATCTAGTGGTTTTTCATCCAAAAGGTTATTTTAGTCCATACATTTTCGTTTTAAATTTGAATTTAATTTTGAATTTGAAATTTATTTCGTACTTGTATTTTTCCATTTTTAGTGTGTCTGATTTGGTATTTTTTGTTGCCTTTTAGTTAATGAAGTTTCATCAACGTGGTAGCATTTTCGCGCAATGCAGAATATCATATCTCTTTGTAAAATTTCCGTTGATATTGTAGAACTATATCTTGCATTGTAAAATAAAATCACAATTAATAATAGTTATATTATTATAATTGTAATTTTGATAACACTATTGTAAAAGTTCATGCACGTTTTGTAAAATTTGTATGAAGATTGTAAATCCACACCCACAATTATGTGCGTTTTTCACAAATATGTATGGTACTTCTCGTTCACGAACTGAAATTGTTAGAAATTTATAATATTAATGATAAATGTACAAAGTAACATGATATTGTAAAAATAATCTGAGATTGTAAAGAAAAAATATGAAATTGTAAAGAAACAATATGAGATTTGTAAAAAAATGATTTGATATTGTAAAAAACGATCTGATATTGTAAAAAAGGATCTGAGATTGTAAAAAATGATTTCTGATTGTAAAAACTGGACGTGCCCTCCTCCATCTGCACCTCCCTCCATCCTTCTCCTCCACGACCCACCTCCTCCATGCATGTCCTCCACCGCCCACGACCTAATTCACGTTGAGTTGGAGAAAACGGAGCATAATTTTTCTAGACGTGGATTGTGGTTTCCTGGGAAAACGTCCTGCAAGAAATAAATAGATACATATGTGACCATAATCTGAGATGCAGTGATATGTTGAAATAAAATGCTCGAGTACTGACTACCGTCGTGCTCCACCGTCGTGCGTTGTCGTGCTCCTCCGCCGTCATGTTCCATCACGTGCGCCACCACCGTTTATTGTGGGAGAGGACAACCCTAGCAAGGGATTCTCAACGAGAGACCAAAATTAGGGAGTTGTCACCTACTATTTTTAGAATGAGTCAAAAGGACTAAAATAGATTTTCAACATTAAAAAAATTATGATTAAAAAGGAATTAATCGGATCCATTGGATTAATTATGCACGGATGAGATGGCGGGCTTTCCTTGCACCCAGGTAAGGTGCACCTTATGGGAAGTATTTCCTATATATATATATATATATATATATATATATATATATGGGTTAAATGGGGCTGCCCCCTGGGAGTAGCCAACTTGGCTACTCCCACCCCTATTTTTCCCTCATTTTTTATTTCTTTGGAAAATAAAAATTTGTAAATTCATCATTATATCCCTCTAACATTCTATTAAAATTTCGTCAGACATAGACTCCTACGGCCTCCATCCAAACAGGGTTGATTTAAAAAATCCTGCGACCTTTAAAAAAATGACGTCTGGATGGAGGGCCTAGGAGTGACGAAATTTTAATAGAATGTTAGAGGGATATAGTGATGAATATACAAATTTTTATTTTCTAAAGAAATAAAAAAATGACGGAAAAATATGGGTGGGAGTAGCCAAGTTGGCTACTCCCAGGGGGCAGCCCCATTTACCCCATATATATACATATACATACATACATACACACACACACACATACACACACACACACACATATATATATATATATGTATATGTATGTATATATAATATATATATATATATATATATATATATATATATATATATATATATATATATATATATATGGGGCTGGGGAAGCTGCATCCGGGAGTGTAGTCAACTAGCTGCATCCGACCATTTTTTCAATGGTTTTTTGTATTTTTGAAATGAAATCTAGGAGATTTAAATCACCATATATCACCATGATCTCATAGCAAATTCAACTAAATTGGACACTTTTATCATTTCCATCAAGACTATCACATTTTAATGGTCTCAAAATTGCTGAAATTGACCCTATCTTAATGGACATGTTAGGAATGTCTGTTTTGCATGAAATTTGAAATAAATATTCCGCTCAATAAAGTAAGGAAATCTCCATAGTTTTTTTTCAAAAAAATAAAAAGCATTAAGAAAAATGATCCGGTTTAGCTAGTTGGCTGCACCCCCGGTTTAGTTTCCCTTTTCCCTATATAGAGAGAGAGAGAAGGGGGGAGGGATCCTACTTCATGAAGTAGGTAACCTACCTACTTCATTCCTATTTTTTGTATTTTTTATATTTTTTTTGAAAATACCACTATGAATTTTCATCACTATATCCCTCTAATATGTCATTCAAATTTCGTCAGAAATAAAAATTCCTATGACCTCCATCTAGAATAGTTGATTTTAAGAGTTTTATATTTACTGTAATCGACATGTTCTAGATGAAGCGTATAAGAGAATCTATTTCTGACGAAATTTGAATGACATATTAAAGGGATATAGTTGTGAAAATCTATGGTGGAATTTTCTAAAAAAATTGCAAAAAATGAGCATGAAATATGTAAGGTTACCTACTTCATGAAGTAGGCTCTATTTCGTCAAATATATATATAGGGTTAAATGGGGCTGCCCCCTGGGGGGAGCTAACTTGGCTCCCCCGTCCCATTTCGCCCGATTTTTTTATTTTTTTTTGAAATTTTCTTTCGTGGAATTTCATCACTATATTCCTATATTACGTCATTAAAATTTCGTGCGAAACAGAGACTCCTACGATCTTCATCCATACAATCATTTTTTAACGATAACAGAATTGCTAAAAATGACCCCGTCTGGATGGAGGACGTATGAGTCTCTGTTTCGCACGAAATTTTAATGACATAGTATAAGGATATATTGATGAAAATCCACGAAAGAAAATTTCAAAAAAAAATCGGGCGAAACGGGGCGGAGGGAACCAAGGTAGCTCCCCCCATGGGGGCAGCCCCATTTTACCCATATATATATATATATATATATATAGGGGGCACTTCAAATGAGGTGGGGTCTCACTGATATTGTGATGAGCCATCGAGTAGATTCGTCAGATCTCAATCTGACAGTTGCATCAAAAACCTCATCCAAAAGGGCATTTTTGTCATATTGATTTCATTATTTTTGAGTTTTATTTATTGATTTCAAATTGTCATTCTAAGCTTTTCTCGATTTGGTATTTTCACAAATGCATTTATTGATTAATTTCCGATTTTGTTCCATACGATCTGAATTCAAACTTAGCTTTGTAAAGTACAATGAGTTTTTGTAAAATGTATTTTACTCTTTGTAATTTCATTAATGATTTCATTTTATTACTGTAATTTCATTTTGTAAATGGTTGTATCAGTTTTGTAAATGTGTACATTCATTTCGTAATTCCAACGAGTTTTTGTAAGAGTATTTTTCCTCTTTGTAAACTTCAACTTTTTTGTAATTGTGTATGTTAGTTTTGTAAAAAATTCGTCAATCTTTGTAAATGAATCTCCCTCCTTTGTAAAATTCACACATGTTTTCCATTGCGTTAAAGTTCAATTGTCATACATGTCTTCGAGTCCTGCAAAATAGAGAAAAAACAATGAGATTTGTAAAAAAGGTAAATAAATATGTAAATCTGAATATCATTTAAGTAAAATTATTATACGATAATGTAACCGAATCTCCCTCCTTTGTAAGAGTGTCTGATCACTTTGTAAATTTTAGGCACTCTTTTGTAAAATCATCTGATCACTTTGTAATATATATGTAGAGTTCTACGACAATAAGTACACCGTTAGATATTGGAAACATGTAAAAAATTGACATAAGATTGTAAAAAAAATTCAATATTTGCACAAACCATTCCAACTTTGTAAAAAAATTACGATTTGTAAAAAAGCTAAGAGACCCCTCTTCCGCGCACATCTCGCCTCCGCCATGCCCCTTACGTGTGCCTTCCTCCTTCATGCCCCCTCTCTGCGGTCGAGAGGTGTTGCATGGAGAAGGAAGTTGGATACGACGAACCCCTCCATCGAAGCCTAAACAAAAGATAAAAAAAACGTCACAGGCGCATCCCGCGAAGAAGCTTCACGCGATCGACGCTGCACGCCGACGCCCGGCCACACCTGCCAGCGCGCGCCTCCCGGCGTCGCCCTCCGCCTGGCGCCACTGACCGCTGCCATCTCCATTCTCCCCGCACCGCCGTCCTTCCGCCCCGCCGTGCGCGGGGGCGCTCCACCCCTCCTGCAGCACTCCCGCCAGCCATCCTCCACCTGAGGTCGACGTCGCCTGTGCGGATCGCCACCTCTCCAGCACGCGTGTAAGGCAGCGCAACCCCGCCCGGCTCCGCGCCCCCGCGGCGAGGCCTCCAGATCCACCAATCTTGTCACGCACGCGAGATCATCCACGCGCGACCTGCCCCCACGCCGTTCGCGACTGCCCGCGCCTCCGCGCGCGGCGCGACGCCCTGCCGTTCTCCTCGCCGAAGCTTCCAGCGCCGCAGTCGCCCCCCCTCCGGCCGCTCCAGCGCCTCCTGTCCTGCGTCGCCGCTGTCGGATGCCCTTCCCCCTTGTGGCGGGGGCCTTGGTCCTATGCAATTGATTAATCGGGAGAGAAATTAGGAAATATAGTTGTCACATTCTATATTTAGAATGTGACAAAAAGACCAAAATGGGTTTTCGACCATTTAAATATTATAATTAAAGCATCATTAATTATGACCGTGCGATTAAAAATAGATGGATGATGATGGATGGCTCACCATAAAAGCGGCGAGACCCCGTCTGATTTGAAGTTTCTCCTATATATATATGGGTTAAATGGGGCTGCCCCCTAGGGGGAGCTAACTTGGCTCCCCCCACGCTATTTCACCCGTTTTTTTTATTTTTTTGAAAATTTCTTTCGTGAATATTCATCACTATATCCCTATATTATGCTAGCAAAATTTGATGCGAAACAGAGACTCGTACGGCCTCCATCCAGACAGTCATTTTTTAATGGTAACAGAATTGCTAAAAACGACCCTTCTGGATGGAAGCCGTAGGAGTCTCTGTTTCGTGTAAAATTTGAATGACATAATAAAGGGATATATAGATGAAAATCCACGGAAGAAATTTCAAAAAATAAAAAATAAAAAAGGGGCTCCCCCATGGGTGCATCCCATTTTACCCTATGTGTGTGTGTGTGTGTATATATATATAGGAGAAACTTCAAATGAGACGGGATCTCATTGTGATTTTGATGAGCCGCAATTTATAGTCGTTTGATTTGAATTGATGGACATGATTAAATTTGGTTTTGCAATAGAAAACCACCATCAAAACCGCCGTCCCTCCTTTTTTTATGGAAATTCTTAACCGATTAACTACATATCCGACTATTTTTTCGATTTGAAAATATTTATTATCATCAATTTTATTATGTCGATTTAATGAGGCGGGAATGTCGGACGTGAACGTGGTCTCCCTTTTCGGAAGTAATTTATTACTTTCCTTGTTTTTAGTATTATCATAACCACCCGCCGATACATTCTCATAATTAGTTAATTAATTTTTTCCATATTAAGCTTAATTTAAAATTTTAATATGTAAAGTCGCAACATCTAATAGGAATTGTATTTTTTAATGCAACCAATTTTTGTAGTATAGTATAAGTTATTTCAAAATATCTTCAAACATTTGTAAAATTCAAATGAAGTTTATCAAAAAAATAATTACAATTCAATCTTACAGAAGTACAAAATTTCAAAAATTTATAATCTTATTTTTATTTTAAAAAAGCGTAGTATACTTTGTTGAGGCCATCGGCTTTTAATAAATTCGATTAATTTTAAAATTTCAGTAGTATGTGTTATTTCATTTTCTATTAGAATCTTTGTATTATTATACGTTCCAATTTCAAATTTGTGTCAATGTATTCAAATTTTCGACGTAACATTTTATTATTAAATCTGTTAATAAATTTTACAATACAAAACATATTTACATTGTTCAATAAAAGAAATTGGTCGTAATGAAACATCGTTATCATAATGATACAAATTTTTTATTCTCCTAAGCTATTTAACTAATCCTCATGACATAGATATACTATATATGCTGCTTTTAAAACCAACAAAATATGAACAAATTTTTGTAAATCGATTAGCTTTATTTCAAAAAAGTATCGTACAATAGCAAGTCGTTAAAGTATTACTCAATAAACTATCCCAAAAAAGTAATATTTTTTGAACTATTTGCTATTCACTATATAAATTAGCCGTCTTGGCATCTGCTTTAAGAAAGTAGTTTTTCCTAATTTGTAGTTCCGCATTTTTCTCTACTATCCCATTAAAATCGCACGTTCGTTTTCTCTATATATAGAAATGTTTTTTCGACAAAACCATTCCATATAATGATGGTGGTTTTGATCCCATCCATCGGATCTTAATCCAACCGTATTTATTGTTGGCTCACTATAATCTCTATGAGACCCCACCTCGTTTGAAAGGGTCTCTCTCTCTCTCTCTCTCTCTCTCTCTCTATATATATATATATATATATATATATATATATGGGGCTGGGGAAGTTGCACCTGGGGATGTAGCTAACTAGCTGCACCCGGCTATTTTTTTCATTGATTTTTTGTGCTTTTGAAATGAAACTTAGGGGGATTTAAATCATCATATATCATCATGATATCATATCAATTTCAACTAAATTCGAAACTTCTATCATCTCCATCAAGACTATCACATTTTAACGGTCTCAGAATTATTGAAATTGACCCTATCTAGATGGGTATGTTAGGAATGTTTGTTTTGCATGAAATTTGAAATACATATTCGACTCAATAAACTAAGTAAATCTCCATAGGTTTCCTTCAAAAAAATCAAAAATCAATTAGAAAAATGTCCGGGTGTAGCTAGTTGGCTGCATCACCCGGTGTAGCTTCCCTTTTCCCTATATATATATGGGTTTTGATGGGGCTGCCCCTTGCGTGCGGCCAACATGGCTGCCCCACCCCATTTTTTCCGTATTTTTTTCGAAAAGTTTCATCATGTATATTCATCTATATATCCCTCCAATATGCCATTCAAATTTAGTTAGAAGCAGAAAATCCTATGCCCTTCATTTAGAACAGGTGGATTATAGCAATCTTTAGACCGTTAAAATTACCTGCTCTAGATAGAGGGCATATGGATCTTTATTTCTGACGAAATTTGAATGATATATTGGAGGGATATATAGATGAATATGTATGGTGAAATTTTTCAAAAAAATGGAGAAAATACGGGGCAGCCCCAATTTTTCCATATATATATATATATATATATATATATATGCATGCTTTCTTTGAAAGAAAGAAATAAGAAAGATAGTCGGAGAACAATCGTCGGTGTGCGACTAATTATCGGTTGAAGATATCCAAAATTCAAGGTTAACTATGTGTTCATATATAACTTCGTAACCATCCAAAGATAAGTATGGGATTATCTCGGAATAAGTAAAGTTCATTTATGGTCGCTAAATTGCATTTTAACTGTGTTCAAATATAACGGTTTATGATCGATCGAGGATAAACAAACATATTGATGTGTGATATTCAACCGTTTACATAGGAAATATAATAAATGACTTCTATGAAGGACAATACGATGAGATATTATTGGAAGATGAACTTTAATATAGAAGTCTACATCTCAATCATAACAATAATAAAAAAAAGTGGCTAACAATATTATTGATGACATACAGACTGCATGATCATAATTCACCATCTTAAAACCACGAAGCTAGCTCCTTATTCTCCGATGCTATCTCTGGTCTTCGCCGGGCTCTTGTTCGTTCGTTGTATAGTACTCAGAAAATAGATATACTAGCTACTATTGACTACGCACAGCACACCAAGTTTTAGTTGAAATATGCGTCGATTTTCACGAGGCTCTCCTTGTTCTTTTCACCGAAAACCTCTACAGGTGGTGCCTCTTCGCTCACCTTCTCGTAGACGACGCTCCACTTAGCAACGCTACCGTCTCCCTTCGAGAAGAACTGAAGTGTCGAGACGAATACCTTGTAGAACTTGAGCACGTCGCCATCGATAATCGAATAAGAGATGGTCTTGCTAGCCTCATCTATTAGCTCGATCTTCTCGGTGATGGTGGTGAAATGAGGGACTCCTGAAAGAGAGGTCGATAAATCCGCTTAATAGTCTAGTGGTAGAATAATATGCTTAACCAAAACTTCAAATTTATAGACATCATTTCCTACGAAAAAAGATCGATGTATAGATAGATACCTTCGCCAAAGATGATTTTTCTAATAGAGCCAGCACTCTTGCCGTCGCCCTCGATCTGCTCGATGCTCTTGAAATCTCCGGGGAAGATCTTGGGAAAGAATTCGTTCAAGTTTACGATAACTTCCCAGAACTTTTCGACGGAGTGAGTGAGCTCGACTTCGAAGGCGTGGGTGCCACTCAAAGCCGCCATTTCTACCTTATAGAAGACGAAGAAGAAGAAGTGAAGAAGGAAGATGTGGAGGAGAAATGGCGCTCTTGTGGTTTTTGTTTTGTGAAGAATGGAGGTGCCATTGTGGGGGTATTTATAGCCTTCCATTTGTTCTCTAATGTGATGTGAATGCACAACTTTAGTACATATTTTTTTTATTGATGTTGATGTGGAAATAATGGTGATGTGGTTGGTGAGGAGAGACTGCTTCTAATACGTTATGGTCTTCGGCAGGATTCCTCCAAACTTCTGGAGTTATTATTATTACATTAATTAATTAACGTGGGACATTTTTAAACGTGACCTATATAGAGCTAATTATAAAATTATAAAGAAAAAAGGTTGACCTATTTCTCATTTAATCTATTCCTATAGTACTTAATAAAAAATATAGTTTGTTAATCAAGCAATTAAACATCATTATCTGATATATATATACGTATATCTTGCAATGGCTAAGTATACATCTACTATATCAATAGAAAAGGCCAATCAAATTTCTCGTGATGGGGAGAGCAATGAGAAAAATATTTAGCACACCAATGTTGACTCACAGACTAAGAAAATTGCTTAGGTCCCATCAATTTATGTGTAATTTGTTATTTGATTCAATGATAGGTACGTGAATACGCCTGCAGTTTTCTCTGGCAGCAAGCAAGTAATTAATATGAGATATAAAGGTCTACGTTGAAACATCAACTTCTGGCTCGATTTTGTTGTGGCAACGAAAACTCGTTAGCTTTTATAGTGAACTATTGATAGCAATAGAGTAAAAGATATTTTACGCCACATATTCATTGAACACTCAACACAATAAGTATTTCATCGCTAAACTAGTGTCAATAAACATATTCTTGATACAATTCTTTAGCTGCCCTAACTTTGGCAACATATTTTATAAGTGGATTAAACTGTTACAAGTCAAAGTTTTTGTTGTCATAATTATGGAATCTGATGACATGGAGCTTCAATACATTTACATTTAATTCTATCATGATTTTATTTATGTATTGATTAGTGCTATTATTTTAAATGAAAGTATTTATAAACCGTATTTTTAGCCAATTCAATGTATATCCTACTTATTTTAAAAGAATAATTTTTGTTGCTACAATATTTGTCTAAATTTATGGAGATGATTTTTCAAAATTTTAAGTAGTCAGTACATCAAATTATATTCCCGTTTTTTAATAGGAACTAACCTTCCTCGTTACGTTTCTATTGTTTATTTCTTTTACATATTTTTCATAGCATCACAGTCATTAGCAGACGAGAAAGAGTTCGATTTGCACTCCTCTTAGTAAAAAAGACAAATGATCAAAATTATAGGTTTTGGCAGTTCAAGGAGGAAGTAAATTTAGCAAAAATTTGAGTTTTTTTTTCTGGAAATACCCCATTTAAGATCACTCCCTAGCTTTTTAAAGGGAAAAAGTTTACCAAATTGCAAAGGCGGACTTTTAAAAACTTGTATTCACAAATTAAGCACAAAACATACAAAGACCGGGACTCGCGCACGAGTTTGACGTGTTCCAACTCACCATGTAGAGTCTCTTCCCATGGAGGATGACACCATTTCTAGCCAGCTGAATCGCACAGAGTAAAAGATGCACGAATTTGTCCAAGAGTCGGGATAACTCTAGATGTTCCAATAAATAGTCACATATCTTGCACACCGGGTGGCGTGTGCTGTGTAAAAAGTATCATGAGATTGCATATAAATAGTCACATATCTTGCATCCCTCCACACCGGGTGGCGTGTGGCCCTGCACACCGGGTGGCGCGTGCTGTGTAAAAAGTATCATGAGATTGCATATAAATAGTCACATATCTTGCATCCCTCCACACCGGGTGGCGTGTGGCCCTGCACATCGGGTGGCGTGTGCTGTGTACAAAGATTGTCTTTGCGACTTTTTTAAAGTGGCTAATGAAAATTGATTGTATTCTTATATTTTTAACAGAGGGAGATGAAAAGTACTGTTCAAGAGATACGAGATAGTCAACCAGATGCTGTTTTAGCTGAGGTCGAGATAGAGGCATATGCAAAGGTTGCTAGACCTGTAAAAAGTGACTACATTCGATTTCTTGGAACTGGACATGACTGATCTCATAAGCATTCTGAGCGGGAGAAGTTACAAGCATACCTTCAAGGAAGCACATCTGAACATGTAATTTCACCTAACAATATATTTATTGTCTATATGCATCAATTAATTATTTTATAATATAGGATCATGTAAAGAAATTGGAGGATCTTATTACATCACAAAGTGAATTACTTCAACAACTACTTGCGAGGATAGAGCATCAAGAGTTTTTGTTGCATCAACTAGCTATATGGATGGAACAATTAGGTCATCATGTTGGATTCTATTATCCTCCATCACATAGACAAGTAAGAAGAGTTGTAATCAAAATTTTTATTTTTTATTTCTTAATTTTTAATCAATTTTTCCGTGTAGAATGCTCATTATCCTTCAGGACCAAGTGGAAGTACGGGGAGTGGTGATGATAGTCAGAATGGAGGCGACAATATACAACGTAGTGGAGTAAGAGATGGCGATGCCTCATTTACAAATGCGTCGAGACATGCACCGCCTTTTGTTCATGGAAATCTAACTTTTCGCCCTTACGGTTATGCACGAACGTGTCCACTCCCATCATTTTCACTCCCTACACAAGTAAGAATTATTCTATTTTGATTATTGATTATAAATACATTTATATAATAAAAAACTATTGGTACAGTTTAACCATCCTCATCCTCATGAAAGCTTGATGATACTTTCCTTTAATCTCCTTGTTTTAACTATCATGAAATTCTGATGACACCTAACCATTTAAAGTCCCGACTAAGTGCATTAATGTCCCATGTCTAGTAACCTAGGATTAAGCACATCAATTAAGTGAGGGGGTATGACGAGACATCTGATTGTTCTCATCTTACATTCATGCTCAGCCAATGACTATCCGGATAGCATCATCAACTTCATGATTACATATTTGCAGACACTAATCTAATAATAGGAATTACAACTGTATATTATGCCCAGCCAAATGATCAGTTCGTACCATATATATGTGAAGAAATTTTGATTTTGATATGCTCTTGCCTGATTCAAGATGCGAAGTTGGTACGGGCTAAGTTCACCAGAGAATAAGCTCCGTGTGTTTGAGAGAGTTGTACATCTAGACTACATAAGAAGTGACTGTGTTGATTTTCTTTTGGTGCCAAACATAGCAGTAGGCTGGATGTTCATTTCTGATTATACTTCGGGATCAGTTTCTCAATTTTCTCAGTGAACCAAATAAGCAACGTATTTCTTATTTTGATGCCAACCATAAATTCAAACTATACATATTGTGCTCTCAGCAGCGCATAATAATCTAGACCAGCGTATAGAAATGGGTTACTATGGAATTAAACAGTCCATACTACAGATGTTCTTTGAAAAACTCCTACTTGCTCTCTACTTAAGCAAAGTATCTATTATTTAGGGTGATAATTCTATCAATGATGCATTGGCCTCCATCACATTCAAAGGTACACAACATGTGTGTTATATCATTGATATTATCTCATTTATAAATTCAGCCTTTTCTCATATATAGTCGAAATGATCTCTCACGTGGGCATATGAAAGGAAATGGCTGACTCAATTAAGAGAAGGTAAATCTCCTTCTTAGTGGAATTAATCTTCTAATGATTAATCCCATAGTCTAATTTTTTATTCATATTAGTAGCTTCATTTAAATAACTCAATTGATTAATTTTTTTACAGGTAACATCTAGGATGCTTAGGATCATACAAAGGATGATGGAATCGACAAAGAAGATTATTGCAGTTTTTTTGTTATCGAGACATGCTATTATTTTTCTTGTTATTGGACATATGTAGCTATGTAATAGTGCTTACGTATGTTACACTTTTTCTTATCATTGAAACATAAATAGAATTTTATAGGAATGCTTATAGGTAGAATTTTGATAAGATTTTTAAGTATGATGCATCCTTAAGATTTTTTCTTATCTTAATTTTCATTTGATTGATATTAAATGACATATTGTTGTGGTCTTGGAATGTTGTAATTTGAAGCTTTTGTAGGTATTGAGACATTTTCCAAGAGCATAATCATCGAGGTTGGAGACCCAACTATGAGGAGCTAGGCCAAGTAATAAAATGTTTGAGTTGGGCAATATATTTTTTAGAACTCCGTTGCAAATTACATATGTTGAATCCTTGCTCGAACGCACTGCAATGCTCCTTAAAGCTAGCGTGCTCATTTCGAGGTATACGGAGATGACGAACGAAGGGAAGAAGAGGATTATGACGGCATTGGTCTTATCATTACAACGGCTTTAGGCTTCTCAACTATGGTCACAGTGTTGATTTTGTCTCATAAAGGGTAGTTGAACCTTTTTGTCTATAGCTCTTCCCTACATGAAATGTCAACCGTACCTTTGGTTTGCAGGATAAATGAGATCATTGTGGTGTCCCATTTTTTCTACAGCTCTTAGTGAGATAGTACACTCATAAATAGTTTATATGTACAATTCAAGATTTTTTTTGGTTGAATTCACAGGTCAAATTAACTGAAATCGAACAGCTAGCAGGCATATTTTTATGCCATTATTCTACTTAGGGCGACAAAACATTGCCACGAATTTGTTGTCACAATGAGCTGTGACGACGGATTATTTGTTGTTTAACTTTGTGCCGACGAGAGCTATAGCGATGGAGCATTGACGACGAATTTGCTGTAACAATTCCAATTTCCGTTGTCATAACTTGTTTATTTGTCGCCACAGTCCGTCGCCATAGTCCAGAATTGGTGTAGTGACTCCTGAAAGTTGCAGGGTGCAACAACCATGACGAAGAGCAAATAAAGAAAAGACGGTCAATATCTTCCACCTCCTTGGTACAACATTGACACGACTCATCAACACCCACAAACAATCTGACCCTTCGAGCCATCATTAGTAACTACATCTCCAAAAGCCATATGAATACCTTCATCTGATACCAAATATGACTTAAGGTTGGAACAACAATCTTTGGATCAAAAACCATCGACATGTAGAGCACCAGTTAGGTTTTTTTCACAATAATTAAACATGCCATCCGTTCATATATACCTAGTGGTCGTGGCAACATGAGGTATTTGTCACTAAGGATGCAAATAGAGGGGCACTGATACGGATATAAGTACTGCCATATCCTTATCCATTTAAATACAAATACTGTTGTCGATGGATCTTAAAACTATGTCATCATATCGTTAAAAAATGGATATGGATATAAAACGGATACTGATCATATATGAATAATATTAAAAATATTCTATATATTAAATTAAATATACATGAGTGGATGGAAAAAACACGATATGTACTAAATGCGCTTATATAATAAAAAATATACCAACTATAGTAAAAGAATGTATGTAATTATGCTATATGTTGTTAAAAATAAATCTACAATTGTATTTATATATGAAAACAAATATACTGATATGGATATAGATGCTTGTGAATATCAAAAATGATATTCATATCTGTATCCATTTTAAAACAAATAAGGTGATGGATCGGATACAGATGCATTATCTGTATCCATTTGCATCCCTACTTGCCACCCCTGAGACATCCTTATCCAATCACAAAAGGAAATCAACCACCACTGGAAGTTTGGCTGGCTATTGAGTCACAGGTCGATGAGCCACGCTCGGGCTCGACTTGATAAGGGATCGTGAGCCTGGCTCATTAGGCTATTGAGCTGAGCTTAAGCAAGAATTTTGGGCTCAGTAGCTTAACGAGCCGAGCCCGAGTCGAGCCTCGCTCGGCTCGATAACTCAATAAGGGTCTCGATAAGGAACATATGTACATATAATATTTATATATAACACAAACAAAATAAAAGTATCCTTTGCAATTTTCCTCCACTAACTTTGCCCCTCCCACGAGCCACGAGTCATGATCCAATTCTCAAAATCCCATTCCTGCCCACACATTTGCCCCCGACCCTCACATTAGGAAATTAGTATTTTTTCTTTTTTATAAACGAATAAAATGTTACAATATATATTATAATTAAATTTGTATACAACTTGGATAGTGGCCTACTGGTAAGGAACACAGTCTAAGATATAGTAGGTTTCAAGTTCAAACCCATGCAAAACATTTTTCCACCAAAAGCATCCATTTTCCTTAACGAGCTTGCCTTGGGCTCGAGCCCAGTTCGGGCTCGATAAGGGGCTCAGCTCGAGCCTTATCGAGCTCGAGCCAGCTCAATAAGGGCTCGCGCTCATCGAGCCCGAGCCCGAGCCCGAGCCAGGGGTTGTCTCGGCTCATTGGGCTCGATAGCCAGCCCTAACTGGAAGTCGCATGTGATTAATCCATCACATTGATCAAGAGTTACAAACATAACATAACTTTTTTTTACCTATTTACTACAACATATTTGGCCTTTCCTAAAGTGTATAAAATAAAAAGGCAACAAATGACCTTCACATACATTGGGTGATATTTATAAATGTATCGAGGATCTTTTTCAACGAGTAAGTTGCCAATCCACAAGGAAAGAGATTGTTCTCATAAGAAGTTCGCATGGTTATTTTATTTAAATTGGCAAAGCTCTAGGGTCGAACTTAAGGAGACAACTTAAAAATAGCCTTCAACCCTTTGCGAGAAACCCTGACACCCCTTTTGAGAAACTCTCATTTCCTGGTGCCTTGGCCTCTAGTGGAGCCCTAGGCCCCCTCCCATCTCTCGGTGGCTCTGCAACTTTGAGTTTTGGATCCCCCCTTCTCCTGCGTAGATCGTTGATTACCCGACAACGAATGATCAAGGCAAAGGTCTGGAAGTGGTCGTTGCGACCTCAATCACTCAGACGGGGAATATCAAGAAAAATAACCACTCAGAATAGATCAAATCAATCAACGCAAAGAAGAGCGGTATAGCTATGTGATTAACCTGGTATAGCTCCCAGGGTCGAACACAAGGAGCACGGATTGGCCTAGGGCCTACGAAGTAGTAAAAACAATATAAAAATAAAAGGAAATGTTTTTTAGTGGTTTTTGATAATTTTTATATTTTTTTTGGATTTTCAAATTATAAAGAAAAGAAAAGAAAGTGAAATCTAGGCAACTTCAACAATTTATTAAACACACCAAAAACAATGCAAAAATTAAGGAAAAATTGTTTTTATGTTTTTTAGGTTTTTAAGTATTTTTGGTAAATTTTTGATAATTTTCTAATGGGTAGATTGTTTTCTAAAAATCACACAGTGCGAAAAATGAAAGGTACTGTCCAGCAAGGCTTAAGACCCAAAAATAAAATATTTAAGGATCTCAAAAAGCCCTGGAAGTAATTTTCCTGTAATCTAGAAAGAATAAGGAAAATTTAGGCACCCTAATTATTGTTTTTGGATTTTTAAATTAATTATTATAATTTTTATGAGTTTTTAGGGGTTTTTCAATTTTTAGGGTTTTTAAGTGATGACAAATAGCCAAAATTGGCTAGAAAATCAAACAACAAGCAAACAACAGAATCTAATTTTTTTATAATTTTTGGGGGTGTTTTTATATTTTTTTGGTATTTTTATATCTAGACAGTAGCTAAAAAGGCTGTTTTTGAATTTTTAAAAATACTAAATAAAATCAAAAATGTCCTCAAAAATTCTCAAAAATCTAACAACATGGCAGGAGCCATGTGTCAAATTTTCATCGAATTTGGAGGTGGTTTGATATTTATTCAAAAATCAAAGAGGGGGCACTGTGCACAGGGACGTAAGTGCAAATACCCGAGAATCTGGGGGCCCAGGTGCAAAATACCCAGCAAGTCACGCGAGTGGCGCGTGGCTGGGGCACTCAGGGGCCTATTTGTAATAAAAACCTTCTTCTTGGACCTTTTGGTAACTGGTACCAAAAAGTCCAAGGGTATGGTTGCAAATATCCCACTAAAATCCGCACATGCGCATAAACAACACTCACAGGGGCATAAATGCAATTATCAAAAAGTTTCTATTCATTACGTAACAGCCCAGACCTACAGGGAAAGAAATGCAAATAACCCTAAACTACACGTGACGACGCACGTGGTCTCATACAAACAGGGGCATACATGCAAATCTAAACAAACACGAGGTCCACAATGCAATTTACCCTACGAAAATAAAGTTCTAAAAATATTTACAGGACTAAGACGAAATAGACAAACTAAGAGGGGGCCCTAAGTAAATTACCCCTTTATTCGTCGACGGCCAGATGCGCGCCACGTGGAAGATCGGTCGGCTCTGGATGGGTGGCGCGTCTCTTCTTCAGCTCTTGGGCCCGATCGACGGTGCGAGGGAGGCCACGTGGATGATCTGAAGGCTGGCGATGCAGGTGCCTCTCTCCTCTGCTGCTAACGGTCCAGATGAGCCCCTCCAGGTGATCGACGGTAGCTGCTCCTCGGAAGATGGACGGCTGAGATCAGGACTGGAGCGGAGGAGCCATCGGACGGCGCTGGAGGATGGTGGAAGAACACGACGCCGGCGAGCTTCGCTGGCCTCGTGTGCGTGCTAGCGTCCTCCTCAGCTGCTCCTGATGATCGGAGAGGATCCGCGGTGATGCCCCGCAGCTGGTGGTATCCTCCGATGGCCCACCCGAGCCCTGGAGGGGCTCCGGCGAGCTCGGCGGCGGTGAGCTCCTGGTCTGAACGTATGGGGGTCTCAGATGACTCCCTTTGGACCTGCAAAGTGAACCAAGAGCTTCGCGGGTCGAGGGCAAAGTGCCTCGACCCAAAGAAGCGGGGTGAAGGTGGCTTGTGGGTCGGCGCGAAGGAGCTCCGGCGAGCTGGGGATGGAGGAGCTCGACTCCCAGCTCCGGGGCGAGCTGGGTTGAACGAGTGGGCGTAGAACGTGCGTCGGAGGATGGCGAAGGTGTGTGGGGGTTCCGATGATCGAGATATTACGCGAGATGGCCGGAATCAGGGGAACTCGTCGGAGAATCGATTTGGGGGTAACTCAAAATTAGACTAAACAAGAAGGTTCGAAGGTTACCTGGGCGATGCGGGAGACTATGCTGGAGCTTAGCTAGCTCCTGGTCCTTGCCTCAAGGGTCGTCAACGCCCGAGGCTCGAGCTCCGGTCGGACGTCGGAGCACGGCGGCAAGAAGCAGCCGGATCGATGGTCGGGCACCCACTCCTCTCTGCAACAAGGGCCAACGCGAGCTGTCACCTCGGTGGGTACAATGGAGGTCACTGGAATGAAGGTGGCGAGCCAAAGATCACAGTGGAGTGCGGCGGAGCTCGGGATATATAGTGCTAGGGGTCCGGCTAAATCGGAGTCGGGCGAGAAGCTTGGAGCGCGGATCCCAAGAACCCACCCCGGGCGTGGATCAGGGAAGATCAGGCTCGGATTAGAGCCCGGGGTTAGCGGATTCGGAGGTCGGATCTGGTGGGGATAAAATCAAGAAATCGGGTCCAAAAGCAGATCCGCGGCTCTGGTGGTCCTGGGGGAGGTGTTGACCGGGGGTCAACAATCCCCCGTGGACCAATCAGAGCCCGCCAATTATTGAAATTTTAATTGATTTTTTTGGGGCCTTAAATGGCCGAATTTTCAAAAACTTAAAACATGAAAAATGTTTGTTTTAATTTTTTCTATTTTTTTGTGATTTTTAATTAATTTTTGGAAATTAAAATAAGATACTTACATATTATAGCTATACATAGGTATATGTACAATGTAGGATTTTTGATTTTGATTTTTAATTAGTTATTTTTATACATTTTTATTCCTATTTTATATTTTATTTATTTATAGGATAAAATGAGGAATAAAAGGCTATTTTTATTTCATTTTTATTATTTATATACATAGGTTAAATAATTATCTATGTACAACTATATACTTGGTATATATACAATATGTTTTTGTGTTTTTAATTTTGTAATTTTTATTTGATTTTTGTTTTAATTCTTTTTATTTATTTTATGTACAATATATACCAGAGAATATTTACAAAAAGTTTTAGAAATAAATAAAGATATTTACAAGATGAAATAGATGAGGATGATGGTCTATGTACAAGGTGAAGGATTCTTTTTGGATTTTTGATTTTTTTTTATCTTTTTGTTTTGTTTTTAATAGTTCTAAATATATACACAATATATACAACATTTTTTGGGTGAGGAAAATATCTATTTTATTTAATTACAAATATGTACATAAGTGAGCCCCTATCTCCCTCTACTTGGCTTTTATGCGGTCAGGCCCATGCTGAGCCCTCCCTTGGGTTAGGTTGCTCAATATTTATTCTAAATATTTCCCTCTTTTTCTTTTTCTTCTTTATTCTTTTATTTTTGCACAAAAACATGCTAATTATCTATATTTACAAACATGCATGCTTTTGCTAACTTTTCCTATTTACACATATCTACATGCATTTGCATAGGTTTTTGTAGCTAAAATATAAGAACAAAGAGTGATGAATGGGTATTCATCACCCCCCTATACTATACTTTGCTAGTCCCTTAGCAAACACTTATTTGAAAAAGAAGTGCAAAAGAAAGAAAAAGAAAAAGAAAAAGAGAATGTACATGGATCAAGGTTGATTATTAAACTTGCCTTCATTAAATTGAGGTATGGAGCTTAATCAGATCTTTGGATTATTGATGTGTCGGAACCGTATTTAGACTTAAGCCTAAAACCTAACAGCCTCTAAGTTCCACTATCCTATAACCAAGACTCCTCAATGCTCCAGATCAGAACAAGTCATCAATCACAAACCCTGAAGACCATGAATCTTTTCTTGTCCTGTGAAAGTGAGGTCTAAGCTCTCCACCTCAGAAATGGCAACTTGACAACCCTCCCCAACAAGGTAACTCTATGACCTCAATCTGGCCACTCTTTCCTCGAGGAGCGGGGTATTCCCTTCTAAGTTCAAGTACAACCGGCTCAAGAAGAGGGGGAAGAAGAGAATGGGTCAAGGCCAGTGTAGCCAAGTACCCTTGGGAGCTTGACCAGTGTAGCCAAGTCTCCCTGCTGCAAGCTACAACAGGTGGATCATGAAACCAAGCTTTGCTTATTGCACTTATATACATACTCCGGTGGGATTATCATTTTCTCTCAGACCCACCACTTTTTTGGAGTTATTTTCTTTTTGCACATTTTTTTTCGAGTGCATCTATACAACATGTACACGTGCAGCATATATACAAGGAGTTTTTCTTCTTGATCCAGTAGACTATCCCTCTTTTGAAGCTTTATCGCAACCCACAACTCCCGTCGTTAGACCTCATGGCAACCAGACCAAGTTGAGACGCACTTCCTTCACTAAATGAAGAAGAGAGGTTCCGCCTAGAAGTACTACCCTCATATGCTACCCCAAGTCAAGGAAAACTGCCTCCTCACCATCTCATCCGTAGAGAGCTCGGTGCATAGTGCGGTTGTCCAAGTAAAGCCATAATCTATATGAGTCATGTGTTGTTGTTAAGTGCTCTACTTAGGCTCATTGAGATGACATGTGATCATAGCCTAGTGGACTCAAAGAATTAAGTCACCATGGACCTGAAAAGCCTTAAACCTAAGTCCTATAAGGTTCCTCTTAGAAGTTAGGTGGATTAAGATCTTAATCAAGCTCCATTTCTCAATTTGATTCCAGGCTAGTTTAAGTGTCAACTATCATCCAAGGAAAACTATATACATATGTACAAAAAAGATGCATATTTACACAAATTTTACAATCATGCAAAATTTTTGAAAAATGTTTTGAAATCATGAATGATGATGCATGAAGTGCAAGTTTTGCAAAAAAGGTATTTACACACATTTACACAAGATTTTTGCAAACTTTGATTTTCAAAAACATTTTGGAAAAATTTTGTACTATATACATAATTTTGATACAAAAATATTTACACAAGCTTTACACACAAAAGATTTTTGAAATCATTTTTACAAAAATAATTTATACACTAGCTATGTATGTGCAAATAAAAGAAGATTATGTACATGAAAATTTTTAAATTTTGTGGTTTTTAGCCATTTTTATTTATTAACACACTCACACAAAGTACGAGTTATGGCTAAAGTATATATGAAATATATACACACCCCCCTATACTTAGCTCGAACGATGTCCTCAGAGTCAAGAGCGATGAAGAAGACATAACTCGTGCTTTGTATAGGGAAGTGAAAAGGAAGGCTATACAAAAGGAGAATGAAAAATCAAGAGGGACTCGGGTCTTCCCCCTATACTTAGGATCGAGTAATCCTAAGTATAGCAGGCTGTACACGAAGGGAAAACCGAGTGGAGAATGTACAGGGTCTACCCCCCCTATACTTAGGGTAAGATATCCCTAAGTATAGGCAGCAAAACAGAGATAGACAGAAACGAAAGGAATACCCGAAAGGTCTCACATCCCCCCTATACTTAGGGTAAAGTGCACCCTAAGTATAGCATAATCAAAAGATGAGGAAAGGGATGTGGGACTAAAGAGAGTGATGATATAGACATCTGGATCTATGTACAGCGGAGGGTCAGTAAAGCTCAGGCGTGAGATGCATTAGATGTGAGTCAAAAGACCACATCTCACGCAAAATGAATAGGGGCAAGATCAACGACCCGCGGCTCATGATCTAGAAATGGCTTGAGCCGCTGGCCGTTCACTCGGAAGGTACTCTCAGAAGACAACTCGGATATATCGATGCTATCGTTGTCGTATACCTTCCGAACCAGATAAGGTCCTTTCCATTTGCTCTGTAGCTTCCCTGGGAATAATCTGAGCCTCGCATCAAACAGCCATACTCTCTGTCCAATCTCAAAATGCTTGTGGCTGATATGAGAATCATGCCACTCCTTGACTTTCTCCTTGTAATGTAGGCTGCTTGTGAAAGCTGCATCTCTAAGCTCTTCCAGGGCAGCTAGCTCTGCCCTCCTCTGGTCTCCTATACCATCTGGATCCATGAGAATGTCTGTTACTGCCCAGAGTGACTTGTGCCTCAGCTCAACAGGTAGGTGACAAGGCTTGCCATATACGAAGCGAAAGGGAGATGTACCCAAAGGTGTCTTGAAAGACGTCCTATACGCCCACAAGACCGAGTCCAAAAGCTGTGACCAGTTCTTTCGGTCAGGGCGGACGACTTTCTGCAGAATAGTCTTGATCTCCCTATTCGACACTTCAGCTAGACCATTCGTCTGTGGATGGTATGGTGTAGCAACGCGATGATCTATGCCGAACTCGGTAGCAAGTGCCTTCACCTGGTCGTTGATGAAGTGAGATCCCCCATCAGAAATAAGAACTCGAGGAACCCCGAACCGCGTGATGATATGCTTCCTCAAAAATCTGCAAACTGTCCTCGCATCAGCGGCTCGGGCGGGGATAGCCTCCACCCAACGACTCACATAATCTACGGCCAACAGAATGTACTCGAATCCCTGACTCTTAGGGAATGGACCCATGAAATCGATGCCCCATGCGTCAAAAACCTCACAGAAGTGAATGGGCTGCATCGGCATCATATCACGCTGTCCACAAGTGCCCATTCTCTGACAGTCAGTACACCTCTTCACGAACTCATCTGAGTCCTTGAAAAGGGTAGGCCACCACAAACCGGATTGGAGCACTTTCTGTGCCGTTCTCCTCCCAGAATGATGTCCTCCTGCCTCAAGCTTGTGGCAGTAAGTGAGGACACTATGGTGTTCCTCCTGAGGAATACACCGACGCCAGACGCTATCCCCTCCCTCGTGGTAAAGGATGGGATCCTCCTAATGGTAAGACTTGGCCTTCGCAAGGAAGGTCTCAAGCCTCTGCCTGGGCCAATCTTGTGGGACTTTCCCAGCAACGAGAAAGTTCACAATATCGGCGTACCATGGGAGTGAGGCGATATCAAGGATCGCCTCATCTGGGAAGGTATCTCTGATCGGATCAATCTGCTCTGACTCCTCAGGCTGCTCTAACTGGGAAAGGTGATCCGCCACCACATTCTTGACTCCAGGCTTATCCTTGATCTCAATGTCGAACTCCTGGAGTAGAAGGATCCATCTAGTCAGTCTGGCCTTGGCATCCTTCTTTGCCATGAGGTACCTGATGGCGGTGTGATCTGTGTACAAAGTCACTCGGGATCCAATGATATACGATCTGAACTTATCCAGAGCAAACACTACTGCTAGCATCTCCTTCTCTGTGACCGTATAATTCCGCTGGGCGGAATCCAATGTGCGGCTAGCATAGTGTATAGCAAATGGTACTCCATCCCTCCTCTGTCCCAGCACTGCCCCTACGGCAAAATCGGAGGCGTCCGTCATGATCTCAAATGGGAGAGACCAATCAGGTGGCTGGAGGACAGGAGCCTCAATCACACATCTCTGGAGAGTAGCAAACGACGAAAGACACTTGTCATCGACAAGGAACTCGGTGTCTTTCGTCAGGAGGTCAGTCAACGGTCGGGCAATCCTGCTAAAATCCTGAATGAATCTCCTATAAAATCCAACGTGCCCTAGGAATGACCGCAGCTGCCTCAAGGTGGACGGCGGTGTGAGTTTTCTAATGACATCGACCTTGGCCGGGTCCACCTCCATGCCCCTGTTGGAGATGATGTGGCCAAGCACCGTCCCTTGAGTCACCATGAAGTGACTCTTCTCCCAAGATAGCACCAAGTGATACTCAATACATCGCTGAAGTACACGATCTAGGCAGTCAAGACAAGAATCAAATCCGTCGCCGTAGATCGAGAAATCATCCATGAAGACCTCAAGGCACTCCCCTACCATGTCCGAGAAGATCGACAGCATGCACCTCTGAAAAGTCGCAGGGGCGTTGCATAGCCCGAATGGCATGCGTCGAAAAGCGTATGTGCCGAAGGGACAGGTAAAGGTGGTCTTCTCCTGATCCTCAGGAGCGATGGCCACTTGGTTGTAGCCCGAGTACCCATCCAGGAAGCAATAATGGCTCTTCCCTGCCAGTCTCTCAATGATCTGGTCAATAAAAGGCAGGGGGAAATGGTCCTTCTTGGTGGCTTGGTTGAGTCTCCTGTAGTCAACACAAATCCTCCAAGAGGTGGGTACCCGTGTAGCAATCTCCTCCCCCGACTCACTGATCACAGTCGTGATGCCCGTCTTCTTGGGCACCACATGCAAGGGGCTGACCCACTTGGAGTCGGAAATGGGATAAATAAAACCTGCACCCCACCACTTCGATATCTCCTTCATGACAACCTCTCTCAAGTTGGGGTTTAGACGCCGCTGGAACTCACGCGACGGCTTCGCCCCATCCTCGAGATAGATGTGGTGGGAGCACACTGATGGATCAATCCCATGGAGATCTGCTACGCTCCATCCGATTGCCTTGCGGTTCTTTTCAAGAACCCCCATCAAACGGGATTCCTGCTCTCCAGTCAACTCGGCGGAGATGATGACTGGGTACATCTCAGGATCGCCCGCAAGGAATCGATACTTCAGCGAAGTAGGGAGCGGCTTCAGCTCTGGAATGCTGGGTGCCGGCAAATCTGGCTGTGGAAGGAACAGTGTGAAAGCTGCAAGGTCTGCCAAATCTGCCTGGGAAAGTGAAAGTGTACTCTCGCAAACTGGGTCGGGAGAAGGCGGCTCAACTGCACTGTCTCTGCTCTGCTCTGCCTCTACCTCCTCCTCTGTAGGCTCGGGTGGACTCCGGTCTGGCATCTGATCATAACAATCGGCCCAATCAGACTCTGAATCCGAGGGATCTGTATCAGAATCGGTGGCATCAGTACCACCGGAAAACAAGGTGGCCTCAGCACCACCATCACTAATCACCGTGCTGCGATCGAGAACCGGCTCTGCTGCCGCAACTGTATCCGAACCCAGGTCTGTGCTCTCCAGACTCTCCTCTGCTGTCATCTCTGCATCAGCTGTATCTGAAAGTGAGAGGGTAGTCTGTGACTCAAGGTCTGCCCAAGCTGCCTCGTCATCTGTGATCACAAAATCACAGTCCTGGTGGATGTATGGCTCTGCATCTGTCAGCTGCTCTGAGTCGGTGCTGGCATCTGAGCGGGATCTAGATCTGGCTCTGTAGTTCTCGACCGTCTCTATTTGTATACTCTCGCCCTGGACGCGAAAGTACACCTTCCCGCTATCATGATCAGTCACTGCCTTGGCTGTGGCCAAGAACGGACGACCGAGGATGATGGGGGTATCGGCCACCGATTCAGGGATCTCCATGTCCAACACTACGAAGTCCACGGGGAATTGCAGACCCTGAATAGTGACGATAACGTCGCGTAGCAACCCCTTCGGCCTCTTGACAGATCGATCAGCGAACTGAAGGACTGTCCTGCTCTGTCTAAGAGTGCCCAACTCGAAGAGGTCGAGAAGGGCTGCCGGAAGTAGGTTGATCGACGATCCGCTATCTAAAAGAGTACGGTCGAACCACTGCTCACTAATCTGGCATCTGACATACGGGGCCCCTGCATCTGGCCTCTTGGCTGGCAGTCGGTTCTGGATCGCAAAGCACGTGGCTTTGGTCAGCACATGGATCTCTGAAGTGTGGTTCCTCCTCCTCCTCCTTACTGTAGTCCTCTCTCTCAAAGATCTCTGAAGGAGGGGGATGTGCTGCAAAGCCTCCTGGAGGGTCAGCTGAATGTGAAACCGATCTATCATGCTCTGGCTGAACTCCTCGAACTCTCTCTTTTTGGTATTTTCTTTCTTCCCCTTCCCCATCTGAAGGGCTCTAGGGAAGGGGATCACTGGGTCCTTCTCAGATGAAGGACCAGGAAAAGATCTACGCGGTTCAAGGACCGGATCCACACATACATCATGCACCACAGTGGGACCAAAATAATGTAAACCTTTTCCTTTATTCATCACAGAATCCTGGGATACATGACCATGAGGAAAAACAACATCAGATCTCTCTCTACAGACACCGGTGGCCTCAGTACCACCACGAGTGGGCTGCTCTGCTGCTGTTGCTGCTGGAAGACGTCTCGCGGCATCAGTACCGCTAACTGGCTCGACTGCTGCTGGGGTGGCATCAGTATCACCTCCTGAATCTGGTGAAGTGGCGGCCTCAGTACCGCCGGTGGGATCAGCATCCTCGGTGGCCTCAGTACCACCGTCATCGACTGGAGCGGCCTCAGTACCGCTCTCCTCCTCCTGGGGCGCCTCGGGGTGAAGCTCAGCTGAGACGCCGCCGCCTGCTGGGGTCCTACCGCTCCTAAGCGTGGCAAAATCAACATCAAACAGATCTGAAGAAGTATCATCAAATGGATCGCTAGGAGTGGCTAACTCAGTATGTACTACCTGCTCAGACTTCCGCTTGAGGTTGTTTGGATTCGGCTCTATCTGTGCAGGTATGGCGGCCTTCCCTCTCACCAAGTCCCGCATCTCATGGCGGAACTCATCCATCTCCCGTCGAAAGGTCGCCTGCTGATCCGTGAGGAGGCGGGCGATATCATCCAAGGCAGGGCTCTCGTGGGAGCCCGACGGGTAGCCTCGCTGTGGGTGAGGCTGCTGGTACTGCTGCGGGTGAGAGGGGTAGGAAGGAGGCTGCTGCTGGTGCTGGTATCCCGGGTGAGCCTGCTGCTCACGCCTCCAAGACTGTCCCTGCTGATAAGGACGAGGGTCGTAAGACGACTGCTGCTGGTAGACTGGGTGCTGCTGCTGCGGCTGCTGGTGATGGTCTCTCGGCTGGGAGTACTGCCCTCCCTGTGCTGACGGCTGCTGCTGGGGCTGGGCACCACCGCTCCCCCACCTGAATCCGGGATGATCACGTCGGATCCCAGGCTGGGGACGGTCGTACCAGATCCCGTTGACATCCATCAACGGCTCTGCATCCAAGGGGGCTGGGGGTAGTACTGCCAACGGCTGATCCGGCTGGTAGACCACCATCTGCATCTCTGGAGATGGTGGGGACTGGTAGGTGGGCTGCGGCTGCTGGTACGGCTCCGCCTGTACAAGGTGAACCTGTCTAGGCTGCGCTGGGGCGCTGGAGCGCTGGGACGAGCTGCTGCTGCTGCCGGAGTCGCCTCGCGACTGAAGACGGGGCTGAGAAGCCGTCTGTGTCTCCTGGAGACACATGAGCTGTGTCTTCAGGTCGCTCAAGACCTGTGCCATCTGATCCATCTGTGCTATGCTCTGGCACTGCTTCTTCTCGATCAGCTCCATGCGGTCCAGCTTCTCGCTGATGATGCCCATGTCCGCAGCTGACGACTCTAACTGTGCTGCTGCTGTGGCTGCTGCGGACGAACTGGAAGGACCTGCATCGACCCGTGCTATCCTCTGGTACTGCACGGGTCCTGGCTGATGTGGCTGGGTCTTCTGGGTGTAGAGACGGGTCTGGGACATGACCATGTAGTTCTCCGCCATCTCCTCAAAAATAGCCCAGACCTGGTCATGGTCCTTGGCGAAGTAGGACCCGCCACAAGAAGCGTTCACCAGGCCCTGTAGCTCTGGTGACAACCCACTGAAGAAGCTCTGAACTAGGTTCGGCTTCGTGATATCGTGGTGTGGGCATCTGTCCAGGAGCTCTCTGAACCTCTCCCAAGCCTCGTGGAACTGCTCGTTGGGGAACATGGAGAAGTTGCTGATCAGGGCCCTCGCTGCATTCGTCCGCCCGAGTGGATAGTACTTGTTCAAGTACTCGGTGCGGAGCTGCTCCCATGTGTACACGAACCTCCCCAAATGTTTCAGCCAGGTGGCTGCTCTGTCTGCTAGTGAGAAGGGGAAGGCAATCATCCGTATGGTATCCTGGTCCACGTGTCTGTCGTGGACAGTACTGCAGATCATGAGAAACTCCTGTAGGTGGAGATGGGGCTCCTCTGTAGCCAGTCCATGGAACCGCGGGAGCATCTGCAAGGTGTTCGGGGGGAACTTGAAGTCCCCCACGATGGCTGGAACCACAACCCAATGGTGCATCAAGGTAGATCCGGGGTTGTGCAACTTCCGCATCGGTCTAGGTGGTCCTGCTCCTCCTGCAGCTGCTACCGCTGCGGCGGCGGCCGCGGCTGCTGCTGCTGCTGCTGCGGCTCGTGCCTGTGCCTCATCGGGGTCCTCGGGCTCGCTCTGTGCATCTCTCTCTGCTCTGAGCCTCTCCATCTCACGCCTCATCTCTATCATAAAAGCTCCCTGATCGCGGAGCTGCTGCTGGACTGTCTCTAACTGTGCGATCAGGGTGGAGTTGATCGCTCCCTGGTCCAGTACGAAGTGCTCGGGACGGGAGTGATCGTCAGAACTGCCTGCGCCGGCCATCTCAACGTCTGCAAAACCAAATGAGCCCAACTCAGGTGCTGTCAAATGAATAAGTCTCTCCTCGGGCTCATATCTCTCAGGTCGGTCAGAAAGGGGGTCGAGGGGGAACAGGGTGGAATCGTACTCGGGCTCGGAGAGCGGGTCTGAGCTCTCGCGAGCCAACCTAGATGATGAGGTAGACGCGCCCGAAAGCGGTGCAGCCAAAGGCTGCCTAAGAGATCGTCTACCCATCATCTCGATCTAGCGAGTAAGGCGGATGAGATCTGGAAAAATTACGATCAGAAAACAAACCCCCGGTTCACCAACGCAACGCGAGCTGAAGACCGTGAAAGTTCGGTCAAATTATCTTGTCGATTTTATTTTGGTGAACACTCAAGATATCAGAGCGATTACGTGACCTGTTGGGAACCCGATGCTCCCAAGAGACTGGCCCAATCATAAAGCTAGATCTTTCCCAGCCAGTACAAGTTGCGGACCGTTTACCGGCTACCCGATCAACCTGCTCTGTTAAGGATGTCACGGCCCGCTTTACCGGGTACCGGAGAGATCCTCACTGGAGAACGACTAACTCTAAGACTAGTAGTCTAACGGAAGTTCAGGCGTGGCTCTATCCTAGTGTGCGGGTCACTCTCTCGCTCAAGCAAACCAAACAATGAGGGGGTTGCTCTCCCCAAGACAGAATTTTTAGGGTGAGCAAGTTTTAAGGTCAATAATTTTAGCAGTCCCAATTTTATGATTACTCTTTTTTAGGTATTTTTCAAATCAAACAAAACGCCTAACGAATTTTTCGGTTTCTCCTGGTTATTAAGTCCAAAATCGGGGGGAGAAGACGAAAAAGCCGATGCACGAAAAATCAATGATGCATGCTGAGTAAGAAATGCGTACCTGCCGCCAGCACTCTACATGCAAAGTGATCCGTGCATAAAATAAAGACAGAAAATAAACTAAACTATATGATGCAGCGGTAAAAAGCCGAGTCCTAAGACAAGCAACTTCTATTGATCGTGAAGAACAATAGTTAGCTAACCGAATTGAGTCCGGAGTCCGATCTTGGGAGTCACTCGGTGCCCGCCACAACGGGTCCTGCCAGCGCTGTATGTGACTCCTAACGGCACGTGGTCTCAAATCCAATTAAAGTAACTTTTTTAGTGAATTTTAGTAAGGTCCAATTACGTTCTATAGGAACAGATATTCTATTAAGTGTTGGGCCTTAAAAATCTTACGTCACAATCAACAAAAATCCTATGTCTAGGAGCTCGAGCAAAAACCGCGAAAAATCCGGAAAATGACAGTAAGAAATAAAAAGAAAAGCCGCGAGAAAACCGCGAAAAACCGAAGGGTCCTAATGGGTCCCCCGAGCACGCCGGTGCTCGGCGAAACAGACCCGCTACGGTCTAAGTCTAACAGTCCAAACAGTCTCAGAGTCCTGTATTATTACAATTAATAATAAATGAATAAAATTCTATCCTACTGCCTTACTCCACTCAACTCTCTCCTCTCGCTCTCTCCCGCGGCTTCGTAGAGAAAGAAGCCGCCTCCAAGTCTCGCGGCTGCACCGGCTCCTCGAAAGTCGCCTCCACGGTCCTCGGGCCCTCGCAAGAAAACAGGAAGAGTGGTCAGACCAATAAAATAATCAAATAATAAATGAAAATAAAAACAAGGGTATATGTGCAAAAATGGAAACAAAATAATCACACAAAATAAAACAAAAATAAAAACAAAAGAAAATCAAAATAAAACAAAATAAATCAAAAAGAAACTGAAGACAAAAGCTGCGAAAAGCCGCGAGCTCCGAAGAGCCGCGAAAAACCGCGATAACAAAAACGAAAATCAAAACTAAAACACTACTAAGCCGTGCTCCCCGGCAACGGCGCCATTCTGATTACCCGACAACGAATGATCAAGGCAAAGGTCTGGAAGTGGTCGTTGCGACCTCAATCACTCAGACGGAGAATATCAAGAAAAATAACCACTCAGAATAGATCAAATCAATCAACGCAAAGAAGAGCGGTATAGCTATGTGATTAACCTGGTATAGCTCCCAGGGTCGAACACAAGGAGCACGGATTGGCCTAGGGCCTACGAAGTAGTAAAAACAATATAAAAATAAAAGGAAATGTTTTTTAGTGGTTTTTGATAATTTTTATAATTTTTTTGGATTTTCAAATTATAAAGAAAAGAAAAGAAAGTGAAATCTAGGCAACTTCAACAATTTATTAAACACACCAAAAACAATGCAAAAATTAAGGAAAAAATGTTTTTATGTTTTTTAGGTTTTTAAGTATTTTTGGTAAATTTTTGATAATTTTCTAATGGGTAGATTATTTTCTAAAAATCACACAGTGCGAAAAATGAAAGGTACTGTCCAGCAAGGCTTAAGACCCAAAAATAAAATATTTAAGGATCTCAAAAAGCCCGGGAAGTAATTTTCCTGTAATCTAGAAAGAATAAGGAAAATTTAGGCACCCTAATTATTGTTTTTGGATTTTTAAATTAATTATTATAATTTTTATGAGTTTTTAGGGGTTTTTCAATTTTTAGGGTTTTTAAGTGATGAAAAATAGCCAAAATTGGCTAGAAAATCAAACAACAAGCAAACAACAGAATCTAATTTTTTTATAATTTTTGGGGGTGTTTTTATATTTTTTTGGTATTTTTATATCTAGATAGTAGCTAAAAAGGCTGTTTTTGAATTTTTAAAAATACTAAATAAAATCAAAAATGTCCTCAAAAATTCTCAAAAATCTAACAACATGGCAGGAGCCATGTGTCAAATTTTCATCGAATTTGGAGGTGGTTTGATATTTATTCAAAAATCAAAGAGGGGGCACTGTGCACAGGGACGTAAGTGCAAATACCCGAGAATCTGGGGGCCCAGGTGCAAAATACCCAGCAAGTCACGCGAGTGGCGCGTGGCTGGGGCACTCAGGGGCCTATTTGTAATAAAAACCTTCTTCTTGGACCTTTTGGTAACTGGTACCAAAAAGTCCAAGGGTATGGTTGCAAATATCCCACTAAAATCCGCACATGCGCATAAACAACACTCACAGGGGCATAAATGCAATTATCAAAAAGTTTCTATTCATTACGTAACAGCCCAGACCTACAGGGAAAGAAATGCAAATAACCCTAAACTACACGTGACGACGCACGTGGTCTCATACAAACAGGGGCATACATGCAAATCTAAACAAACACGAGGTCCACAATGTAATTTACCCTACGAAAATAAAGTTCTAAAAATATTTACAGGACTAAGACGAAATAGACAAACTAAGAGGGGGCCCTAAGTAAATTACCCCTTTATTCGTCGACGGCCAGATGCGCGCCACGTGGAAGATCGGTCGGCTCTGGATGGGTGGCGCGTCTCTTCTTCAGCTCTTGGGCCCGATCGACGGTGCGAGGGAGGCCACGTGGATGATCTGAAGGCTGGCGATGCAGGTGCCTCTCTCCTCTGCTGCTAACGGTCCAGATGAGCCCCTCCAGGTGATCGACGGTAGCTGCTCCTCGGAAGATGGACGGCTGAGATCAGGACTGGAGCGGAGGAGCCATCGGACGACGCTGGAGGATGGTGGAAGAACACGACGCCGGCGAGCTTCGCTGGCCTCGTGTGCGTGCTAGCGTCCTCCTCAGCTGCTCCTGATGATCGGAGAGGATCCGCGGTGATGCCCCGCAGCTGGTGGTATCCTCCGATGGCCCACCCGAGCCCTGGAGGGGCTCCGGCGAGCTCGGCGGCGGTGAGCTCCTGGTCTGAATGTATGGGGGTCTCAGATGACTCCCTTTGGACCTGCAAAGTGAACCAAGAGCTTCGCGGGTCGAGGGCAAAGTGCCTCGACCCAAAGAAGCGGGGTGAAGGTGGCTTGTGGGTCGGCGCGAAGGAGCTCCGGCGAGCTGGGGATGGAGGAGCTCGACTCCCAGCTCCGGGGCGAGCTGGGTTGAACGAGTGGGCGTAGAACGTGCGTCGGAGGATGGCGAAGGTGTGTGGGGGTTCCGATGATCGAGATATTACGCGAGATGGCCGGAATCAGGGGAACTCGTCGGAGAATCGATTTGGGGGTAACTCAAAATTAGACTAAACAAGAAGGTTCGAAGGTTACCTGGGCGATGCGGGAGACTATGCTGGAGCTTAGCTAGCTCCTGGTCCTTGCCTCAAGGGTCGTCAACGCCCGAGGCTCGAGCTCCGGTCGGACGTCGGAGCACGGCGGCAAGAAGCAGCCGGATCGATGGTCGGGCACCCACTCCTCTCTGCAACAAGGGCCAACGCGAGCTGTCACCTCGGTGGGTACAATGGAGGTCACTGGAATGAAGGTGGCGAGCCAAAGATCACAGTGGAGTGCGGCGGAGCTCGGGATATATAGTGCTAGGGGTCCGGCTAAATCGGAGTCGGGCGAGAAGCTTGGAGCGCGGATCCCAAGAACCCACCCCGGGCGTGGATCAGGGAAGATCAGGCTCGGATTAGAGCCCGGGGTTAGCGGATTCGGAGGTCGGATCTGGTGGGGATAAAATCAAGAAATCGGGTCCAAAAGCAGATCTGCGGCTCTGGTGGTCCTGGGGGAGGTGTTGACCGGGGGTCAACAATCCCCCGTGGACCAATCAGAGCCCGCCAATTATTGAAATTTTAATTGATTTTTTTGGGGCCTTAAATGGCCGAATTTTCAAAAACTTAAAACATGAAAAATGTTTGTTTTAATTTTTTCTATTTTTTTGTGATTTTTAATTAATTTTTGGAAATTAAAACAAGATACTTACATATTATAGCTATACATAGGTATATGTACAATGTAGGATTTTTTATTTTGATTTTTAATTAGTTATTTTTATACATTTTTATTCCTATTTTATATTTTATTTATTTATAGGATAAAATGAGGAATAAAAGGCTATTTTTATTTCATTTTTATTATTTATATACATAGGTTAAATAATTATCTATGTACAACTATATACTTGGTATATATACAATATGTTTTTGTGTTTTTAATTTTGTAATTTTTATTTGATTTTTGTTTTAATTCTTTTTATTTATTTTATGTACAATATATACCAGAGAATATTTACAAAAAGTTTTAGAAATAAATAAAGATATTTACAAGATGAAATAGATGAGGATGATGGTCTATGTACAAGGTGAAGGATTCTTTTTGGATTTTTGATTTTTTTTTATCTTTTTGTTTTGTTTTTAATAGTTCTAAATATATACACAATATATACAACATTTTTTGGGTGAGGAAAATATCTATTTTATTTAATTACAAATATGTACATAAGTGAGCCCCTATCTCCCTCTACTTGGCTTTTATGCGGTCAGGCCCATGCTGAGCCCTCCCTTGGGTTAGGTTGCTCAATATTTATTCTAAATATTTCCCTCTTTTTCTTTTTCTTCTTTATTCTTTTATTTTTGCACAAAAACATGCTAATTATCTATATTTACAAACATGCATGCTTTTGCTAACTTTTCCTATTTACACATATCTACATGCATTTGCATAGGTTTTTGTAGCTAAAATATAAGAACAAAGAGTGATGAATGGGTATTCATCAATCGTCACCCACCTCTTTAAGGTACGACCGCTCGTAATTCGACTTTCAAGTTAGAGACCGAGGAACATCATAACCACCTTCGCTTCCATGTCGCCTCCTTCTCCTTCTCCTTTGGGTCACCGTCTCTGCCTCCCACGCTGTTGCCTCGATCTTCTCCTCAACGACTCTTTTACCATCATGAAGCTCTACAAATGATCTTTTCCTTCCAGTGGTCCATCCATGATCTGTCTCCGCTATGAGATTTGACGCTTTCAAGCATGTAAATCAGTCTCATTAGGCCTTGTAGTGAGATTGCATGTTTGGAGATACGAGATGAGAGATTGTTTCTTCTTCTTTTTTGGTTTTTTCTGCATGTAATCGCATTGTCCCTTGAGAGTTGGCTCTCTCGATAGAAGGATTGCTGTTAGCTGAGGTGGTTTAGTTCTCATGATGGAGTGGGTACTTGTCTTCTCCAGCAAATTACTATTTTTATTCGTTTGTTTCACTTTTCCCTTCCATCTATAATGTACTCCCCTTGTTAAGAGTTCTTTATATTCACCCAATCAGGAACTCTATCCTTTATGTCTTTAGCTCGGTTGAATGGAAAAATGGCTTCGCCCATCAGAAAAAACCTCTAGGAGGCAATTTCAATTATATATAAAGCTACCTAGTTGTGTGTAGGATGAGTGACTCAGGTGTAGGTAGTGTCTGTGCAATTCATGTAAAGTGCATAAACAATAAGAGGAAATACGAAATAAAAAAGTCTTTCTAAATTATTGCATATCTCTAAAATAAACAAATGATGATTTTGGATTCGAATTAGCAAGTTACGACCATCACACTTCAAATTAGAAAATATCATACAACTTGGACTTAAACTTCATTACGATCTTAAATATTTATAAAATATTAGATCTAAATAAATATGTAAATATATCAAATATATTTTCATCAATTTTGATTTTCAAAATATGAGAAATAAGTCAATAAAACAATTGAGTCTTCTGCCAATTCTACCTATGAAATCAAATTTCTCGAGGCCGTGCGGTCGGAATCACACAAAACTTTTTCACACTGATTGGAGACTTGATTTATGACTTATTAATCAATATTTTATCATGTTAAATGATACAAAAATAGTAGCTAAAAATTTATAATTTTAATACTATTATCTTTGGTTGAAATCAGAGTGTGAGATTGTTTTTAACATCCAAATCTTCTCCCAAATGTCACCAACTATTGGTGCATCCTTTTTGGAAATGAGTTCAAACCATCTGGACCTCATATATATCACAAAAGTACATTCAAAATATGAGATAATATAAGCAACTATTAAAGTCACAGAATCATTCGAATTGTCAAAACTGTCTCAAGACAATGTACCCGATGATTGGGATAATCTAGCCTATTATTTATCGAACTTGGATGCAATCCATATACTTTAAACTAAGGTTCTGATACCAATTGAAGGAAGTAAATAATCTTATTATTTATTTTTCATCTATAAACACGTAAAATTGCAAATTATTTGCTTGAAACATTGTATGTTCATCGTATGAATAAGAAATTTCAGCACAACTTCTATACTTTGCAAATTCATTAATTTCATAATGAATATTGAGATGATATCATGGTTACCTCTTAAAGCGTGAGTATCTAAAGTAAGAGACCTCCTGAATCAAGTTCAATCTGCGTCTATCTCTCTCGTGGGCACGATGATGAGTTGCGTAACTTCCCACGAACTTCGATGTCTTCTTCTTCTTGAAGATGTCCTCTCAAGGATGAGACCAAGAATATTTCAAGCTTCTGATTTATTCTCACAAAATCGAGTCCTCTTACACGTATGCGAAGCATGACGAAGAAGATGATGTTCTCTCTCTCGTAGGGTCACACCTATGAAGAGAAGACAGAGACTTGAGGGTGCATGTGTAGGGCTTTTAGAGAGAGATGGGAGGACATGTATTAGAGCATATTATACTCTCTAAACCTCTCTCTCAATGATCAAGGAAACTTGGAATTACTAGGAAGAACAAGAAAAAAATGTAAGAGTGGTATTGCTTTCTCTTTTATAGCCATGGGAGACGTCTGTAAGAAGTCTTCTCCTCATAGTAGATGCCCTCCATGGTGTCCCTTGGATCATATGTCAAGGGCTATGATTTAGTCCTTATTCAATAAAGATAAGGACCATATCTATCTCCTTTTTATCACCAATTAATTAATTAATTAAGCAACAAATTGAGAGCATAATCTAATTAGGACTCTCATAGAGAATGCCATGTGTCCTCACAATACACGCCCCCTTTCCATATATATTAGAATTATTAATTTATTAATTAATTTTATAATCTATTTATCAAAATTGGTAAATTATGATAATGATCCTCATAGCTTCTGAATCATATTCATAAGTATGAATAAAAATGTAAATCCAATTTACATTTATTAATTCAATGTGAATCATATTCACACATGTGGCTTGTAATAATTATATGAATCATATTAACATAAATATTAATTAGTTATTATGAATTATCATTCATATTAATTAATGAATTATATTTATGAATCATATTCATAAAAATACCCATTAACAATTATTATCCCAATATTGACATCAATACGAGTCCTAATCCAATTGGGATTCATGAGATACAAATTCAAATACTTGGAGATATTATCAGGAGATCATATTATCCACATATAATGATTTAAAATTTGGATACCTATCCAATTTCAAGGTTTATACCATTTCTAGATAAAATACATCACTTACGAATGTCGAGCTCAAGTTGAAATAGTTCACACTCTAAGTGAGCTCAACGAAATGCATCACACTCTCTATGAGCTAGAGAATGCATCAGTGAATTGAATCCAACTTCCTTGACTACTTCTAATCAAAGTTCAAACCATTTGGAGTTTAGAAATGAGATCAAGGAGTGTATATATTTTAATTTCCATTACCATTTCACTTTCCAACATTTGGACATTGAAATTGGACAGTGGACTCATATGAGACGAGACTTAATCCAATTAACTCTCAAATCATTAAGCTAAAAAATAGAGCCACTAAAATCCACATGATTTCATCATTCCCTTATAATGGAAGTGTCATGGTATATGATCTATTATAATAGATTTAACCCGAGTATTCCTATTACTCATTCATCCTACTTGAAGACTTTGATATATCCAAAATTCAAACCCTGGTTTGATTGTCTTCTTATGATATATCAAAAGATTTTTCATTCGATAATTGGGTTAATCATATACTTTCCAAACATATATATATTAATATCTCGAATCCGTGTCTTATTTCATAAATAAGATGATAATGCATGGAATTCATTATGACCCAAATTATCTCATGAGTGAGCATTGTCTCCCGGTTAATCAACTATGAACTTGTATGATTCCTTTGAGATTATACTTCTCACACGTGTTCATATGCACATCAAATTGTCGGTATATGAACCTTGGTTAGGTTACCAACTTATTGGTCTGTCAAATGTGTACACTTAGACATATAGGTGTATATCCGTTTCCGGTCAAAGGATGTGTACCTGATCGTGACAATTATGATTCAGGTCTTATTTTATCTTGACCGCATCAAGTCAACTCTTTGACTTGATTATCCAACTTTTGAATCATTCTTCATATGCAGATGACATGCATCAAGAAGTTGGTCGGAAATCAGTCTTTAGAGAAAGATTATCATCTCTGTCTCAGGCTGGATATTTTTATTGAATATCACATGTTAATATCAGTTGTATCATTCCAACTGCATGGTATTCAAAATAACTACGGTATATAACCCTAATTATACAAAGGTATTTTAATATTAAGTACATTCATAATCATTCATTTTAGATGAAAATGATAAAATAATAACTTTTATTGTATTAATAGGTCGATAAAGGTTACAAGTCCAACAACCTCAACTTACGTCTAATAGTGGATCCATATATCTTAACCGATGGAAAACAAACACATCATCCTTAATTATGGATGGTACCGGGATCGACTAGAGATAAATGATAAGAAAAAGTGGAAAGCTCTTAGGCTTTACACCAAAGTAAATCATTGGATAGGATGGAGCTCAGGAACGTCCAGTCTTGCATCCGAGCACCTCACCATCTTTGGCTTGGATCAACGTCCAGGCAGCATCTACATGATGATCGACCGTGAGGGTGGCGCTGATGGACATATGCAGGAAGAGCCTCTCTTTCACCTCCACATGTGTAAGGAATGCTTTTCTGCTGTTTTTGACCTCGTCCAATAGCTTTCTGTCCTCTAGCTCTTGAATATGATTCCTCCCCCTCCTTCCTGGCGCCGTGCTGTGAAAGAATCTAGTGTTAGCATCGCCTTCCTTGAACCACTTCTGCTTGGATTTCTGCCTCCATTCCGCCTCCTCTGTACGATCCTCCAGCAACAACTCCTCCAAAATATTGGAACACTCCATCGAATCCTCCTGATCCAAACCTCTCAGATCATCCAACGCATCTAAACGGATCACCTTCTCATGCGTCCTACCCCTCTTCTCCCTTCTCTTTAACCTTATCTCCCTTCCCAACCCCATTAGAAAAGATCTTAAAAGTCCAAACTTGGCATCCAGATGACAAATCGCTGATCCCTCCGGATTCCACTCCCTCCACATGCTCCCCACCAGCTCCTTGAATCCCTCCTCCAACATCCATGCACGGTCGAAACCAAAAAAGAACCTGCCATGACCCTCCTCACCTGATGACCATAGGGCAGGCGTGTGATCTGAATGTGCATGCGGAAGCGCCCAAGCCCGCGAGAGAAAGAATTTATCCAACCCCTCTACAGAAAGCAAGAACCTGTCCAACCTCGACCTTGATCTCGTATTGCGCCAGGTACACACAACCAGCCACATCCACAATTTTTAGCCCCTACGAATGCGCTACCTCCAAGAAATCGATCGAGCCAATATCTCTTCCACCCCCTCCGAGGGTGATCATCATGCATCAATGTAAGGTTAAGATCTCCTCCTAAAAGCAACGACCCCTCCAGATGTTTGGAGCTCGCCTGCACTAGGTCGTTCTCTAAAGAGCCTCTCCCACTGCCCCGTGGGTACATAGATATTCGTCACAGTAAAGGAAATCCCATCAACCCGGCGCTTAAGTCGAACAAAAAGCATGAAGGCGGTCCTCCTCTCTTCTTCTTTGACAAAATCCTCCTTTTTCAATCCGTGAGCAACCCTCCTGTCTCCCCCTGTGCTTCCAGCACCATAATCACGAAGCACTGTCCAACCCCAAGTTCGACATCAACCCCACCTCTCGATAGCTTCATCTCCCGCAACATGAATATGTCTGCTTTGGCTTCACGAATCGAGTTCCCCACTGCTTGGCATTTTTCGGGTCAGCCTAGACCCCTCACGTTCCAAGACATTAGCTTCATCTAGCAACCTGATGGAGCTTCCTTAGCTGATGTGGTTGTACCACCCCCAAACAAACATTAAAGTCTCTGTCCTGCAGGCTGAATTGACTCCTTTTACCCTAGGGAAACCCCTCGCCCTCAGATGTTATGAAGAAGCATCCAACCGGTTGATGAATCTTCATTTTATCATCTTTATTCTATCATTTTGGCCTTAAAACCCCTAGTAAATGCGTGTAAATAGGCTTAATTTAGGTATTTTATCTTTCACGCATCATTGTGTAAATAGTATATAAAATACGATTTTTTAAGCCAAAATTATAGAATAAAGAAAAGAAAAGGAAAAGAATAAATATTGCAAATTTTTTATGACCCTAAACCCCAAGACCTAGGCATATCGATGACTAGGTCGACAAGGAAAAAAGTAGGGGGCGATAAGGGCCAAAATACAAATAAAATCCCCTTTTATTTTATCCATTTCCCTTCATTTTTGGGACCTATTTTTAGTTCCACTTTTTATACTTTAAATAAAGAAACTATGCACATGAAAGTTGTAGATAACAAAATATATAAAAATACAAAATTGATTTCATACAAAAATAATGTATAGATAAAAAGTTATGATATGAATGAATTTCCAAAATCCTAACTTCCCAGACCCATATCTCTCAAATAAAAACTCAAAATATATCACCATCATCTTTAATTGTATATAAATTTTAATAAGCTATTTAATGAAGGTAATTTCATATTTTTTGGAGTTATGGTGTGAAAGTTAGGTTTTGGACCCTTATTGTATAATTACGATTAAAATATTCATTTTATTTATTATTCATTATTTTTATTATTTTATATTTTTATAATTTTGTAAATATTATTTATAATATATTTGTATATTAAAATTATAATTAAAACATAAAGAAAATACTAAAATAAAATACTTAAAGAAAATGCATAGGTAAAATACCTCTAACTATGCCTATATAAATAATAAACTAAATGAATAAAATTTAAAAACACAAAATAAAAATAAATTCATAAAATATATAGATGAATATACCTATATATAGCCCTCAAAAAGGAACTTGTAATTATAGTCCTCTAAAATATAAATAAAAATCATAATAAACAACTTTATAGAATAATAAATATTTTTCATTTTATAACCTAAAAGTAATAAAAAAGTTTATTATTTTTAATTGAATTTATTAATATTTTTTACAGGATTTTTTCTGGACCAACTAGAGCATCTTGTTCGTTGACCTCAGTTAACTCTCTGACCGAGGTATGTCCTTTGTCACAACTGGGTTTTTGGTCGCGTTCAACCATTTTTGAGGCTGCGCCTTTCACCAAATCATCCTACACCCTTCTTGACTTTTCTTCCCCATTCATCGAGGATACACGCCCAGGCTTAACCTTGGCGTTTGGATCAAAGATTCGTGAGATACACCTCGTCTTTTGGAGCCCGTCATCCATCTTGTTCAAACCCCCCTGATTTTCCCTTGACTCTTCGAACCCCTTTTGACCCATCTCTCTCGCTCCTGATGCGCTAGATGGCTAGAGGATGGTGACATGATCCTCGTCCACCCTTTAGGTTGTAGAAAAGTAGGTCCTAGGGTGGTCTCCACCCCATCTCCGACGAGCTCCGCCGTGAGATTCGCTTCCCTGCCTTCCGGCCGGTGAGGTCCGTTTTCTTCACTTTTTCTTGTATTTATATGGTAGCCTTAGTTGTAGAATCCTTCTCGCACCTTTTATTTTGCCTTTTGCACACTCGATCGCCTTCGTCCACCGTTTGCAGGAGCTCGCTCCGATGAACTTCGCCTTTTGCCCCCCGCACCATTCCCGCCTTCTTCTCCCATCTGGAGGGTTGAGGCGTTTTACCCTCGACCCCCTAACGCTTTCTGCAGGTACTTGGAGCGCAAGGATCACCTGGAGCGATTTTTACCCCCTGTTAGAGGCATTTGGAGATCTGCAGCTACGCCACCCCGGTGGGTGGGCTACAGAGCTCCTCTGGCCATTCTGAGGCTTCCAGCTCCTAGAGAGGACCTGCAGGAGTCGGCTCGGAAGCTTTTGGAGCTTCAAGGACCACAAAAGAGGCCGATCGGGGATGGGGAAGGTCGCCTTCACCGGCCCTTTTCCCTATTCTTCGTTCAACCCCCGCTGCCGTTGAATCAAGGCCGACCGCCTAGGCGCACAACAGCCGTCCGATGCGATGCGTATCAGCCGCCTGATCACTCGTTAAGATCTAATCCGGGTCCTTCGAAGCGAACCGGTATCGACCGCTATCGTACTGACACATGGCATAAGTAAACATCTAGCATCCGTCGGATCGCGTCCGCCTTGGATATTTTGTATATTTAGCCCAAGCACTTTTTGTATTTACTTTTGAAGCTATAAACATTCATTTGCAGTTATTTATATTTTGTGTAATTTACAAAAAAATCCCCTGAACTTCTCGTATTTACAATTGGGTCCTAACCACATCACCTCACGTGACACATCATGTGAGGTGGACTTTTTGCGGCTGGGCCCATGGGTATTTTGTTATTTCAATTCAGTCCACAAACTTTTTATTTAAGTTATAAATTTTTGGATAAATTGCATTTCGACCCCGAGTTTTTTGGTAATTGCAAATAGGTCCCCGCTCGGGGCGCACATGTTTAGACACGTGATGTAGGGATTTTTGCAGCGAGGCCCCTGCGGGTTTCAGATTTTGCCTTTGGTCCAAGGATTTGAATATTTAGTTATAAATTTTTGGTGAAAATTGCACTCAGGCCCCTGAACTTCTTGATATTTTCAAAAATACCCCTACTAGTATTGAATTTTCTCCTTGTTTCTAGTATTTATTTCATGTATTTATAAAACTCTAAAAAATCCACAAAATAGGCATAGTTTCCTGAAGCATTGATCTTTCACGTGCATATTTTTATTTTGCATTTTGAGTCTTTTTATTATTTATAAAAAAATAAAAAACATGCATTTTTGTCCCTGTTTGCACTAAAAATTACATAAAAATTATAAAAACATCTTGAAAAATTCTAAAAAAATATATTTTGTCTATTTTCCTATCTTTGACCTTCACACCAAAAAACACTAAAAAAGTAAAAAATCAAAAATACAAAAACTCTAATAATCTCTTTAAAAATATATAAAATCTAGAAAAAAAAATCAAATTTCTGTTTCTTAATTTTCTCTATTTTAATATCTTTCCTTTAAAATTAATTTGGAGAATTTTTGACAATTTTTCATATTCTCATCTCTAATTTAGTTTCGGCTATTTATTTTAAACCATGTTTTGAGTATTTTTGACTTTAAAAATATATAAAAAACAGCAAAAATTCTTAAAAAATCACAAAATAGTAAAAAAAATTTAAAACCCAAAAATATTTTATTTTCTTATTTTGAACATTTTTGTTAATTTTTATATTAACCCTTATTTATATTGTATATAAACTCTATATAGCTTTATATTTCTATTTTAAAAGAAAAGATAAAAATATAAAATATAAAAAGAAAATACAAAATCAGAAAAATTAAAAATCAAAATATAAAAATATAAAATCAAAAGTAAAATAAAAAAATAAAAAATTTAAAAAAAATTAAAAACCCACAAAAATTAGCACAAATATAAACAAATACATCACATTCTATTTTATGAGTATTTTTTGCCCTAATCTATCCTACTTATTCCTTATGTTCGACACTCTACACTATTTGCACTATACACATCTTTTGTAGAGTTATAATAAATTTTAACTCTGCATGTGCTTTTCATTGTTTGATCATCTATTGTGGCTTAATTGTTGTCTGAATCAGGGTTTCGTGCGAGGTCAACTCGACGTCTGGATTTCTCGCCTTGTGTATCTCTAGACCTCCGCAAATCTTCTTCAACACCGATCCATAGACTGTACCAGCTCCACCCTGTGTCTCCTTCTGGACGCCATCTTCTCAAGAGATCCAGCACTATGTCCCCCACCGACCGCAGCCGAGGTCTCCATCCCCCTCCACGCCCTTGGAGCACTGCATGCCCCGGCGACACATGGTTGTTCCAAACCTCCTATGGCCCGTCTCACACACATATATATATATATATGTATTCATATAGACAATACATATATTATATATGCATATGTCTTTATATATTTTTTATTGTGGTTATGTTCAAATACATATGTATCTCTCTATGTATTCAAATACATTTTATTTTTTTAAGAAAATTACATGCTAATATATGCACTTACAAATTTATAAACTTGCTATCTATTTTTGATCTTTGTAAATATACTTTGTACATGAATTTTATTGATTCTATCAACTATTTCAATGTCATTTAAATACGTATGTTACACATGATTTGATTTATTCCGGTTGGTCAGCCGGTTCAACCTTTTTTACCCCAAGAGTTCAGCTTAATCTGATTTAAAAATGATGATATCATCATTCGGTTGAACCGATTTAATTTCCTAGTTCAACACGATTCAACCTTATTGATAATGTTTCAGGTTTCATTTAAAAAATATTGGTTTATAATTTTGCTGTTGTCGTGAGAGATGATCAATCACCAGCAAACTTTGTATCATCCTCCAGCATGTACTTGCACAGTAGTTAATTCAGCCATTTTAATTCCCTCTCATGCAAAATCATGACTTACGAAAATATTTAAACGAGTTTTAATTTCGATATATATGTCTATTCTTTCTTAAAAAGAAAGAAAGAACAAAAGTAGTTGGAGAATCCAAAGTCGTCTCATCTTCTCTGGAGAAAAAACAAATGGTCAGATTTTTCTTACAAAGGTTAATCACGAAATCTACTTTTAGGATTGTCCAGAACCGTTCGTATATGAACTTCAAGTACTCCATCAATCGACTGATAGCGTCACGATGAAGCCTCCAATTCTGACCAGACCCAAAATAGGGAAAACTTTACCCGTGCCCTTCCTATTTTTTAGAACTCTTATACCCTTATCATTTTAGCAATTGCACTTGCGTGCTTATTCTTCTTAGAAAGTTCACAACAGTGTCATAGAGAGGTATTCGTAACAACAGAAGTGTATTATTGTGAATTTTGCAATAATACGAGGATACAAGTGTAGCTGTACAAAAAAACAAGGGCTTCAGTTCATCGGAACAACTTGGAAGGGTACAATTGCAAAATCCGCCAAAGTACATGACAAAACTTGATCACTTTATTCGTAACCATCCAAAGATAAATATGGATTATCTCGGGATAAGTAAATTTATTCGTCATTCTTGTGCTACTGAGCTTAGGGATAAGAAAGTGGCAAATGACGTTGGGAAAAAGACGAGTCTCAATTTGTTGCATGTAGTCAATAATCGATAGGCTCATATACCATTATTGTCAGGAACAAACAAAAATAGAGTTCCCACCAAATGCTACGGAAGCGTGGAACGAAACCTCATATGGATAATAAAAAAGATTTAACTCTCACAAATAAATAAGCAAACAAATCAAATCACAAATAACAACCACGTGGTACATAGAGATTTTTAACGTGAAAATCTTCAAAGTAAACACTATCCAAAACCACTCCACTGTAAACAATGATAAGGGCATTCTCCACAAGCGAAGTCCTTTTTATTTGGATATCATGAATTATGTTAGTTCATTTATGGTTGCTAGATTGCATTTTAATTGTGTATTCAAATATAGCGGTTTATGATCAATCGAGGATGAGCATATTGATGTGCGATATTCAACCGTTTACATAGGAAATATAATAAATAACTTCTATGAAGAACAATACGATGAGATATTATTGGAAGATGAACTTTAATATAGAAGTCTACATCTCAATCATAACAATAATAAAAAGAGTGGCTAACAATATTATTGATGACATACAGACTGCATGATCATAATTCACCATCTTAAAACCATGAAGCTAGCTCCTTATTCTCCGATGCGATCTCTGCACTAGTGACTACGCACAACACACCAAATTTTAGTTGAAATATGCATCGATTTTCACGAGGCTCTCCTTGTTCTTTTCACCGAAGACCTCTACGGGCGGTGCCTCCTCGCTCACCTTCTCGTAGACGACGCTCCACTTAGCAACGCTACCGTCTCCCTTCGAGAAGAACTGAAGCGTCGAGACGAATACCTTGTAGAACTTGAGCACGTCGCCATCGATAATCGAATAAGAGATGGTCTTGCTAGCCTCGTCTATTAGCTCGATCTTCTCGGTGATGGTGGTGAAATGAGGGACTCCTGAAAGAGAGGTCGATAAATCCGCTTAATGGTTTGGTGGTAGAACAGTACTCTTAACCAAAACAATAAACTTATAGATATCATTTCCTACGAAAAAAGATCGATGTATAGATACCTTCGCCAAAGATGATTTTTCTAACAGAGCCAGCACTCTTGCCGTCGCCCTCGATCTGCTCGATGCTCTTGAACTCTCCAGGGAAGATCTTGGGAAAGAATTCGTTCGAGTTTACGATAACTTCCCAGAACTTTTCGACGGAGTTAGTGAGCTCGACCTCGAAGGCGTGGGTGCCACTCAAAGCTGCCATTTCTACCTTATAGAAGACGAAGAAGAAGTGGAGAAGGAAGATGTGGAGGAGAAATGGAGGTCTTGTTGCTTTTGCTTTGTGAAGAATGGAGGTGCCACTGGGAGGGTATTTATAGCCTTGCATTTGTTCTCTAATGTGATGTGAATGCACAACTTTAGTACACTTTTTTTATTGATGTTGATGTGGAAATAATGGAGATGGGGTTGGTGAGGAGAGGTGGCTTCTAATACGTTATTATCATATATTAATTATTTAACGTGGGACATTTTTGACTGTAACCTATATAGAGCTAATTATAAAATTATAAAGAAAAAAGGTTGACCTATTTCTCGTTTAATCTAATCCTATAGTACTTAATAAAAAAATAGTTTGCTAATCATGCAAACATCATTATCTGAAATATATGCGTATATCTTGCAATGGCTAAGTATACATATACTATATCAATAGAAAAGCCCAATCAAATTTCTCGTGACGGGGAGAGCAATGAGAAAAATATTTAGCACACCAATGTTGACTCACACTAAGAAAATTGATTAGGTTACAGGTACATGAATACGCCTGCAGTTTTTCTCTGGCAGCAAGCAAGTAATTAATATTGGTAGATTACATGTACCATATAAATTATTGCAAGTTAACGTGGATTGTCCATACATTTACATTTAATTCTATTATGATTTTATTTATGCATTGATTAGTGCTATTCTTTTAAATGAAAGTATTTAAAACCGTATTTTTAGCCAATTCAATCTATATCTTACTTATTTTAAAAGAATAATTTTGTTTGCTACAATATTTGTCGATGGAGACGGAAATTCCGTTTCACAAAAGGTTTATTTTGTGTGATTTTTCAAACTTTTAATTAATCAATACAACAAATTGGATTCCCATCTTTTTAATAGGAACTAACCTTCCTCGTTACAATCCTATTGTTTATTTCTTTTACATATTTTTCATAACATCACAGTCATTATCAAACGAGGAAGAGTTCGATTTGCACTCCTCTTAATAAAAAAGACAAAAGATCAAAATTATAGGTTTTCGCAGTTCAAGGAGGAAGTAAATTTTATTAAAATTTTGAGATCTTTTTCTGGGAATTACCCTATTTAAGATTACTCCCTAGCTTTTAAAAGGAAAAAAGTTTACCAAATTACAAAGGCGGACTTTTAAAAACTTATATTCACATATTAAGCACAAAACTGTGACGACCGTCCCCAAAAGATCCGGGTAACATTCGAAATACACAATATAACTATAAGCGGGACAAAATAGCGCAAAAGACTGGAATTAAAATTTTCTTTCCATTCACTTCATATCCATTATTCATTTACATTACAATCCAATCCATATCCACAAAACAAATCATCTGTATACATTCAAAAACTGTCCATGCATACATAGTACATCTCTTGTCTCTCAAAATGCTAGAAGTAAAGAACAGTAAAACCTACAACAAATATTGTACCATGAAAGAACTATAGCTACCCAAACAAACATAACTCCAAGCTGCTCATTACTGCGGCTGTCTATGAGAACTTGCGGAATCCGACGCAAGGGTACGTTATAAGTAAAGGTGCCTAGTACACCATCAACAATATAACAAATAAGAAATTAAAAATATGCAAAAGAAACAACTAGGTAATTTGTCGTCACAAAGAAATAAATTATAATCATTTTCATTAGATATGAATAACCCAAACTTCATGAATAGTCAGTGGTCTTAGTCCGTATGAGACCTTACATTATGACTCTAAGGCAATAAGAAGATCCTAGGGTTGGGCTACCTCCGTAGACATGCGATGGAGTACAATGCATCCTAACTAAGTTCCCAATACATCTACTTAGCTTCACTTATCAAAATGTAGCTCTGATTCCCAAATCAAATTCCAACCAATGAAATCATTGTGAACCGTCCAAGTCCACTACCCATGTGCAAGAGTTCATGGTGGCATTGGACATGAGTCAAGACACCGGTTAGTAAGATCATTTGTACCATAGTCGAAATCAACACGACCGTTCCAATCCTTCTTATACATATGAGACTTGTATTTCATTCCCAACTTCATTAACCACATTTCCTAGAACTCTCCTCTTAGTACTCCCACTCGGAATACCAACCAATGTGGCCTACACCAGCCGGTACACGAGTGTTAACTCTAAGCGAACAAGTGAAACAATATGCTACCAACCATGACTATTGGTTCACACTTGAAGCACTGGGTTAAAGGCACACATGTCCTGGGGTTGAACACCGCGTGGTGACTCCTTGGTTTGTCAAGTAACATGTCCCCCAACCAACACAACTGTTGGGCTCGTGGTGCCTAAGTTTCTATCGGGACCAAGAGGGTGCATGCCCAATCCCTTCCGACGCCTACTCCATCTATCCAAACAACGTGAAATCTCATCTAATTATTCAAACTTATCTAATAATATATATGAAAGACTCCTACTCCATGAAAGGTTCTTTGTGTAATGATCGTTCATAGTGAAAAAATCAGTATCCTAAAAATTGTGGTACAATTCTCTCTCGATCATAGTCAATCTAAATGGCATCTCGAATGTCAACTAGGACTCCATACAAGATTAACTTGAGCATATTCACCATTTTCCAATGCAAATGGGAAAATCATTCTCCCTGATGATGAATACCAATTTCATCACCTTTATTCTATCATTTTAGCATTAAACCCTATCCAATGCATGTAAATAGCCCTAATTTGCAGAAATTAACATTCTTTGTTAATAATACTGTAAAAAATACTATTTTTAATGCCAAAAGTATAGAATAAAGAAAAGAAAAGAAAAAAGAATAAAATACCAAAGATATTTTATGATCATAAATCCAGAGACTTAGGCACCTTGATCACTAGGTCGATAAAGAATAAAGTAGGGGGAGATAAGGGCCAATAATACAATAAAAATCCCATTTATTTATTCATCATATTCATTTTTGGGAGCTATTTTATTTAGACCTCAAAGAAAGAAACTTTGTACATGAAAGTTGTAGATAATAATGTATAGAAAAATACAAAATTGATTTCATACAAAAATGTTATACAATGTACATGTTATACTCTAAATAGGATTCCAAAATCCCAACTTTTCAGACCCATATCTCCTAAAGAAAAACTCAAAATGTATCAAAATAACCTTAATTGTATATAACTTTTAATAAACTATTTAATGAAGGTGGTTTCATATTTTTTGAAGTTAAGATGTGAAAGTTTGGTTTTAGATCCCTAATTGTACAATATATTCGAATAAAATATTTATTTTATTTATTATTTATACTTTTATAATTTTAGTAAATATTATTTACAATATATGCACATATATAAAACACATTAAAACCAAAAAGAAATCATTAAAATAAAATATGTATACTAATTAAGTGTAAATATTATTTCAGGAAAATATAATAAAAATGTATTTATGTATATAAACACAATTTATAATTTTATAAATTAATAAAATAAATTTATAAATAAAAAATATAAAATAAAAATAAAAGTTACAAAACATAAATAAATATACCTATAAAACAACCCTAAAAATAAACTTGTAACCTCCAAAAATAAAAAAATAATAAAATACTACATAAACTAAGAAACAACTTTTATTTTATAACTTAAATTTAATAAAATCATTTATTATTTATTTTGAAATTTATAAATAATTTTAGATTTGAGTTTTTCTGGTTGGTCCACGTGGACCAACAGGTTCTTTCCCTCGTTGACCTCGGTCCACTCTTTGACCGAGGTCCTAGGTCTGACACACCTAGATTTTGCCCTATTTTCACGCCTTTTCTCCAATCGATCTAATCATCGATTTGGTAAGATTTCTTATGCATTTTCCTCCTCGATCTGTCCTCCATCACGCGTGCATGATTTTTTGGGACGAGGAGCACTGGATTACTGCCTACGTCTCGTTCTTTGTCCCCGCTCCACCAACCTGTACAAAAGACCTCCTCCTCCTTGCAAAACTCGGATCGCTTTTTGACCTTATTTTGGATCCTCCTGGTAAGCTCTGGATCGAGGGTCGTGACAGGACCCTCTCCAACTCCTTGGGAGCGAGCTCAGGCATGCTTTAGGTCGCTTCCACCCACCACCAGCGGAGCTCCGCCATGAGGTCCCATCTCCTGGTCTAGGCTGGTCGAGGTAACCTTTTTCTTCTTTTTCTAGCTTAGATTTAATCCTAGTTTTAGTTTATTTTATGATTTAATCGCTTGATTTAGTGTTAATCGCGACCTTTGAAGTTTGTCGGAGCGTGATCTCCAGCGATAAGCATCATGTAAATAGTTGTAAATACAATAATTTAGCAATAAGAATGCATGTGTTAATATTCCATAATTAGCATGTATTTATGCAAAAATAAAAGAATAAAGAATAAAAGAAAAAGAAGGGAATATTTAGAATAAATATTGAGTGACCCAAACCCAAGAGAGGGCCAAGCATTGGCCTGATCGCCAAATAAAATAAGTAGAGAGAGATAGGGCCACTCTACCGTGTACATATATACCATCTATGTATACAATTTATTTCCACAAAAATAAAAAGATATTTTTATTTCCTTGTATATATTTCTCAAAATAAAACAAAAATTAGAAAAAATAAAATAAAATAAAATAAAACTAAAACTAAAATAAAACTCTCTCTCACCTTGTATATAATACATGTATATATGTACCTTTCCCTATTTATTTTCTACTTGTAAATAAATAATAAAATAAAATAAAAAAATTATTTTATACTCCAAAAATTATGTTGTAAATAAATAAAATATAAAATTGGGGTATTTGTGTAAAAGTAACAAACTAAAAATAATTGTACAAAATAGATATGTATTTTATGCTTGTATATAATACATTATACTGTATATAGAATAATTTATTTTCATAAAAATAAATACAAATCATAGAAAAATAATAAATAATTTTCATTTTATTTATTTTTTAATTTAAATCCATTTATTATTTTTAATCTATTTATTTTTGAATTATTCCTGTTATTTTGTCCTGTAGCGGCTTTTGTCCTTTTCCTCTGCCACTCAGGATTGGTCCACGCCAGATTCATTGACTCAGGTCAACTGAACCCTCTGCCACGTTCTTCGCTCGGACCCGATTTTGCTCGCTTTTTGCCAATTTTTCTAGACCCGATCCAAGCATGTCTTCCATCGATTAGCAGCTCCGATTAGAGAGGGAGGATCCACGATCCATGCCCGTAGGAATCTTTAGGCATCCAACCCTCGGTTCGCGCACCCATGCTCCATCTTTCTCGGATCCCGCCGCATATAAAGCCTCCTGGAGCCCCATCTTCTTCCGCACCTTTGGCTAGTGCCCTCGTCTTCAGTGATTTCCTCCTTCATCCATGAGTGACAGCATGTGAGGGAGCGCGTTGTAGTGAGGTCTCGAGGTGTATAGCCCTAGGTCCAGTGTATACTCTGCCGTGCTCCGCCGCGAGGTGAGCCCAGCCTCTGGGCCCGTCGACCCATTGAGGCAATGACCCCCGGAGGTCCCTGACCTCCAGCACAGATGCCTCCAGCCATTAGGTAACTTAGTTCTCTTCTTTTTCGCTTTTGATCGAGTTTCCTTCTTAGAGCAGAGCTTCCCTTCAGAGCTCCAACCACTATGGCCAGAGCACCATCTTGCCACTCCCGCGACCTGACCACCTTCACCAGCCTTCTCCCCACTTTCTACGCCCATCCATTCACCTCGTTCGTCCCAGGAATGAGCCCCCGGCCCTCCTCCGCAGTCGCTTCATCGGAGGGCCACACCTCGCATCATCCGCCATCCCCTTCGTGCTTTAACGGGTCAAGTCACTTTGCCCTCGACCCCGTGGTTTGTCTGTGCAGGTCAGAGCATCAAAGGACCTCATCTGGAGGTTCGAATACCCGAGCACAACAGATCCAGGTCTTCTTGGTCCGCCAGGCCCTTCTCCTTGGTCTTGGCCTCATCAGAGCTATCCCACAGCTACGGACCGTCGCCAGCAATCTTTTCTCCATCAGAGCAGCTCTGGAGGACGCTCATGCAACACGTATCGGTCGATCGAAGCTCGTCGGAGGCAAGTTCTTTGCCGCTCTTCCAGGTGTCATCTCCGCCGTTGGATCGAGGGTCCTTCCAGTTCTAATCTCGCCTGTTCATCCTTGGGGGGTCCTCGATCATTCGATTCATCTAAGGATCATCTCTCAGCCATCCATCGTCGAAGAGGCATCCAGAGATCTCGGCTGTCAGATTATAAGTGGAGTGCTATCGACCGTTGGATCGCTAATAAAGAAGGGTAAATTATACTTAGGCCCTTCTATCTTTTCGTATTTATTTGTTAATCCTGAAAATATTTTTAGCAATTGTTTTGAGTTTAGACAAATTGCAGCTAGGACCTTGTGCTTTTTACGTTTTAATCCCTCTATTTGTGTATCACGTGGTCTGTCACGGTACGATAGTTGGATTTCAAAGAAATGAGCTTCATTTTTTAAGCTTTTTATTACACGCAGGAGTCCCACTGTCGTTAGCACCTTTTTCAGTACTCCCTGAGCTAATCCCTCATTGTTTCCATGCATTAAGCTTAGGAATACATTTATTTGCTAATATGATGGCTGGTCATAGTTCAGTAAAGATTTAACCCTCCGCGTTATTTGCATTACATGCCCTGGACTTTATTACTGTTCTTGAATGAAGTTTTATTATTCGTATTTGCATTTATACCCCTGAGTGCCTGGTTCACGTGCTGCCCACGTGCAGATTTGGACTTTTTGCAAGTTAAGCCCTGAACTATTTACACATGTTACATTTTGCTTGAAACTTTTCAATATTTGCACATAAGTCCCTGTGAGGTGTAAGTCTTGTTTTTGTTTAAATAAATAGCAGAATTGCTCCAAAAATCTTGCAATTTTGACACGTAGCCCCTGCTAATGTGTAGGAATTTTGGTGATTTTTGGGCTATGTTTTGATTTCATTTGTTATTTTTAAAAATTCAAAAACCTTAAAAAGTGTCACTGTCTGTTTTGGAAAATCAACTAAAAATATTAAAATATCTCCAAAAATTCCAAAAAAATTTTGGTTGCGTGTTTTGTGTTGCTTTAGCTCATGTCCAATTTTCATCTTATTCCCATTTATAAACCAATAAAAATTGAAAAAGAGTAAAAATCTTATAAAAATCATTAAAATTCATAAAAAATAAAAAAATGTGTTTTCTTCTTCTGTAGTTAGATTTTGTTTTGTAGTTTCACATAAAATTACTGTTAGGATTTTATAGGCATTTTAAATAATTTTAATCTGCCTTTAGATCTTGGTTGTACATTATTTTTTATTTCTGAATTACTTTTATTTTTAGAAAAATTAATTAAAAATCAGAAAAATCCCATAAAATTCACAAAAACACTTGAATAATTTAAAAACCTAAAAATATTTTTGTTTTGAATTTTTGAGCATTTTTGGACCTTAAATAATTGTTTGAGTGTTACTTTTTTGGTTTTTCTTTATTCTTTTCTCATTATAAAAATCATAAAAAAATTTGAAAAATTAAAAACCATCAATTTTCTTTCTTTTCTTGGTTTTCAACTACTTCATAGGTTTTCCATCCCGTGTTCCTTGTGATCGACCCTGGTAGCTGTACCAGGTAAAATAAATTAGCAAGACTACTTGCCTTGTTTGATTTTTTGATTTTTTTAGTTGGTGGTCTATTTTTCTTGTTGAGCCCTGAAGGATATGGTTAGATCCTCAAGCGCATGACGGAAGCGTGAGCGTCGTATCGAATACGACGAGGAACGACTAGTCGCACTAGTTGTTCTATGCAGCAGAATTTAAAAATTTTTCATGCGACGAAACCACATGATCCAAGAAAACTTCTCGGGTAGTTTCGTCTAAATCACAAACAAGTAATATGATTACCTCTTGAAGCTTGGTTGCGATCGAGTCTCTAAACGAAGAGACCTCCTGTCTCAAGTCCGATCCGACAGAGGAGACGCTTGCGAGCGTGGGGATGAATCGCGTGCTTCTCGCATTCCATGTTGATGTTACAAGGGGTGGATCTCCTGATCTCGACACACGAGCGAGGCACACCGAAGGAGATGGAGATCCACGAGCAGACGATCGTGTAGCATAACGACGACAGTGCGGCGATGGAGAACCTCTCTAAGGCATCCATGGTGAACGGTCATGAGAGGGGAAGAGAGAGTAGGCGTGTAGAGAGAAAGAGAGAGAGAGAGAGAGAGAGAGAGAGAGAGAGAGAGAGAGAGAGAGTTGTTGTCTCCATTGTTGTGTAAAGAAGAGCAAAGGGGTGCCTCTCCTTTTATAACATTTTGGGATCCATGGATCTCAATCCATGGGACAACACAAATCCAACGGTCCTCATTGATTGTGTTTCTTTTAATGGCTAAGATTTGTGTTGGTAAAAACCAACAACAATTAATTTAATAAAAAATCAAATATATATTAAGTATAATTTGATTTATATCAAATCAATCTCCATTGAAGAAATAGAAAGGAGGCAAGCCTCCTTCCAAGAATGGAGTGGACGGCCACCACATTCCATGTAGGGAATGTGACCATCCACCCTCCATTCAAGGAAGGTGGCTTCTTCTCTTTTTATTCCATGAGATACATTATCCCATTAATTTCTTCAATATTTACAACAACTTTTGTTGGAAATATATTCACCAAAAAATTCCAAATTATTTTGTGAACATTGCAATCTTGCCATTGGAAAATTGTGAATCACATTCACAACCCAAAATAAAATGTGAATTAAATTTTCAATTAATTGTTCAATGTGAATCCAATTCACATTAACATTTAATTAACAAATATAAATAGCTCTCTCTTATATATTATAAATCACATTTATAATATATATGACTAATATGGATCTTGCTATCCACATTATTCATATTCATGATAATTAAATCACATTTAATCATCTTGGATCTCTATTCTCATGTGTCCAAATAATATGAATCACATTCACATTATTCACATCTTTGATAATTAAATCACATTCAATTATCTTAGATAACTCTCTTATGAATCAAATTCATATTATTCATGATAATTAAATCACATTTAATTATCCTTTTTCTCAATGCTCAGATACATATTATCAATAATGAAATTATCCTAAACCCTTTCAAGGATAATGCGTTTTCTCGGCGGATACTTGGAGATAAGGATAGGGCGATTGTATTGTTTCAAGTATAGTGACTTGGATATTGAGATCATATCTTAAATCCAGATCGCGGGCCTCCCATAGATGCTTGATTAAATCAAGATCGCAAATCTAATCTTCTCATTGCATCTGAATCACATTCAGATCAATGTCCAACAATTGGACTAAGATCAGATTACTTCTCTACTGAGAGGAGTCACTAAAATCAAGACCCGTTTCATCACTCCCTAGGAACGGAAGCGTCATGATTATACAATCGTTTATGATCACATCACCCTCAGGTATTCCCAATATCTGTACATCCTGCATACTGGAAGACTCAGAATAAACCCTAAATATTAGATCAACTTTATACTGTATACTTCATGGTTTTATCAGTAAGTTTCTCATTTTGATCATTGGGAGTTGGTATCGATCATATACTTTCCAAAAGCATATATCATACCTAGGTCTTGATCATATACTTTCCAAAAGTATATATCAAACCTACAAATCCAGTCAAGCTTCCAAAGCGAGATGACCATGCGCATAGAATTTGATTCTTCCCAATATCTCATGAGTGAGCTCATGTCTTCCGGTTCAGTAGTGAACCTGTATGATCCCTTTGAGAGACCGTATTACTCATATGCCCTTATATGCACACCAGCGCGCTGGTGTATAGACCTTGGTTAGGTCATCAACCTATTGGTCTGCCAAATGTACATACTCAGACATATAGTAACACATCTGTCTTCGGTCAGAGGATGCGTGCTTATATCATGACAGCATACGATATATGACTTTGGTTATCTCGATCTCTTTAAATCAAATATTTGACCTAACTAATCTGACACCTCTGAATCTCTATTCCTATGCAGAGGACATGCATCAAGAGGTCGGTCAGATTTCAGCCTAACTGAGAAAGGATTGCCATCTCCTACTCAGGCTGGAGATCATCTCTTAATAATCATTTAACGATGCTTGATGAGTCTTCAATCTAACTCATTAGATATTCATCTAAGCACCAGCCTCTATGATTCAATAATTGAATCAACAGCTGTATGATCATTAAGATGTCCATGGTATATAACCCTAATTGTACTAAGGGACCTATTATGCAAATTATGTATTCTTCATTTCAGATTAAGGAATGATATTTGCAATAACATTTATTGCATAATGGCTCGCCGTGGGCTCGCATGTCCAACAATCTCCCACTAGCCCAAAGAGCCATTAATGGGCTAATCATTTAAACCCACACTCATTTGACAATCATAAGCTATTCAAAAAATAGCTAGGTAAGCTGACCAGTCACTCTATTCCCAAGAGACTACGCCAAGTCCTTTTACGGCACTTGCATATCCCCTAGTAACAGTGCTCGCATCCAATGAGAATGTTGCATCTTATGCAACCAATACTCAATTTTGTTATAGTGTCCTTGACACTATAGCTCGATAATTATTATAACCAGTATGCCCATAATTGATAATCACCCGAAAGAGACCCTCTAAGACCCGGGTGAAGGTAATGAAACAAGGGTCGTTGCGACCCGGATCTCAGAGGATGGGTGTATCAAGAAAAAAATCGAACCGCGAAAGAAATCAGAAATCAAAACACGAGGTGCGGTCCTAGCTATGGGATTAACCTGGTATAGCTCCCAGGGTCGAACACAAGGAGCACGGGTTGGCCTAGGGCCTACGAAGTAGTAAAGAGAAAATAAAATGAAAAACAAGGATTTTTAGTGGTTTTTAATAATTTTTATATTTTTTTGGATTTTAAAATATGAAGAAAATAAAAGAAGGTAAATATCAACACACTTTGGCAATTTATTTAACACACCAAAAATCAAACAAAAATTCAAGAAAAATGGTTTTTATGTTTTTTTATGTTTTTAAGTGTTTTTGGTGAATTTTTGGTATTTTTCTAATGCATATTTTATTTTATAAAAAATCAAACAGTGCTAAAAGGCCTAGGTACTGTCCAGCAAAGCTTGAAACCCAAAAATAAAATATTTATGGATCTCAACAAGCCCTGGAGGTAATTTTCCTGTAATCTAGAAAGAATAAGGAAAATTTGGGCACCTAAATTATTGTTTTTGGATTTTTATATTATTTATTATAATTTTTATGAGTTTTTAGGGGTTTTTAGATTTTTAGGGTTTTTAAGCAATGAAAAATAGCCAAAATTGGCTAGAAAATCAAACAACACACAAGAAACAGTAACTAATTTTTTTGAAATTTTTGAAGGTGTTTTTATATTTTTTTGGTATTTTTAAACCTAGACAGTAGCTAAAAAGGTTGTGTTTGAATTTTTAAAAATACTAAATGAAATAAAAAATGTCCTCAAAAATTCTCAAAAATCCAACAACATGGCAGGAGCCATGTATCAAATTTTCATCGAATTTGGAGGTGGTTTGATATTTATTCAAAAATTAAAGAGGGGGCACTGTGCACAGGGACGTAAGTGCAAATACCCGTAAGTTTGAGGGCCAAGGTGCAAAAATCCCAGCAAGTCACGCGCGTGGCGCGTGGCTGGGGCACTCAGGGACCTTCTGGTAAGAAAAATAAGTCCTTGGACCTTTTGGTAACTGGTACCAAAAAGTCCAGGGGCTCGGTCGCAATTTACCCACTAATACACGCACATGTATAAATAAAATGCTCACAGGGGTATAAAAGCAAATACCAGGAAGTTTTCATTCATTCCATAACCCAACAGAACTACAGGACGATAAATGCAAATATCCCAACTAGACACGTGACGAAGCACGTGGTCTCATGCACACAGGGGTATAAAAGCAAATTTAAACAAACACGAGGTCCACAGTGCAAATTACCCTACGCAAATAAAAGAACTAAAATATTTACAGGACTAGGACTGAAAAGACAAACTAAGAGGGGGGGCCTAAGTAATTTACCCCTTTATTTGTCGACGGCTAGATTCGCGCCACGTGGAAGATCGGGCGGTCCTGGATGGATGGCGCTCTCCTTCTTCAGCTCTTGGGCCTAATCGACGGTGCAGAGGTGGCCACGTGGATGATCGATTGGCTCAGGTGCTGTGGAGTCCCTCTCTCTGCTCTAACGGTCCAGATGAGCTCCTCAAAGTGATCGACGGTAGCTGCTCCTCGGAAGATGGACGGCTGGAATCAAGACTGGAGCGGAGGAGCCATCGGACGGTGCTGGAGGATGGTGGAAGAACACTCCACCGGCGAGCTTCGCCGGCCTCGTGTGCGTGCTAGAGTCCTCCTCAGCTGCCTCCAAGTATCGGAGAGTGTCGGCGGTGAAGTCCCGCAGCTGTGGGTGTACTCCGATGGCCCAGCCGAGCCCTGGAGGGGCTCCGGCGAGGTCGTCGGCGAAAAGCTCCTGGTCTGAACGTACGGGGGTCTCAGATGACTCCCTTTGGACCTGCAAGATGAACCAAGAGCTTCGCGGGTCGAGGGCAAAGTGCCTCGACCCAAAGAAGCGGCGTGGGGATGATCGGTGCGGTGGGGCGAATGAGCTCCGACGAGCGGAAGGTAGAGGAGCTCGACTCCCAGCTCCGGGGCGAGCTAGGTTGAGTGAAAGAGCGAAGAACGTGCGTCGGAGGATGGAGAAGGTGTGGGTGGGTTCCGATGATCGAGAAAGTACGCGATATGGCCGGAATCAGGGGAACTCGTCGGAGATGCGATTTGGGCGAAACTACAAATTAAGCGAAATGACAGGGCTAAAGGGCTACCTGGGTGGAGCGGAAGACTGGGCTGGAGCTTGGCTAGCTCCCGGTCGTCGCCTCGAAGGTCGTCACTGCCTGAGGCTCGAGCTCCGGTCGAGTGGCGGAGCACGGCGGCGTGAAGCTGCCGGATCAGTGACCGGCCACCTTCTCCTCGCTGCAACAAGGGCCAACGCGAGCTGTCACCTCGGTGGTTACGATAGAGGTCACGGGAGTGAAGGTAGGGAGCCAAAGATGGAATGGGGAGGCGGCTGAGCTCAGGTTTTATATGGGTGCTGGTCCGGAAAGGGAAGCTCGGGTCCGGCTCGATTGAGCACGGACCCCTAGGCAAGGAATCAGGCGAGGATCCCGGATGCACAAGGGTTGATCGGAGCGCGGGGTTTGTGGATTTGGCAGCCGGGTCGTGACGCAATAAATCGGTGAAGTCGGGTCGGGCGTCACGACCCGTGTGAAGTGGTCCACAGGGGGGAGTTGACCGGGCGGTCAACAATCCCCGTGGACCAACCAGGAAGGGCCACGTCATAAATGTCTTGGAAATTCAAAATAAAATAGGAAATGGCCGATTCATGAAAAACTCAAAACATAAAAAATGTTTGTTTTAATTTTTTCTATTTTTTTATGAATTTTAATTAATTTTTGGAAATAAAAATAAGGTATATACAATATAGGTCTATACATAGGTATATATACAATATAGGATTTTTAATTTTGATTTTTAATTAGTTATTTTTATGCATTTTTATTCCTATTTTATATTTTATTTATTTATAGCATAAAATGAGGAATAAAAGGCTATTTTTTATTTTTATTATTTTTATACATAGGTGAAATAAATAGTTATTTACACTATATACATGGTATATGTACAATATGTTTTTGCATTTTTAATTTTGTAATTTTTATTTGATTTTTGTTTTGTTTATTTTTATTTATTTTATTTACAATATATACAATAGAATATTTTCAAAAAGTTTTGAAAATAAATTTTATTTATTTATAAGGTGAAATAAATAAAGAGAGGTGGTCTATGTACATGGTGTAAGGGGAATTTTTGGTCTTTTTGATTTTTAAATTTTTATTTTGTTTTTAATAGCTTCTAAATACATACACAATATATACAACATATTTTTGGGTGAGGAAAATATTATTTTATTTATTTACATAAGTATGTACATATGAGCCCCTATCTCTCTCTACTTGGTTTTTATGCGGTCAGGCCCATGCTGAGCCCTCCCTTGGGTTAGGTTGCTCAATATTTATTCTAAATATTTCCCTCTTTTTCTTTTTCATCTTTATTCTTTTATTTTTGCACAAAATCATGCTAATTATCTATATTTACAAACATGCATGCTTTTGCTAACTTTTCCTATTTACACATATCTACATGTATTTGCATAGGTTTTTGTAGCTAAAATATAAGAATAAAGAGTGATGAATGGGTATTCATCACCCCCCTATACTATACTTTGCTAGTCCCTTAGCAAACACTTATTTGAAAAAGAAGTGAAAAAGAAAGAAAGAAAAAGAAAAAGAGAATGTACATGGATCAAGGTTGATTATTAAACTTGCCTTCATTAAATTGAGGTATGGAGCTCAATCAGATCTCTGGATTATTAATGTGTCGGAACCTTATTCAGACTTAAGCTTAAAACCTAACAGCCTCCAAGTTCCACTATCCTATAACCAAGACTCCTCAATGCTCCAGATCAGAACAAGTCATCAACCACAAACCCTGAAGACCATGAATCTTTTCTTGTCCTGTGAAAGTGAGGTCTAAGCTCTCCACCTCAGAAATGGCAACTTGACAACCCTCCCTAACAAGGTAACTCTATGACCTCAATCTGGCCACTCTTTCCTCGAGGAGCGGGGTATTCCCTTCTAAGTTCAAGTACAACCGGCTCAAGAAGAGGGGGAAGAAGAGAATGGGTCAAGGCCAGTGTAGCCAAGTACCCTTGGGAGCTTGACCAGTGTAGCCAAGTCTCCCTGCTGCAAGCTACAACAGGTGGATCATGAAACCAAGCTTTGCTTATTGCACTTATATACATACTCCGGTGGGATTATCATTTTCTCTCAGACCCACCACTTTTTTGGAGTTCTTTTCTTTTTGCATTCATTTTTTTTTCGAGTGCATCTATACAAAATGTACATGTGCAGCATATATACAAGGAGTTTTTCCTCTTGAGCCAGTAGACTATCCCTCTTTTGAAGCTTTATTGCAACGCACAACTCCCGTCGTTAGTCCTCATGGCAACCAGACCAAGTTGAGACGCACTTCCTTCACTAAATGAAGAAGAGAGGTTCCGCCTAGAAGTACTACCCTCATATGCTACCCCAAGCCAAGGAAGACTGCCTCCTCACCACCTCATCCGTAGAGAGCTCGGTGCATAGTGCGGTTGTCCAAGTAAAGCCATAATCTATATGAGTCATGTGTTGTTGTTAAGTGCTCTACTTAGGCTCATTGAGATGACATGTGATCATAGCCTAGTGGACTCAAAGAATTAAGTCACCATGGACCTGAAAAGCCTTAAACCTAAGCCCTATAAGGTTCCTCTTAGAAATTAGGTGGATTAAGATCTTAATCAAGCTCCATTTCTCAATTTGATTCCAGGCTAGTTTAAGTGTCAACTATCATCCAAGAAAAACTATATACATATGTACAAAAAGATGCATATTTACACACTATTTTACAATCATGCAGAATTTTTGAAAAATGTTTTGAAATCATGAATGATGATGCATGAAGTGCAAGTTTTGCAAAAAGATATTTACACACATTTACACAAGATTTTTGCAAACTTTTGATTTTCAAAACATTTTGGAAAAATTTTGTACTATATACATAATTTTGATACCAAAATATTTACACAAGCTTTACACACAAAAGATTTTTGAAATCATTTTTACAAAAATAATTTGTACACTAGCTATGTATGTGCAAATAAAAGAAGATTATGAACATGAAAAATTTTTAATTTTTGTGGTTTTTAGCCATTTTTATTTATTAACACACTCACACAAAGTACGAGCTATGGCTAAAGTATATATGAAATATATACACACCCCCTATACTTAGCTCGAACGATGTCCTCAGAGTCAAGAGCGATGAAGAAGACATAACTCGTGCTTTGTATAGGGAAGTGAAAGGAAGGCTATACAAAAGGAGAATGAAAAGTCAAGAGGGACTCGGGTCCTCCCCCTATACTTAGGATCCAGTAATCCTAAGTATAGCAGGCTGTACACGAAGGGAAAACCGAGTGGAGAATGTACAGGGTCTACCCCCCCTATACTTAGGGTAAGATATCCCTAAGTATAGGTAGCAAAACAGGGGTAGACGGAAACAAAAGAAATACCCGAAATGTCTCACATCCCCCCTATACTTAGGGTAAGGTGCACCCTAAGTATAGCATAATCATAAGATGAAGAAAGGGATGTGGGACTAAGGAATGTGGTGATATGGACATCTGGATCTATGTACAGCGGAGGATCAGTAAAGCTCAGGCGTGAGATGCATTAGATGTGAGTCAAAGACCACATCTCACGCAAAATGAATAGGGGCAAGATCAACGACCCGCGGCTCATGATCTAGAAATGGCTTGAGCCGCTGGCCGTTCACTCGGAAGGTACTCTCAGAAGATAACTCAGATATGTCGATGCTACCGTTGTCGTGTACCTTCCGAACCAGATAAGGTCCTTTCCATTTGCTCTGTAGCTTCCCTGGAAATAATCTAAGCCTCGCATCAAACAGCCATACTCTCTGTCCAATCTCAAAATGCTTGTGGCTGATATGAGAATCATGCCACTCCTTGACTCTCTCCTTATAATGTAGGCTGCTCGAGAAAGCTGAATCTCTAAGCTCCTCCAGGGCCGCTAGCTCTACCCTCCTCTGGTCTCCTATACCATCTGGATCCATAAGAATATCTGTAACTGCCCAGAGTGACTTGTGCCTCAGCTCAACTGGTAGGTGACAGGGCTTGCCATATACGAGGCGAAAGGGAGATGTGCCCAAAGGTGTCTTGAAAGACGTCCTATATGCCCACAAGACCGAGTCCAATAGCTGTGACCAATCCTTTCGGTCAGGGCGGACGACTTTCTGCAGAATAGTCTTGATCTCCCTATTCGACACTTCGGCTAGACCATTCGTCTGTGGATGGTATGGTGTAGCAACGCGATGATCTATGCCGAACTCGCTAGCAAGTGCCTTCACCTGGTCATTGATGAAGTGAGATCCCCCATCAGAAATAAGAACTCGTGGAACCCCGAACCGCGTGATGATATGCTTCCTCAAAAATCTGCAAACTGTCCTCGCATCAGCGGCTCGGGCGGGGATAGCCTCCACCCAACGACTCACATAATCTACGGCCAACAGAATGTACTCGAATCCCTGACTCTTAGGGAATGGACCCATGAAATCGATGCCCCATGCGTCAAAAACCTCACAGAAGTGAATGGGCTGCATCGGCATCATATCACGCTGTCCACAAGTGCCCATCCTCTGACAGTCAGTACACCTCTTCACGAACTCATCTGAGTCCTTGAAGAGGGTAGGCCACCACAAGCCGGATTGGAGCACTTTCTGTGCCGTTCTCCTCCCAGAATGATGTCCTCCTGCCTCAAGCTTGTGGCAGTAAGTGAGGACGCTATGGTGTTCCTCCTGAGGAATACACCGACGCCAGACGCTATCCCCTCCCTCGTGGTAAAGGATGGGATCCTCCCAATGGTAAGACTTGGCCTTCGCAAGGAAGGTCTCAAGCCTCTGCCTGGGCCAATCTTGTGGGACTTTCCCAACAACGAGAAAGTTCACAATATCGGCATACCATGGGAGTGAGGCGATAGCAAGGATCGCCTCATCTGGGAAGGTATCTCTGATAGGATCAATCTGCTCAGTCTCCTCAGGCTGCTCTAATCGGGAGAGGTGATCCGCCACCACATTCTTGACTCCAGGCTTATCCTTAATCTCAATGTCGAACTCCTGGAGTAGAAGGATCCATCTAGTCAGTCTGGTATTGGCATCCTTCTTTGCCATGAGGTACCTGATGGCGGTGTGATCTGTAAACAAAGTCACTCTAGATCCAATGATATATGATCTAAACTTATCCAGGGCAAACACTACTGCTAGCATCTCCTTCTCTGTGACTGTATAATTCCGTTGGGCGGAATCCAATGTGCGGCTAGCATAGTGTATAGCAAATGGTACTCCATCCCTCCTCTGTCCCAGCACTGCCCCTACGGCAAAATCGGAGGCGTCCGTCATGATCTCGAATGGGAGAGACCAATCAGGTGGCTGGAGAACAGGAGCCTCAATCACGCACTGCTGGAGAGTAGCAAATGACGAAAGACACTTGTCATCGACAAGGAACTCGGTGTCTTTCGTCAAGAGGTCGGTCAACGGTCGGGCAATCCTGCTAAAATCATGAATGAATCTCCTGTAAAATCCAACGTGCCCCAGAAATGACCGTAACTGCCTCAAATTGGACGGCGGTGTGAGTTTCCTAATGACATCAACCTTGGCCGGATCAACCTCCATGCCCCTGTTGGAGATGATGTGGCCAAGCACCGTCCCTTGAGTCACCATGAAGTGACTCTTCTCCCAAGATAGCACCAAGTGATACTCAATACATCGCTGAAGTACTCGATCTAGGCAGTCAAGACAAGAATCAAATCCGTCGCCGTAGATCGAGAAATCATCCATGAAGACCTCTAGGCACTCCCCTACCATGTCCGAGAAGATCGACAGCATGCACCTCTGAAAAGTCGCAGGGGCATTGCATAGCCCAAATGGCATGCGTCGAAAAGCGTATGTGCCGAAGGGACAGGTAAAGGTGGTCTTCTCCTGATCCTCAGGAGCGATGGCCACTTGGTTGTAGCCCGAGTACCCATCCAGGAAGCAATAATGGCTCTTCCCTGCCAGTCTCTCAATGATCTGGTCAATAAAAGGCAGGGGGAAATGGTCCTTCTTGGTGGCTTGGTTGAGTCTCCTGTAGTCAACACAAACCCTCCAAGAGGTGGGTACCCGTGTAGCAATCTCCTCTCCCGACTCACTGATCACAGTCGTGATGCCCGTCTTCTTGGGCACCACATGCAAGGGGCTGACCCACTTGGAGTCGGAAATGGGATAAATAAAACCTGCACCCCACCACTTCGATATTTCCTTCATGACAACCTCTCTCAGGTTGGGGTTCAGACGCCGCTGGAACTCACGCGACGGCTTCGCCCCATCCTCGAGATAGATGTGGTGGGAGCACACTGATGGACTAATCCCATGGAGATCTGCTACGCTCCATCCGATAGCCTTGCGGTTCTTTTCAAGAACCCCCATCAAACGGGATTCCTGCTCTCCAGTCAACTCGGCGGAGATGATGACTGGGTACATCTCTGGATCGCCCGCAAGGAATCGATACTTCAGCGAAGTAGGGAGCGGCTTCAGCTCTGGAATGCTGGGTGCCGGCAAATCTGGCTGTGGAAGAAACTGAGTGAACGCTGCAAGGTCGGCCAAATCTGCCTGGGAAAGTGAAAGTGTACTCTCGCAAACTGGATCGGGAGAAGGCGGCTCTACTGCACTGTCTCTGGTCTGCTCTGCCTCTATCTCATCCTCATCAATAGGCTCAACTGGACTCAGGTCTGGCATCTGATCATAACAATCGGCCCAATCAGACTCTGAATCCGAGGGATCTGCATCAGAAACGGTGGCATAAGCACCACCGGAAAACAAGGTGGCATCAGCACCACCAGAAAACAAGGTGGCATCAGCACCACCATCACAAATCATCGTGCTGCGATCAAGGGCCGGCTCTGCTGCCGCAATGGTATCCTGAACCAGGTCTGTGCTCTCCAGACTCTCCTCTGCTGTCATCTCTGCATCAGCTGTGTCTGAAAGTGAGAGGGTGGTCTGTGTCTCAAGGTCTGCCCAAGCTGCCTCATCATCTGTGATCACAAAATCACAGTCCTGGTGGATGTCTGGCTCTGCGTCTGTCAGCTGCTCTGAATCGGTACTCGCATCTGAGCGGGATCTGAATCTGGCTCTATAGTCCTCGACCGTCTCTATTTGTATACTCTCGCCCTGGACGCGAAAGTACACCTTCCCGCTATCATGATCAGTCACCGCCTTGGCTGTGGCCAAGAACGGACGACCGAGTATGATGGGGGTGTCAGTCACTGACTCAGGGGTCTCCATGTCCAACACTACGAAGTCCACGGGGAATTGCAGACCCTGAATCGTGACGATAACGTCTCGTAATAACCCCTTCGGCCTCTTGACAGATCGATCAGCGAACTGAAGGACTGTCCTGCTCTGTCGAAGAGTGCCCAACTCGAAGCGGTCGAGAAGGGCTGCCGGAAGAAGGTTGATCGACGATCCGCTATCTAGAAGAGTACGGTCGAACCACTGCTCACTAATCTGGCATCTGACATACGGGGCCCCTGAATCTGGCCTCTTGGCTGGCAGTCGGTTCTGGATCGCAAAGCACGTGGCTTTGGTCAGCACATGGATCTCTGAAGTGTGGTTCCTCCTCCTCCTCCTGACTGTAGTCCTCTCTCTCAAAGATCTTTGGAGAAGGGGGATGTGCTGCAAAGCCTCCTGGAGGGTCAGCTGAATGTGAAACCGATCTATCATGCTCTGGCTGAACTCCTCAAGCTCTCTCTTTTTTGGATCATTTTTCTTCCCCTTCCCCATCTGAAGGGCTCTAGGGAAGGGGATCACAGGGTCCTTCTCAGATGAAGGACTAGGAAAAGGTCTAAGCGGTTCAAGGACCGGATCCACACATACATCATGCACCACAGTGGGACCAGAAGAAAGTAAACCTTTTCCTTTATTTATAGCAGAATTCTGAGATACATGGACACGAGGAAAAACATCAGATCTCTCTCTACAAACACCGGTGGCCTCAGTACCACCACGGGCTGGCTGCTCTGCTGCTGCTGAAGGAAGACGTCGCGCGGCATCAGTACCGCGGGCTGGCTCGGCCGTATGGGTGGCATCAGTACCACCTCCTAGCTCTGGTGAAGTGGCGGCCTCAGTACCGCCGGTGGGATCAGCATCCTTGGTGGCCTCAGTACCACCGTCATCATCTGGAGCGGTCTCAGTACCGCTCTCCTCCTCCTCCTGTGGCGCCTCGGGATGGTGCTCAGATGAGGCGCCGCCGCCTGCTGGGGTCCTACCGCTCCTAAGTGTGACAAAATCAGCATCAAATAAATCCGAAGATGTATCATCAAATGGGTCACTAGGAGTGGCTGACTCAGTATGTACTACCTGCTCAGACTTCCGCTTGAGGCTGTTCGGATTGGGCTCTATCTGGGCTGGTATGGCGGCCTTCCCTCTCACCAGGTCCCGCATCTCCTGGCGGAACTCGTCCATCTCCCGTCGGAATGTAGCCTGCTGGTCCGTGAGGAGGCGGGCGATGTCATCCAAAGCGGGTCTCTCGTGGGAGCCCGACGGGTGGCCTCTCTGTGGGTGAGGCTGCTGAAACTGCTGTGGGTGAGAGGGGTAGGATGGAGGCTGCTGCTGGTGCTGGTATCCCTGGTGAGCCTGCTGCTCACGTCTCCAATACTGTCCCTGCTGCTGATAGGGACGCGGACCGTAGGATGACTGCTGCTGGAAGACTGGCGGCTGCTGCTGCGGCTGGTGATGGTCTCTCTGCTGGGAGTACTGCCCTCCCTGACCTGACGGCTGCTGCTGGGGCTGGGCACCACCACTCCCCCACCTGAATCCGGGATGGTCTCGTCGGATCCCAGGCTGGGGACGGTCGTACCAGATCCCGTTGACATCCATCAACGGCTCTGCATCCAAGGGGGCTGGCGGGAGTACTGCTAGAGGCTGGTCCGGCTGGTAAACCACCATCTGCATCTCTGGAGATGGTGGAGACTGGTAGGTGGGCTGCGGCTGCTGGTACAGCTCTGCCTGTACAAGGTGAACCTGTCTAGGTTGCACTGGGGTGCTGGAGCGCTGGGACGAGCTGCTGCTGCTGCCGGCGTCGCCTCGCGACTGAAGACGGGGCTGAGAAGCCGTCTGTGTCTCCTGGAGACACATAAGCTCTGTCTTCAGGTCGCTCAAGACCTGTGCCATCTGATCCATCTGTGCTATGCTCTGGCACTGCTTCTTCTCTATCAGCTCCTTGCGGTCCAGCTTCTCGCTGATGATGCCCATGTCCGCAGCTGACGACTCTAACTGTGCTGCTGCTGTGGCTGCGGGTGAACTGGAAGGACCTGCATCTACCCGTGCTATCCTCTGGTACTGCACGGGCCCTGGCTGATGTGGCTGGGTCTTCTGGGTATAGAGCCGGGTCTGGGACATGACCATGTAGTTCTCTGCCATCTCCTCGAAAATAGCCCAGACCTGGTCGTGGTCCTTGGCGAAGTAGGACCCGCCACAAGAAGCATTCACCAGGCCCTGTAGCTCTGGTGACAGTCCGCTGAAGAAGCTCTGAACTAGGTTCGGCTTCGTGATATCATGGTGCGAGCATCTGTCCAAAAGCTCTCTGAACCTCTCCCAAGCCTTGTGAAACTGCTCGTTGGGGAACATGGAGAAGTTGCTGATCAGGGCCCTCGCTGCGTTCGTCCGCCCGAGTGGATAGTACTTGTTCAAGTACTCGGTGCGGAGCTGCTCCCAGGTATATACAAATCTCCCCAAATGCTTCAGCCAGGTGGCTGCTCTATCTGCCAGTGAGAAGGGGAATGCGATCATCCTGATCGTGTCCTGGTCCACATGTCTGTCGTGGACAGTACTGCAAATCATAAGAAACTCCTGGAGGTGGAGGTGGGGCTCCTCTGTAGCAAGTCCATGGAACCGCGGAAGCATCTGCAAAGTGTTCGGGGGGAACTTGAAGTCCCCCACGATGGCTGGAACCACTACCCAGTGGTGCATCAGTGTCGATCCGGGATTGTGTAAATCCCGCATCGGTCTCGGTGGTCCTGCTCCTCCTGCGGCTGCTGCCGCTGCGGCGGCGGCCGCGGCTGCTGCTGCTGCTGCGGCTCGTGCCTGTGCATCTGCATCCGGGATCTCCTCGGGCTCGCTCTGCTGGTCTCTCTCTAGTCTGAGCCTCTCCAACTCACGCCTCATCTCCATCATGAAAGCTCCCTGATCGCGGAGCTGCTGCTGAACTGTATCAAGTGATGCGATCAGGGTGGAGTTGATCGCTCCCTGGTCTAGTACAATATGCTCTGGTCTGCGGGAGTGATCATCAGAACTGCCTGCTCCGGCCATCTCGACGTCTGCAAAACCAAATGAGCCCAACTCAGGTGCCGTCAAATGAATCAGTCTCTCCTCGGGCTCATGTCTCTCAGGAAGGTCAGAAAGGGGATCGAGGGGGAACAGGGTGGAGTCGTACTCGGGCTCGGAGAGCGGGTCTGAGCTCTCGCGAGCCAACCTAGATGATGAGGTAGACACGCCCGAAAGCGGTGCAGCCAGAGGCTGCCTAAGAGATCGTCTACCCATCATCTTGATCTGGCGAGTAGGGCGGATGAGATCTGGAAAAACTATGATCGAAAAACAAACCCCCGGTTCACCAACGCAACACGAGCTGAAGACCGTGAAAGCTCGGTCAAATTATCTTGTCGATTTTATTTTGGTGAACACTCAATATATCAGAGCGATTACGTGACCTGTTGGGATATCCGCTGCTAACCCCAACCGACTGTCCCGCACGGAAGAGTCGGTAGTCAGTCGAGTTTAGCAACGGGGGCTCTACCTAGTGTGCGGGGTCACTCTCTCGCGCATACAAACCAAGCAATGAGGGGGTTGCTCTCCCCAAGACAGAATTTTTAGGGTGAGCGAGTTTTAAGGTCAATAGTCTTAGCAGTCCCAATTTTATGGTTACACTTTTTTTTAGGTATTTTTCAAATCAAACAAAATCGCCTAACGAATTTTTCGGTTCTCCTGGTTATTAAGTCCACAGGGGGAGAAGTCGAAAAAGCCAATGCACGAAAAATCAATGATGCATGCAAAGTCAGAAATGCGTACCTGCCTCCAGCTCTCTACATGCAAAGTGATCCGCGCATAAAATAAAGACAGAAATGTAAACTAAGCTATATGATGCAACGGTGAAAGCCGAGTCCTAGACGAGCAACTTCTAGCGAAGAACCGTCTAACCGGTCACCGACCTCCAAGCCAAAGGGTCCGGTCTTGGCTCGTCCCTCCCCTGCCCGACAAATCGGGGGTAGGAGTAAGCGCTTTACAGGACGAGCTATGGCACGTAGGCTACGGAAGCTAGCGAGTCGGTTATTTTTATTATTTATTTTAAGTAGGTCCAATACGGTCTATAGGAACAGATAAGCCTTAGGTGTGTGGATCCTACTCAGTTACGTCACAGTCACTAGAAAGTCCTAAGTCTAGGGGCTCGAGCAAAAACCGCGAAAAATCCGGAAAATGACAGTAAGAAAAGAAAAATAAAGCCGCGTGAAAAGCCGCGAAAAAGCCGCAGGTCCTAATGGGTCCCCCGAGCACGCCGGTGCTCGGCGAAACAGACCCGCTACGGTAATCAAGTGTCCAAGAGTGTCATGTCCCTGTATTATTACAATAATAATAAATGAATGAAATAAAACTATCCTAATCCCTCACCCACTCACTCTCTCTCTCTCGCTCTCTCCTGCGGCTTCGTAGAGAAAGAAGCCGCCTCCGAACTCCGCGGCTGCACCGGCTCCTCGAAAGTCGCCTCCGCGGTCCTCGGGCCCTCGCAAGAAAGACAGAAGAGTGGTCAGACCAATAAACAATAATCAAATAATGAATGAAGATAAAAGCAAGGGTATATGTGCAAAAATGGAAATAAAATAAACACTCAATAGAAAACAAAAATAAAAATAAAAGAAAATCAAAATAAAACAAAAATAAAACAAAAAGAAACTAAATACAAAAGCCGCGAAAAAGCCGCGAGCTCCGCAGAGCCGCGAAAAACCACGAAAAATAAAAACGAAAATAAAAACAAAAATACTACTAAGCCGTGCTCCCCGGCAACGGCGCCATTCTGATAATCACCCGAAAGAGACCCTCTAAGACCCGGGTGAAGGTAATGAAACAAGGGTCGTTGCGACCCGGATCTCAGAGGATGGGTGTATCAAGAAAAAAATCGAACCGCGAAAGAAATCAGAAATCAAAACACGAGGTGCGGTCCTAGCTATGGGATTAACCTGGTATAGCTCCCAGGGTCGAACACAAGGAGCACGGGTTGGCCTAGGGCCTACGAAGTAGTAAAGAGAAAATAAAATGAAAAACAAGGATTTTTAGTGGTTTTTAATAATTTTTATATTTTTTTGGATTTTAAAATATGAAGAAAATAAAAGAAGGTAAATATCAACACACTTTGGCAATTTATTTAACACACCAAAAATCAAACAAAAATTCAAGAAAAATGGTTTTTATGTTTTTTTATGTTTTTAAGTGTTTTTGGTGAATTTTTGGTATTTTTCTAATGCATATTTTATTTTATAAAAAATCAAACAGTGCTAAAAGGCCTAGGTACTGTCCAGCAAGGCTTGAAACCCAAAAATAAAATATTTATGGATCTCAACAAGCCCTGGAGGTAATTTTCCTGTAATCTAGAAAGAATAAGGAAAATTTGGGCACCTAAATTATTGTTTTTGGATTTTTATATTATTTATTATAATTTTTATGAGTTTTTAGGGGTTTTTACATTTTTAGGGTTTTTAAGCAATGAAAAATAGACAAAATTGGCTAGAAAATCAAACAACACACAAGAAACAGTAATTAATTTTTTTAGAATTTTTGAAGGTGTTTTTATATTTTTTTGGTATTTTTAAACCTAGACAGTAGCTAAAAAGGATGTGTTTGAATTTTTAAAAATACTAAATGAAATCAAAAATGTCCTCAAAAATTCTCAAAAATCCAACAACATGGCAGGAGCCATGTGTCAAATTTTCATCGAATTTGGAGGTGGTTTGATATTTATTCAAAAATCAAAGAGGGGGCACTGTGCACAGGGACGTAAGTGCAAATACCCGTAAGTCTGAGGGCCAAGGTGCAAAAATCCCAGCAAGTCACGCGCGTGGCGCGTGGCTGGGGCACTCAGGGACCTTCTGGTAAGAAAAATAAGTCCTTGGACCTTTTGGTAACTGGTACCAAAAAGTCCAGGGGCTCGGTCGCAATTTACCCACTAATACACGCACATGTATAAATAAAATGCTCACAGGGGTATAAAAGCAAATACCAGGAAGTTTTCATTCATTCCATAACCCAACAGAACTACAGGACGATAAATGCAAATATCCCAACTAGACACGTGACGAAGCACGTGGTCTCATGCACACAGGGGTATAAAAGCAAATTTAAACAAACACGAGGTCCACAGTGCAAATTACCCTATGCAAATAAAAGAACTAAAATATTTACAGGACTAGGACTGAAAAGACAAACTAAGAGGGGGGCCTAAGTAATTTACCCCTTTATTTGTCGACGGCTAGATTCGCGCCACGTGGAAGATCGGGCGGTCCTGGATGGATGGCGCTCTCCTTCTTCAGCTCTTGGGCCTAATCGACGGTGCAGAGGTGGCCACGTGGATGATCGATCGGCTCAGGTGTTGTGGAGTCCCTCTCTCTGCTCTAACGGTCCAGATGAGCTCCTCAAAGTGATCGACGGTAGCTGCTCCTCGGAAGATGGACGGCTGGAATCAAGACTGGAGCGGAGGAGCCATCGGACGGTGCTGGAGGATGGTGGAAGAACACTCCGCCGGCGAGCTTCGCCGGCCTCGTGTGCGTGCTAGAGTCCTCCTCAGCTGCCTCCAAGTATCGGAGAGTGTCGGCGGTGAAGTCCCGCAGCTGTGGGTGTACTCCGATGGCCCAGCCGAGCCCTGGAGGGGCTCCGGCGAGGTCGTCGGCGAAAATCTCCTGGTCTGAACGTACGGGGGTCTCAGATGACTCCCTTTGGACCTGCAAGATGAACCAAGAGCTTCGCGGGTCGAGGGCAAAGTGCCTCGACCCAAAGAAGCGGCGTGGGGATGATCGGTGCGGCGGGGCGAATGAGCTCCGACGAGCGGAAGGTGGAGGAGCTCGACTCCCAGCTCCGGGGCGAGCTAGGTTGAGTGAAAGAGAGAAGAACGTGCGTCGGAGGATGGCAAAGGTGTGTGTGGGTTCCGATGATCGAGAAAGTACGCGATATGGCCGGAATCAGGGGAACTCGTCGGAGATGCGATTTGGGCGAAACTACAAATTAAGCGAAATGACAGGGCTAAAGGGCTACCTGGGTGGAGCGGAAGACTGGGCTGGAGCTTGGCTAGCTCCCGGTCGTCGCCTCGAAGGTCGTCACTGCCTGAGGCTCGAGCTCCGGTCGAGTGGCGGAGCACGGCGGCGTGAAGCTGCCGGATCAGTGACCGGCCACCTTCTCCTCGCTGCAACAAGGGCCAACGCGAGCTGTCACCTCGGTGGTTACGATGGAGGTCACGGGAGTGAAGGTAGGGAGCCAAAGATGGAATGGGGAGGCGGCTGAGCTCAGGTTTTATATGGGTGCTGGTCCGGAAAGGGAAGCTCGGGTCCGACTCGATTGAGCACGGACCCCTAGGCAAGGAATCGGGCGAGGATCCCGGATGCACAAGGGTTGATCGGAGCGCGGGGTTTGTGGATTTGGCAGCCGGGTCGTGACGCAATAAATCGGTGAAGTCGGGTCGGGCGTCACGACCCGTGTGAAGTGGTCCACAGGGGGGAGTTGACCGGGCGGTCAACAATCCCCGTGGACCAACCAGGAAGGGCCACGTCATAAATGTCTTGGAAATTCAAAATAAAATAGGAAATGGCCGATTCATGAAAAACTCAAAACATAAAAAATGTTTGTTTTAATTTTTTCTATTTTTTTGTGAATTTTATATAATTTTTGGAAATAAAAATAAGGTATATACAATATAGGTCTATACATAGGTATATATACAATATAGGATTTTTAATTTTGATTTTTAATTAGTTATTTTTATGCATTTTTATTCCTATTTTATATTTTATTTATTTATAGCATAAAATGAGGAATAAAAGTCTATTTTTTATTTTTATTATTTTTATACATAGGTGAAATAAATAGTTATTTACACTATATACATGGTATATGTACAATATGTTTTTGCATTTTTAATTTTGTAATTTTTATTTGATTTTTGTTTTGTTTATTTTTATTTATTTTATTTACAATATATACAATAGAATATTTTCAAAAAGTTTTGAAAATAAATTTTATTTATTTATAAGGTGAAATAAATAAAGAGAGGTGGTCTATGTACATGGTGTAAGGGGAATTTTTGGTCTTTTTGATTTTTAAATTTTTATTTTGTTTTTAATAGCTTCTAAATACATACACAATATATACAACATATTTTTGGGTGAGGAAAATATTATTTTATTTATTTACATAAGTATGTACATATGATCCCCTATCTCTCTCTACTTGGTTTTTATGCGGTCAGGCCCATGCTGAGCCCTCCCTTGGGTTAGGTTGCTCAATATTTATTCTAAATATTTCCCTCTTTTTCTTTTTCATCTTTATTCTTTTATTTTTGCACAAAATCATGCTAATTATCTATATTTACAAACATGCATGCTTTTGCTAACTTTTCCTATTTACACATATCTACATGTATTTGCATAGGTTTTTGTAGCTAAAATATAAGAATAAAGAGTGATGAATGGGTATTCGTCACCCCCCTATACTATACTTTGCTAGTCCCTTAGCAAACACTTATTTGAAAAAGAAGTGAAAAAGAAAGAAAGAAAAAGAAAAAGAGAATGTACATGGATCAAGGTTGATTATTAAACTTGCCTTCATTAAATTGAGGTATGGAGCTCAATCAGATCTCTGGATTATTAATGTGTCGGAACCTTATTCAGACTTAAGCTTAAAACCTAACAGCCTCTAAGTTCCACTATCCTATAACCAAGACTCCTCAATGCTCCAGATCAGAACAAGTCATCAACCACAAACCCTGAAGACCATGAATCTTTTCTTGTCCTGTGAAAGTGAGGTCTAAGCTCTCCACCTCAGAAATGGCAACTTGACAACCCTCCCTAACAAGGTAACTCTATGACCTCAATCTGGCCACTCTTTCCTCGAGGAGCGGGGTATTCCCTTCTAAGTTCAAGTACAACCGGCTCAAGAAGAGGGGGAAGAAGAGAATGGGTCAAGGCCAGTGTAGCCAAGTACCCTTGGGAGCTTGACCAGTGTAGCCAAGTCTCCCTGCTGCAAGCTACAACAGGTGGATCATGAAACCAAGCTTTGCTTATTGCACTTATATACATACTCCGGTGGGATTATCATTTTCTCTCAGACCCACCACTTTTTTGGAGTTCTTTTCTTTTTGCATTCATTTTTTTTTTCGAGTGCATCTATACAACATGTACATGTGCAGCATATATACAAGGAGTTTTTCCTCTTGAGCCAGTAGACTATCCCTCTTTTGAAGCTTTATTGCAACCCACAACTCCCGTCGTTAGTCCTCATGGCAACCAGACCAAGTTGAGACGCACTTCCTTCACTAAATGAAGAAGAGAGGTTCCGCCTAGAAGTACTACCCTCATATGCTACCCCAAGCCAAGGAAGACTGCCTCCTCACCACCTCATCCGTAGAGAGCTCGGTGCATAGTGCGGTTGTCCAAGTAAAGCCATAATCTATATGAGTCATGTGTTGTTGTTAAGTGCTCTACTTAGGCTCATTGAGATGACATGTGATCATAGCCTAGTGGACTCAAAGAATTAAGTCACCATGGACCTGAAAAGCCTTAAACCTAAGCCCTATAAGGTTCCTCTTAGAAATTAGGTGGATTAAGATCTTAATCAAGCTCCATTTCTCAATTTGATTCCAGGCTAGTTTAAGTGTCAACTATCATCCAAGAAAAACTATATACATATGTACAAAAAGATGCATATTTACACACTATTTTACAATCATGCAGAATTTTTGAAAAATGTTTTGAAATCATGAATGATGATGCATGAAGTGTAAGTTTTGCAAAAAGATATTTACACACATTTACACAAGATTTTTGCAAACTTTTGATTTTCAAAACATTTTGGAAAAATTTTGTACTATATACATAATTTTGATACCAAAATATTTACACAAGCTTTACACACAAAAGATTTTTGAAATCATTTTTACAAAAATAATTTGTACACTAGCTATGTATGTGCAAATAAAAGAAGATTATGAACATGAAAAATTTTTAATTTTTGTGGTTTTTAGCCATTTTTATTTATTAACACACTCACACAAAGTACGAGCTATGGCTAAAGTATATATGAAATATATACACACCCCCTATACTTAGCTCGAACGATGTCCTCAGAGTCAAGAGCGATGAAGAAGACATAACTCGTGCTTTGTATAGGGAAGTGAAAGGAAGGCTATACAAAAGGAGAATGAAAAGTCAAGAGGGACTCGGGTCCTCCCCCTATACTTAGGATCCAGTAATCCTAAGTATAGCAGGCTGTACACGAAGGGAAAACCGAGTGGAGAATGTACAAGGTCTACCCCCCCTATACTTAGGGTAAGATATCCCTAAGTATAGGTAGCAAAACAGGGGTAGACGGAAACAAAAGAAATACCCGAAATGTCTCACATCCCCCCTATACTTAGGGTAAGGTGCACCCTAAGTATAGCATAATCATAAGATGAAGAAAGGGATGTGGGGACTAAGGAATGTGGTGATATGGACATCTGGATCTATGTACAGCGGAGGATCAGTAAAGCTCAGGCGTGAGATGCATTAGATGTGAGTCAAAGACCACATCTCACGCAAAATGAATAGGGGCAAGATCAACGACCCGCGGCTCATGATCTAGAAATGGCTTGAGCCGCTGGCCGTTCACTCGGAAGGTACTCTCAGAAGATAACTCAGATATGTCGATGCTACCGTTGTCGTGTACCTTCCGAACCAGATAAGGTCCTTTCCATTTGCTCTGTAGCTTCCCTGGAAATAATCTAAGCCTCGCATCAAACAGCCATACTCTCTGTCCAATCTCAAAATGCTTGTGGCTGATATGAGAATCATGCCACTCCTTGACTCTCTCCTTATAATGTAGGCTGCTCGAGAAAGCTGAATCTCTAAGCTCCTCCAGGGCCGCTAGCTCTGCCCTCCTCTGGTCTCCTATACCATCTGGATCCATAAGAATATCTGTAACTGCCCAGAGTGACTTGTGCCTCAGCTCAACTGGTAGGTGACAGGGCTTGCCATATACGAGGCGAAAGGGAGATGTGCCCAAAGGTGTCTTGAAAGACGTCCTATATGCCCACAAGACCGAGTCCAATAGCTGTGACCAATCCTTTCGGTCAGGGCGGACGACTTTCTGCAGAATAGTCTTGATCTCCCTATTCGACACTTCGGCTAGACCATTCGTCTGTGGATGGTATGGTGTAGCAACGCGATGATCTATGCCGAACTCGCTAGCAAGTGCCTTCACCTGGTCATTGATGAAGTGAGATCCCCCATCAGAAATAAGAACTCGTGGAACCCCGAACCGCGTGATGATATGCTTCCTCAAAAATCTGCAAACTGTCCTCGCATCAGCGGCTCGGGCGGGGATAGCCTCCACCCAACGACTCACATAATCTACGGCCAACAGAATGTACTCGAATCCCTGACTCTTAGGGAATGGACCCATGAAATCGATGCCCCATGCGTCAAAAACCTCACAGAAGTGAATGGGCTGCATCGGCATCATATCACGCTGTCCACAAGTGCCCATCCTCTGACAGTCAGTACACCTCTTCACGAACTCATCTGAGTCCTTGAAGAGGGTAGGCCACCACAAGCCGGATTGGAGCACTTTCTATGCCGTTCTCCTCCCAGAATGATGTCCTCCTGCCTCAAGCTTGTGGCAGTAAGTGAGGACGCTATGGTGTTCCTCCTGAGGAATACACCGACGCCAGACGCTATCCCCTCCCTCGTGGTAAAGGATGGGATCCTCCCAATGGTAAGACTTGGCCTTCGCAAGGAAGGTCTCAAGCCTCTGCCTGGGCCAATCTTGTGGGACTTTCCCAACAATGAGAAAGTTCACAATATCGGCATACCATGGGAGTGAGGCGATAGCAAGGATCGCCTCATCTGGGAAGGTATCTCTGATAGGATCAATCTGCTCAGTCTCCTCAGGCTGCTCTAATCGGGAGAGGTGATCCGCCACCACATTCTTGACTCCAGGCTTATCCTTAATCTCAATGTCGAACTCCTGGAGTAGAAGGATCCATCTAGTCAGTCTAGCCTTGGCATCCTTCTTTGCCATGAGGTACCTGATGGCGGTGTGATCTGTAAACAAAGTCACTCTAGATCCAATGATATATGATCTAAACTTATCCAGGGCAAACACTACTGCTAGCATCTCCTTCTCTGTGACTGTATAATTCCGCTGGGCGGAATCCAATGTGCGGCCTAGCATAGTGTATAGCAAATGGTACTCCATCCCTCCTCTGTCCCAACACTGCCCCTACGGCAAAATCGGAGGCGTCCGTCATGATCTCGAATGGGAGAGACCAATCAGGTGGCTGGAGAACAGGAGCCTCAATCACGCACTGCTGGAGAGTAGCAAATGACGAAAGACACTTGTCATCGACAAGGAACTCGGTGTCTTTCGTCAAGAGGTCGGTCAACGGTCGGGCAATCCTGCTAAAATCATGAATGAATCTCCTGTAAAATCCAACGTGCCCCAGAAATGCCGTAACTGCCTCAAATTGGACGGCGGTGTGAGTTTCCTAATGACATAAACCTTGGCCGGATCAACCTCCATGCCCCTGTTGGAGATGATGTGGCCAAGCACCGTCCCTTGAGTCACCATGAAGTGACTCTTCTCCCAAGATAGCACCAAGTGATACTCAATACATCGCTGAAGTACCGATCTAGGCAGTCAAGACAAGAATCAAATCCGTCGCCGTAGATCGAGAAATCATCCATGAAGACCTCTAGGCACTCCCCTACCATGTCCGAGAAGATCGACAGCATGCACCTCTGAAAAGTCGCAGGGGCATTGCATAGCCCCAAATGGCATGCGTCGAAAAGCGTATGTGCCGAGGGACAGGTAAAGGTGGTCTTCTCCTGATCCTCAGGAGCGATGGCCACTTGGTTGTAGCCGAGTACCCATCCAGGAAGCAATAATGGCTCTTCCCTGCCAGTCTCTCAATGATCTGGTCAATAAAAGGCAGGGGGAAATGGTCCTTCTTGGTGGCTTGGTTGAGTCTCCTGTAGTCACACAAACCCTCCAAGAGGTGGGTACCCGTGTAGCAATCTCCTCTCCCGACTCACTGATCACAGGTCGTGATGCCCGTCTTCTTGGGCACCACATGCAAGGGGCTGACCCACTTGGAGTCTGGGAAATGGGATAAAATAAAACCTGCACCCCACCACTTCGATATTTCCTTCATGACAACCTCTCTCAGGTTGGGGTTCAGACGCCCGCTGGAACTCACGCGACAGCTTCGCCCCATCCTCGGGATAGATGTGGTGGGGCACACTGATGGGACTAATCCCTTGGGAGATCTGCCTTACGCTTCCATCCGATAGCCTTGCGGTTCTTTTCAAGAACCCCCATCAAAAGGATTCCTGCTCTCAGTCAACTCGGCGGAGATGATGACTGGGTACATCTCTGGATCGCCCGCAAGGAATCGATACTTCAGCGAAGTAGGGAGCGGCTTCAGCTCTAGAATGCTGGGTGCCGGCAAATCTGGCTGTGGAAGAAACTGAGTGAACGCTGCAAGGTCGGCCCAAATCTGCCTGGGAAAGTGAAGTGTACTCTCGCAAACTGGATCGGGAGAAGGAGGCTCTACTGCACTGTCTCTGGTCTGCTCTGCCTCTACCTCCTCCTCATCCAATAGGCTCAACTGGACTCAGGTCTGGCATCTGATCATAACAATCGGCCCAATCAGACTCTGAATCCGAGGGATCTGCATCAGAGAACGGGTGGCATCAGCACCCCGGAAAACAGCGGCATCAGCACCACCAGGAAAACAAGGTGGCATCAGCACCACCATCACAAATCATCGTGCTGCGATCAAGGGCCAGCTCTGCTGCCGCAATGGTATCCTGAACCAGGCTGTGCTCTCAGACTCTCCTCTGCTGCATTCGCATCAGCTGTGTCTGAAAGTGAGAGGGTGGGTCTGTGTTCTCAAGGTCTGCCCAAGCTGCCTCATCATCTGTGATCACAAAATCACAGTCCTGGTGGATGTCTGGCTCTGCGTCTGTCAGCTGCTCTGAATCGGTACTCGCATCTGAGCGGGATCTGAATCTGGCTCTATGTCCTCGACCGTCTCTATTTGTATACTCTCGCCCTGGACGCGAAAGTACACCTTCGCTATCATGATCAGTCACCGCCTTGGGTTGTGGCCAAGAACGGACGACCGAGTATGATGGGGGTGTCGGTCACTGACTCAGGGGTCTCCATGTCCAACACTACGAAGTCCACAGGGAATTGCAGACCCTGAATCGTGACGATAACGTCTCGTAATAACCCCTTCGGCCTCTTGACAGATCGATCAGCGAACTGAAGGACTGTCCTGCTCTGTCGAAGAGTGCCCAACTCGAAGCGGTCGAGAAGGGCTGCCGGAAGAAGGTTGATCGACGATCCGCTATCTAGAAGAGTACGGTCGAACCACTGCTCACTAATCTGGCATCTGACATACGAGGGGCCCCTGAATTTGGCCCTATTGGCTGGGAAGCAGTCGAGTTCTGGATCGGCAAACTTTGGTCAGCACATGGATCTCTGAAGTGTGGTTCCTCCTCCTCCTCCTGACTGTAGTCCTCTCTCTCAAAGATCTCTGGAGAAGGGGGATGTGCTGCAAAGCCTCCTGGAGGGTCAGCTGAATGTGAAACCGATCTATCATGCTCTGGCTGAACTCCTCAAGCTCTCTCTTTTTTGGATCATTTTTCTTCCCCTTCCCCATCTGAAGGGCTCTAGGGAAGGGGATCACAGGGTCCTTCTCAGATGAAGGACTAGGAAAAGGTCTAAGCGGTTCAAGGACCGGATCCACACATACATCATGCACCACAGTGGGACCAGAAGAAAGTAAACCTTTTCCTTTATTCATAGCAGAATTCTGAGATACATGGACACGAGGAAAAACATCAGATCTCTCTCTACAAACACCGGTGGCCTCAGTACCACCACGGGCTGGCTGCTCTGCTGCTGCTGAAGGAAGACGTCGCGCGGCATCAGTACCGCGGGCTGGCTCGGCCGTATGGGTGGCATCAGTACCACCTCCTAGCTCTGGTGAAGTGGCGGCCTCAGTACCGCCGGTGGGATCAGCATCCTTGGTGGCCTCAGTACCACCGTCATCATCTGGAGCGGTCTCAGTACCGCTCTCCTCCTCCTCCTGTGGCGCCTCGGGATGGTGCTCAGATGAGGCGCCGCCGCCTGCTGGGGTCCTACCGCTCCTAAGTGTGACAAAATCAGCATCAAATAAATCCGAAGATGTATCATCAAATGGGTCACTAGGAGTGGCTGACTCAGTATGTACTACCTGCTCAGACTTCCGCTTGAGGCTGTTCGGATTGGGCTCTATCTGGGCTGGTATGGCGGCCTTCCCTCTCACCAGGTCCCGCATCTCCTGGCGGAACTCGTCCATCTCCCGTCGGAATGTAGCCTGCTGGTCCGTGAGGAGGCGGGCGATGTCATCCAAAGCGGGGCTCTCGTGGGAGCCCGACGGGTGGCCTCTCTGTGGGTGAGGCTGCTGAAACTGCTGTGGGTGAGAGGGGTAGGATGGAGGCTGTTGCTGGTGCTGGTATCCCTGGTGAGCCTGCTGCTCACGTCTCCAATACTGTCCCTGCTGCTGATAGGGACGCGGACCGTAGGATGACTGCTGCTGGAAGACTGGGGGCTGCTGCAGCGGCTGGTGATGGTCTCTCTGCTGGGAGTACTGCCCTCCCTGACCTGACGGCTGCTGCTGGGGCTGGGCACCACCACTCCCCCACCTGAATCCGGGATGGTCTCGTCGGATCCCAGGCTGGGGACGGTCGTACCAGATCCCGTTGACATCCATCAACGGCTCTGCATCCAAGGGGGCTGGCGGGAGTACTGCCAGAGGCTGGTCCGGCTGGTAAACCACCATCTGCATCTCTGGAGATGGTGGAGACTGGTAGGTGGGCTGCGGCTGCTGGTACAGCTCTGCCTGTACAAGGTGAACCTGTCTAGGCTGCACTGGGGTGCTGGAGTGCTGGGACGAGCTGCTGCTGCTGCCGGCGTCGCCTCGCGACTGAAGACGGGGCTGAGAAGCCGTCTGTGTCTCCTGGAGACACATGAGCTGTGTCTTCAGGTCGCTCAAGACCTGTGCCATCTGATCCATCTATGCTATGCTCTGGCACTGCTTCTTCTCTATCAGCTCCTTGCGGTCCAGCTTCTCGCTGATGATGCCCATGTCCGCAGCTGACGACTCTAACTGTGCTGCTGCTGTGGCTGCGGGTGAACTGGAAGGACCTGCATCTACCCGTGCTATCCTCTGGTACTGCACGGGCCCTGGCTGATGTGGCTGGGTCTTCTGGGTATAGAGCCGGGTCTGGGACATGACCATGTAGTTCTCTGCCATCTCCTCGAAAATAGCCCAGACCTGGTCGTGGTCCTTGGCGAAGTAGGACCCGCCACAAGAAGCATTCACCAGGCCCTGTAGCTCTGGTGACAGTCCGCTGAAGAAGCTCTGAACTAGGTTCGGCTTCGTGATATCATGGTGCGAGCATCTGTCCAAAAGCTCTCTGAACCTCTCCCAAGCCTCGTGAAACTGCTCGTTGGGGAACATGGAGAAGTTGCTGATCAGGGCCCTCGCTGCGTTCGTCCGCCCGAGTGGATAGTACTTGTTCAAGTACTCGGTGCGGAGCTGCTCCCAGGTATATACAAATCTCCCCAAATGCTTCAGCCAGGTGGCTGCTCTATCTGCCAGTGAGAAGGGGAATGCGATCATCCTGATCGTGTCCTGGTCCACATGTCTGTCGTGGACAGTACTGCAAATCATAAGAAACTCCTGGAGGTGGAGGTGGGGCTCCTCTGTAGCAAGTCCATGGAACCGCGGAAGCATCTGCAAAGTGTTCGGGGGGAACTTGAAGTCCCCCACGATGGCTGGAACCACTACCCAGTGGTGCATCAGTGTCGATCCGGGATTGTGTAAATCCCGCATCGGTCTCGGTGGTCCTGCTCCTCCTGCGGCTGCTGCCGCTGCGGCGGCGGCCGCGGCTGCTGCTGCTGCTGCGGCTCGTGCCTGTGCATCTGCATCCGGGATCTCCTCGGGCTCGCTCTGCTGGTCTCTCTCTAGTCTGAGCCTCTCCAACTCACGCCTCATCTCCATCATGAAAGCTCCCTGATCGCGGAGCTGCTGCTGAACTGTATCAAGTGATGCGATCAGGGTGGAGTTGATCGCTCCCTGGTCTAGTACAATATGCTCTGGTCTGCGGGAGTGATCATCAGAACTGCCTGCTCCGGCCATCTCGACGTCTGCAAAACCAAATGAGCCCAACTCAGGTGCCGTCAAATGAATCAGTCTCTCCTCGGGCTCATGTCTCTCAGGAAGGTCAGAAAGGGGATCGAGGGGGAACAGGGTGGAGTCGTACTCGGGCTCGGAGAGCGGGTCTGAGCTCTCGCGAGCCAACCTAGATGATGAGGTAGACGCGCCCGAAAGCGGTGCAGCCAGAGGCTGCCTAAGAGATCGTCTACCCATCATCTTGATCTGGCGAGTAGGGCGGATGAGATCTGGAAAAACTATGATCGAAAAACAAACCCCCGGTTCACCAACGCAACACGAGCTGAAGACCGTGAAAGCTCGGTCAAATTATCTTGTCGATTTTATTTTGGTGAACACTCAAGATATCAGAGCGATTACGTGACCTGTTGGGATATCCGCTGCTAACCCCAACCGACTGTCCCGCACGGAAGAGTCGGTAGTCAGTCGAGTTTAGCAACGGGGGGCTCTACCTAGTGTGCGGGGTCACTCTCTCGCGCATACAAACCAAGCAATGAGGGGGTTGCTCTCCCCAAGACAGAATTTTTAGGGTGAGCGAGTTTTAAGGTCAATAGTCTTAGCAGTCCCAATTTTATGGTTACACTTTTTTTTAGGTATTTTTCAAATCAAACAAAATCGCCTAACGAATTTTTCGGTTCTCCTGGTTATTAAGTCCACGGGGGGAGAAGTCGAAAAAGCCAATGCACGAAAAATCAATGATGCATGCAAAGTCAGAAACGCGTACCTGCCTCCAGCTCTCTACATGCAAAGTGATCCGCGCATAAAATAAAGACAGAAATGTAAACTAAGCTATATGATGCAACGGTGAAAGCCGAGTCCTAGACGAGCAACTTCTAGCGAAGAACCGTCTAACCGGTCACCGACCTCCAAGCCAAAGGGTCCGGTCTTGGCTCGTCCCTCCCCTGCCCGACAAATCGGGGGTAGGAGTAAGCACTTTACAGGACGAGCTACGGCACGTAGGCTACGGAAGCTAGCGAGTCGGTTATTTTTATTATTTATTTTAAGTAGGTCCAATACGGTCTATAGGAACAGATAAGCCTTAGGTGTGTGAATCCTACTCAGTTACGTCACAGTCACCAGAAAGTCCTAAGTCTAGGGGCTCGAGCAAAAACCGCGAAAAATCCGGAAAATGACAGTAAGAAAAGAAAAATAAAGCCGCGTGAAAAGCCGCGAAAAAGCCGCAGGTCCTAATGGGTCCCCCGAGCACGCCGGTGCTCGGCAAAACAGACCCGCTACGGTAATCAAGTGTCCAAGAGTGTCCTGTCCCTGTATTATTACAATAATAATAAATGAATGAAATAAAACTATCCTAATCCCTCACCCACTCGCTCTCTCTCTCTCGCTCTCTCCTGCGGCTTCGTAGAGAAAGAAGCCGCCTCCGAACTCCGCGGCTGCACCGGCTCCTCGAAAGTCGCCTCCGCGGTCCTCGGGCCCTCGCAAGAAAGACAGAAGAGTGGTCAGACCAATAAACAATAATCAAATAATGAATGAAGATAAAAGCAAGGGTATATGTGCAAAAATGGAAATAAAATAAACACTCAATAGAAAACAAAAATAAAAATAAAAGAAAATCAAAATAAAACAAAAATAAAACAAAAAGAAACTAAATACAAAAGCCGCGAAAAAGCCGCGAGCTCCGCAGAGCCGCGAAAAACCGCGAAAAATAAAAACGAAAATAAAAACAAAAATACTACTAAGCCGTGCTCCCCGGCAACGGCGCCATTCTGATAATCACCCGAAAGAGACCCTCTAAGACCCGGGTGAAGGTAATGAAACAAGGGTCGTTGCGACCCGGATCTCAGAGGATGGGTGTATCAAGAAAAAAATCGAACCGCGAAAGAAATCAGAAATCAAAACACGAGGTGCGGTCCTAGCTATGGGATTAACCTGGTATAGCTCCCAGGGTCGAACACAAGGAGCACGGGTTGGCCTAGGGCCTAAGAAGTAGTAAAGAGAAAATAAAATGAAAAACAAGGATTTTTAGTGGTTTTTAATAATTTTTATATTTTTTTTGGATTTTAAAATATGAAGAAAATAAAAGAAGGTAAATATCAACACACTTTGGCAATTTATTTAACACACCAAAAATCAAACAAAAATTCAAGAAAAATGGTTTTTATGTTTTTTTATGTTTTTAAGTGTTTTTGGTGAATTTTTGGTATTTTTCTAATGCATATTTTATTTTATAAAAAATCAAACAGTGCTAAAAGGCCTAGGTACTGTCCAGCAAGGCTTGAAACCCAAAAATAAAATATTTAAGATCTCAACAAGCCCTGGAGGTAATTTTCCTGTAATCTAGAAAGAATAAGGAAAATTTGGGCACCTAAATTATTGTTTTTGGATTTTTATATTATTTATTATAATTTTTATGAGTTTTTAGGGGTTTTTAGATTTTTAGGGTTTTTAAGCAATGAAAAATAGCCAAAATTGGCTAGAAAATCAAACAACACACAAGAAACAGTAACTAATGTTTTTGGAATTTTTGAAGGTTTTTTTATATTTTTTTGGTATTTTTAAACCTAGACAGTAGCTAAAAAGGATGTGTTTGAATTTTTAAAAATACTAAATGAAATCAAAAATGTCCTCAAAAATTCTCAAAAATCCAACAACATGGCAGGAGCCATGTGTCAAATTTTCATCGAATTTGGAGGTGGTTTGATATTTATTCAAAAATCAAAGAGGGGGCACTGTGCACAGGGACGTAAGTGCAAATACCCGTAAGTCTGAGGGCCAAGGTGCAAAAATCCCAGCAAGTCACGCGCGTGGCGCGTGGCTGGGGCACTCAGGGACCTTCTGGTAAGAAAAATAAGTCCTTGGACCTTTTGGTAACTGGTACCAAAAAGTCCAGGGGCTCGGTCGCAATTTACCCACTAATACACGCACATGTATAAATAAAATGCTCACAGGGGTATAAAAGCAAATACCAGGAAGTTTTCATTCATTCCATAACCCAACAGAACTACAGGACGATAAATGCAAATATCCCAACTAGACACGTGACGAAGCACGTGGTCTCATGCACACAGGGGTATAAAAGCAAATTTAAACAAACACGAGGTCCACAGTGCAAATTACCCTACGCAAATAAAAGAACTAAAATATTTACAGGACTAGGACTGAAAAGACAAACTAAGAGGGGGGGCCTAAGTAATTTACCCCTTTATTTGTCGACGGCTAGATTCGCGCCACGTGGAAGATCGGGCGGTCCTGGATGGATGGCGCTCTCCTTCTTCAGCTCTTGGGCCTAATCGACGGTGCAGAGGTGGCCACGTGGATGATCGATCGGCTCAGGTGCTGTGGAGTCCCTCTCTCTGCTCTAACGGTCCAGATGAGCTCCTCAAAGTGATCGACGGTAGCTGCTCCTCGGAAGATGGACGGCTGGAATCAAGACTGGAGCGGAGGAGCCATCGGACGGTGCTGGAGGATGGTGGAAGAACACTCCGCCGGCGAGCTTCGTCGGCCTCGTGTGCGTGCTAGAGTCCTCCTCAGCTGCCTCCAAGTATCGGAGAGTGTCGGCGGTGAAGTCCCGCAGCTGTGGGTGTACTCTGATGGCCCAGCCGAGCCCTGGAGGGGCTCCGGCGAGGTCGTCGGCGAAAAGCTCCTGGTCTGAACGTACGGGGGTCTCAGATGACTCCCTTTGGACCTGCAAGATGAACCAAGAGCTTCGCGGGTCGAGGGCAAAGTGCCTCGACCCAAAGAAGCGGCGTGGGGATGATCGGTGCGGCGGGGCGAATGAGCTCCGACGAGCGGAAGGTGGAGGAGCTCGACTCCCAGCTCCGGGGTGAGCTAGGTTGAGTGAAAGAGAGAAGAACGTGCGTCGGAGGATGGTGAAGGTGTGTGTGGGTTCCGATGATCGAGAAAGTACGTGATATGGACGGAATCAGGGGAACTCGTCGGAGATGCGATTTGGGCGAAACTACAAATTAAGCGAAATGACAGGGCTAAAGGGCTACCTGGGTGGAGCGGAAGACTGGGCTGGAGCTTGGCTAGCTCCCGGTCGTCGCCTCGAAGGTCGTCACTGCCTGAGGCTCGAGCTCCGGTCGAGTGGCGGAGCACGGCGGCGTGAAGCTGCCGGATCAGTGACCGGCCACCTTCTCCTCGCTGCAACAAGGGCCAACGCGAGCTGTCACCTCGGTGGTTACGATGGAGGTCACGGGAGTGAAGGTAGGGAGCCAAAGATGGAATGGGGAGGCGGCTGAGCTCAGGTTTTATATGGGTGCTGGTCCGGAAAGGGAAGCTCGGGTCCGGCTCGATTGAGCACGGACCCCTAGGCAAGGAATCGGGCGAGGATCCCGGATGCACAAGGGTTGATCGGAGCGCGGGGTTTGCGGATTTGGCAGCCGGGTCGTGACGCAATAAATCGGTGAAGTCGGGTCGGGCGTCACGACCCGTGTGAAGTGGTCCACAGGGGGGAGTTGACCGGGCGGTCAACAATCCCCGTGGACCAACCAGGAAGGGCCACGTCATAAATGTCTTGGAAATTCAAAATAAAATAGGAAATGGCCGATTCATGAAAAACTCAAAACATAAAAAATGTTTGTTTTAATTTTTTCTATTTTTTTGTGAATTTTAATTAATTTTTGGAAATAAAAATAAGGTATATACAATATAGGTCTATACATAGGTATATATACAATATAGGATTTTTAATTTTGATTTTTAATTAGTTATTTTTATGCATTTTTATTCCTATTTTATATTTTATTTATTTATAGCATAAAATGAGGAATAAAAGGCTATTTTTTATTTTTATTATTTTTATACATAGGTGAAATAAATAGTTATTTACACTATATACATGGTATATGTACAATATGTTTTTGCATTTTTAATTTTGTAATTTTTATTTGATTTTTGTTTTGTTTATTTTTATTTATTTTATTTACAATATATACAATAGAATATTTTCAAAAAGTTTTGAAAATAAATTTTATTTATTTATAAGGTGAAATAAATAAAGAGAGGTGGTCTATGTACATGGTGTAAGGGGAATTTTTGGTCTTTTTGATTTTTAAATTTTTATTTTTTTTTTAATAGCTTCTAAATACATACACAATATATACAACATATTTTTGGGTGAGGAAAATATTATTTTATTTATTTACATAAGTATGTACATATGAGCCCCTATCTCTCTCTACTTGGTTTTTATACGGTCAGGCCCATGCTGAGCCCTCCCTTGGGTTAGGTTGCTCAATATTTATTCTAAATATTTCCCTCTTTTTCTTTTTTATCTTTATTCTTTTATTTTTGCACAAAATCATGCTAATTATCTATATTTACAAACATGCATGCTTTTGCTAACTTTTCCTATTTACACATATCTACATGTATTTGCATAGGTTTTTGTAGCTAAAATATAAGAATAAAGAGTGATGAATGGGTATTCATCACCCCCCTATACTATACTTTGCTAGTCCCTTAGCAAACACTTATTTGAAAAAGAAGTGAAAAAGAAAGAAAGAAAAAGAAAAAGAGAATGTACATGGATCAAGGTTGATTATTAAACTTGCCTTCATTAAATTGAGGTATGGAGCTCAATCAGATCTCTGGATTATTAATGTGTCGGAACCTTATTCAGACTTAAGCTTAAAACCTAACAGCCTCTAAGTTCCACTATCCTATAACCAAGACTCCTCAATGCTCCAGATCAGAACAAGTCATCAACCACAAACCCTGAAGACCATGAATCTTTTCTTGTCCTGTGAAAGTGAGGTCTAAGCTCTCCACCTCAGAAATGGCAACTTGACAACCCTCCCTAACAAGGTAACTCTATGACCTCAATCTGGCCACTCTTTCCTCGAGGAGCGGGGTATTCCCTTCTAAGTTCAAGTACAACCGGCTCAAGAAGAGGGGGAAGAAGAGAATGGGTCAAGGCCAGTGTAGCCAAGTACCCTTGGGAGCTTGACCAGTGTAGCCAAGTCTCCCTGCTGCAAGCTACAACAGGTGGATCATGAAACCAAGCTTTGCTTATTGCACTTATATACATACTCCGGTGGGATTATCATTTTCTCTCAGACCCACCACTTTTTTGGAGTTCTTTTCTTTTTGCATTCATTTTTTTTTTCGAGTGCATCTATACAACATGTACATGTGCAGCATATATACAAGGAGTTTTTCCTCTTGAGCCAGTAGACTATCCCTCTTTTGAAGCTTTATTGCAACCCACAACTCCCGTCGTTAGTCCTCATGGCAACCAGACCAAGTTGAGACGCACTTCCTTCACTAAATGAAGAAGAGAGGTTCCGCCTAGAAGTACTACCCTCATATGCTACCCCAAGCCAAGGAAGACTGCCTCCTCACCACCTCATCCGTAGAGAGCTCGGTGCATAGTGCGGTTGTCCAAGTAAAGCCATAATCTATATGAGTCATGTGTTGTTGTTAAGTGCTCTACTTAGGCTCATTGAGATGACATGTGATCATAGCCTAGTGGACTCAAAGAATTAAGTCACCATGGACCTGAAAAGCCTTAAACCTAAGCCCTATAAGGTTCCTCTTAGAAATTAGGTGGATTAAGATCTTAATCAAGCTCCATTTCTCAATTTGATTCCAGGCTAGTTTAAGTGTCAACTATCATCCAAGAAAAACTATATACATATGTACAAAAAGATGCATATTTACACACTATTTTACAATCATGCAGAATTTTTGAAAAATGTTTTGAAATCATGAATGATGATGCATGAAGTGTAAGTTTTGCAAAAAGATATTTACACACATTTACACAAGATTTTTGCAAACTTTTGATTTTCAAAACATTTTGGAAAAATTTTGTACTATATACATAATTTTGATACCAAAATATTTACACAAGCTTTACACACAAAAGATTTTTGAAATCATTTTTACAAAAATAATTTGTACACTAGCTATGTATGTGCAAATAAAAGAAGATTATGAACATGAAAAATTTTTAATTTTTGTGGTTTTTAGCCATTTTTATTTATTAACACACTCACACAAAGTACGAGCTATGGCTAAAGTATATATGAAATATATACACACCCCCTATACTTAGCTCGAACGATGTCCTCAGAGTCAAGAGCGATGAAGAAGACATAACTCGTGCTTTGTATAGGGAAGTGAAAGGAAGGCTATACAAAAGGAGAATGAAAAGTCAAGAGGGACTCGGGTCCTCCCCCTATACTTAGGATCCAGTAATCCTAAGTATAGCAGGCTGTACACGAAGGGAAAACCGAGTGGAGAATGTACAGGGTCTACCCCCCCTATACTTAGGGTAAGATATCCCTAAGTATAGGTAGCAAAACAGGGGTAGACGGAAACAAAAGAAATACCCGAAATGTCTCACATCCCCCCTATACTTAGGGTAAGGTGCACCCTAAGTATAGCATAATCATAAGATGAAGAAAGGGATGTGGGACTAAGGAATGTGGTGATATGGACATCTGGATCTATGTACAGCGGAGGATCAGTAAAGCTCAGGCGTGAGATGCATTAGATGTGAGTCAAAGACCACATCTCACGCAAAATGAATAGGGGCAAGATCAACGACCCGCGGCTCATGATCTAGAAATGGCTTGAGCCGCTGGCCGTTCACTCGGAAGGTACTCTCAGAAGATAACTCAGATATGTCGATGCTACCGTTGTCGTGTACCTTCCGAACCAGATAAGGTCCTTTCCATTTGCTCTGTAGCTTCCCTGGAAATAATCTAAGCCTCGCATCAAACAGCCATACTCTCTGTCCAATCTCAAAATGCTTGTGGCTGATATGAGAATCATGCCACTCCTTGACTCTCTCCTTATAATGTAGGCTGCTCGAGAAAGCTGAATCTCTAAGCTCCTCCAGGGCCGCTAGCTCTGCCCTCCTCTGGTCTCCTATACCATCTGGATCCATAAGAATATCTGTAACTGCCCAGAGTGACTTGTGCCTCAGCTCAACTGGTAGGTGACAGGGCTTGCCATATACGAGGCGAAAGGGAGATGTGCCCAAAGGTGTCTTGAAAGACGTCCTATATGCCCACAAGACCGAGTCCAATAGCTGTGACCAATCCTTTCGGTCAGGGCGGACGACTTTCTGCAGAATAGTCTTGATCTCCCTATTCGACACTTCGGCTAGACCATTCGTCTGTGGATGGTATGGTGTAGCAACGCGATGATCTATGCCGAACTCGCTAGCAAGTGCCTTCACCTGGTCATTGATGAAGTGAGATCCCCCATCAGAAATAAGAACTCGTGGAACCCCGAACCGCGTGATGATATGCTTCCTCAAAAATCTGCAAACTGTCCTCGCATCAGCGGCTCGGGCGGGGATAGCCTCCACCCAACGACTCACATAATCTACGGCCAACAGAATGTACTCGAATCCCTGACTCTTAGGGAATGGACCCATGAAATCGATGCCCCATGCGTCAAAAACCTCACAGAAGTGAATGGGCTGCATCGGCATCATATCACGCTGTCCACAAGTGCCCATCCTCTGACAGTCAGTACACCTCTTCACGAACTCATCTGAGTCCTTGAAGAGGGTAGGCCACCACAAGCCGGATTGGAGCACTTTCTGTGCCGTTCTCCTCCCAGAATGATGTCCTCCTGCCTCAAGCTTGTGGCAGTAAGTGAGGACGCTATGGTGTTCCTCCTGAGGAATACACCGACGCCAGACGCTATCCCCTCCCTCGTGGTAAAGGATGGGATCCTCCCAATGGTAAGACTTGGCCTTCGCAAGGAAGGTCTCAAGCCTCTGCCTGGGCCAATCTTGTGGGACTTTCCCAACAACGAGAAAGTTCACAATATCGGCATACCATGGGAGTGAGGCGATAGCAAGGATCGCCTCATCTGGGAAGGTATCTCTGATAGGATCAATCTGCTCAGTCTCCTCAGGCTGCTCTAATCGGGAGAGGTGATCCGCCACCACATTCTTGACTCCAGGCTTATCGTTAATCTCAATGTCGAACTCCTGGAGTAGAAGGATCCATCTAGTCAGTCTGGCCTTGGCATCCTTCTTTGCCATGAGGTACCTGATGGCGGTGTGATCTGTAAACAAAGTCACTCTAGATCCAATGATATATGATCTAAACTTATCCAGGGCAAACACTACTGCTAGCATCTCCTTCTCTGTGACTGTATAATTCCGCTGGGCGGAATCCAATGTGCGGCTAGCATAGTGTATAGCAAATGGTACTCCATCCCTCCTCTGTCCCAACACTGCCCCTACGGCAAAATCGGAGGCGTCCGTCATGATCTCGAATGGGAGAGACCAATCAGGTGGCTGGAGAACAGGAGCCTCAATCACGCACTGCTGGAGAGTAGCAAATGACGAAAGACACTTGTCATCGACAAGGAACTCGGTGTCTTTCGTCAAGAGGTCGGTCAACGGTCGGGCAATCCTGCTAAAATCATGAATGAATCTCCTGTAAAATCCAACGTGCCCCAGAAATGACCGTAACTGCCTCAAATTGGACGGCGGTGTGAGTTTCCTAATGACATCAACCTTGGCCGGATCAACCTCCATGCCCCTGTTGGAGATGATGTGGCCAAGCACCGTCCCTTGAGTCACCATGAAGTGACTCTTCTCCCAAGATAGCACCAAGTGATACTCAATACATCGCTGAAGTACTCGATCTAGGCAGTCAAGACAAGAATCAAATCCGTCGCCGTAGATCGAGAAATCATCCATGAAGACCTCTAGGCACTCCCCTACCATGTCTGAGAAGATCGACAGCATGCACCTCTGAAAAGTCGCAGGGGCATTGCATAGCCCAAATGGCATGCGTCGAAAAGCGTATGTGCCGAAGGGACAGGTAAAGGTGGTCTTCTCCTGATCCTCAGGAGCGATGGCCACTTGGTTGTAGCCCGAGTACCCATCCAGGAAGCAATAATGGCTCTTCCCTGCCAGTCTCTCAATGATCTGGTCAATAAAAGGCAGGGGGAAATGGTCCTTCTTGGTGGCTTGGTTGAGTCTCCTGTAGTCAACACAAACCCTCCAAGAGGTGGGTACCCGTGTAGCAATCTCCTCTCCCGACTCACTGATCACAGTCGTGATGCCCGTCTTCTTGGGCACCACATGCAAGGGGCTGACCCACTTGGAGTCGGAAATGGGATAAATAAAACCTGCACCCCACCACTTCGATATTTCCTTCATGACAACCTCTCTCAGGTTGGGGTTCAGACGCCGCTGGAACTCACGCGACGGCTTCGCCCCATCCTCGAGATAGATGTGGTGGGAGCACACTGATGGACTAATCCCATGGAGATCTGCTACGCTCCATCCGATAGCCTTGCGGTTCTTTTCAAGAACCCCCATCAAACGGGATTCCTGCTCTCCAGTCAACTCGGCGGAGATGATGACTGGGTACATCTCTGGATCGCCCGCAAGGAATCGATACTTCAGCGAAGTAGGGAGCGGCTTCAGCTCTGGAATGCTGGGTGCCGGCAAATCTGGCTGTGGAAGAAACTGAGTGAACGCTGCAAGGTCGGCCAAATCTGCCTGGGAAAGTGAAAGTGTACTCTCGCAAACTGGATCGGGAGAAGGAGGCTCTACTGCACTGTCTCTGGTCTGCTCTGCCTCTACCTCCTCCTCATCAATAGGCTCAACTGGACTCAGGTCTGGCATCTGATCATAACAATCGGCCCAATCAGACTCTGAATCCGAGGGATCTGCATCAGAAACGGTGGCATCAGCACCACCGGAAAACAAGGTGGCATCAGCACCACCAGAAAACAAGGTGGCATCAGCACCACCATCACAAATCATCGTGCTGCGATCAAGGGCCAGCTCTGCTGCCGCAATGGTATCCTGAACCAGGTCTGTGCTCTCCAGACTCTCCTCTGCTGTCATCTCTGCATCAGCTGTGTCTGAAAGTGAGAGGGTGGTCTGTGTCTCAAGGTCTGCCCAAGCTGCCTCATCATCTGTGATCACAAAATCACAGTCCTGGTGGATGTCTGGCTCTGCGTCTGTCAGCTGCTCTGAATCGGTACTCGCATCTGAGCAGGATCTGAATCTGGCTCTATAGTCCTCGACCGTCTCTATTTGTATACTCTCGCCCTGGACGCGAAAGTACACCTTCCCGCTATCATGATCAGTCACCGCCTTGGCTGTGGCCAAGAACGGACGACCGAGTATGATGGGGGTGTCGGTCACTGACTCAGGGGTCTCCATGTCCAACACTACGAAGTCCACAGGGAATTGCAGACCCTGAATCGTGACGATAACGTCTCGTAATAACCCCTTCGGCCTCTTGACAGATCGATCAGCGAACTGAAGGACTGTCCTGCTCTGTCGAAGAGTGCCCAACTCGAAGCGGTCGAGAAGGGCTGCCGGAAGAAGGTTGATCGACGATCCGCTATCTAGAAGAGTACGGTCGAACCACTGCTCACTAATCTGGCATCTGACATACGGGGCCCCTGAATCTGGCCTATTGGCTGGCAGTCGGTTCTGGATCGCAAAGCACGTGGCTTTGGTCAGCACATGGATCTCTGAAGTGTGGTTCCTCCTCCTCCTCCTGACTGTAGTCCTCTCTCTCAAAGATCTCTGGAGAAGGGGGATGTGCTGCAAAGCCTCCTGGAGGGTCAGCTGAATGTGAAACCGATCTATCATGCTCTGGCTGAACTCCTCAAGCTCTCTCTTTTTTGGATCATTTTTCTTCCCTTCCCCATCTGAAGGGCTCTAGGGAAGGGGATCACAGGTCTTCTCAGATGAAGATAGGAAAAGGTCTAAGCGGTTCAAGGACCGGATCCACACATACATCATGCACCACAGTGGGACCAGAAGAAAGTAAACCTTTTCCTTTATTCATAGCAGAATTCTGTGGATACATGGACACGAGGAAAAACATCAGATCTCTCTCTACAAACACCCGGTGGCCTCAGTACCACCACTGGCTGGCTGCTCTGCTGCTGCTGAAGGAAGACGTCGCGCGGCATCAGTACCCGGGGCTGGCTCGGCCGTATGGGTGGCATCAGTACCACCTCCTAGCTTTGTGAAGTGGCGGCCTCAGTACCGCCGGTGGGATCAGCTCCTTGGTGGCCTCAGTCCACCGTCATCATCTGGAGCGGTCTCAGTACCGCTCTCCTCCTCCTCCTGTGGCGCCTCGGGATGGTGCTCAAAGAGGCCCGCCGCCTGCTGGGGTCCTACCGCTCCTAAGTGTGACCAAAATCAGCATCAAATAAATCCGAAGATGTATCATCAAATGGGTCACTAGGAGTGGCTGACTCAGTATGTACTACCTGCTCAGACTTCCGCTTGAGGCTGTTCGGATTGGCTCTATCTGGGCTGGTATGGCGGCCTTCCCTCTCACCAGGTCCCGCATCTCTTGGCAGGAACTCGTCCATCTCCCGTGGAATGTAGCCTGCTGGTCCGTGAGGAGGCGGCGATGTCATCCAAAGCGGGCTCTCGTGGGAGCCCGACGGGGTGGCCTCTCTGTGGGTGAGGCTGCTGAAACTGCTGTGGGTGAGAGGGTAGGATGGAGGCTGCTGCTGGTGCTGGTATCCCTGGTGAGCCTGCTGCTCAGGTCTCCAATACTGTCCCTGCTGCTGATAGGGACGCGGACCGTAGGATGATGTGCTGGAAGACTGGGGGCAGCTGCTGCGGCTGGTGATGGTCTCTCTGCTGGGAGTACTGCCCTCCCTGACCTGACGGCTGCTGCTGGGGCTGGGCACCACCACTCCCCCACCTGAATCCGGGATGGTCTCTCGGATCCCAGGCTGGGACGGTCGTACCAGATCCCGTTGACATCCATCAACGGCTCTGCATCCAAGGGGGCTGGCGGGAGTACTGCCAGAGGCTGGTCCGGCTGGTAAACCACCATCTGCATCTCTGGAGATGGTGGAGACTGGTAGGTGGGCTGCGGCTGCTGGTACAGCTCTGCCTGTACAAGGTGAACTGTCTAGGCTGCACTGGGGTGCTGGAGCGCTGGACGAGTGCTGCTGCTGCCGGCGTCCGCCTCGCGACTGAAGACGGGGCTGAGAAGCCGTCTGTGTCTCCTGGAGACACATGAGCTGTGTCTTCAGGTCGCTCAAGACCTGTGCCATCTGATCCATCTATGCTATGCTCTGGCACTGCTTCTTCTCTATCAGCTCCTTGCGTCAGCTTCTCGCTGATGATGCCCATGTCCGCAGCTGACGACTCTAAACTGTGCTGCTGTGGCTGCGGGGTGAACTGGAAGGACCTGCATCTACCCGTGCTTCCTCTGGTACTGCACGGCCGGCTGATGTGGCTGGGTCTTCTGGGTATAGAGCCGGGTCTGGGACATGACCATGTAGTTCTCTGCCATCTCCTCGAAATAGCCCAAACCTGGTCGTGGTCCTTGGCGAAGTAGACCCGCCACAAGAAGCATTCACCAGCCCTGTAGCTCTTGGTGACAGTCGCTGAAGAAGCTCTGAACTAGGTTCGGCTTCGTGATATCATGGCGAGCCTCTGTCCAAAAAGCTCCTCTGAACCTCTCCCAAGCCTCGTGAAACTGCTCGTTGGGGAACTGTGAGAAGTTGCTGATCAGGGCCCTTCCGCTGCGTTCGTCCGCCCGAGTGGATT